>VXBT01011416.1:929211-1362584 GCA_013400235.1 Oriolus oriolus | reverse complement strand
AAGGCAGCAGCGGCCCCGGCGGAGAGCGGGGCGTTGCCCCCGCTCCTGGCCGGCAGGACACACCTGCAGCCGACGGGCGAGAGTCTGCTCTCGGGTGGTGCCTGCAAAGAAAGGGAATGAACCACTGGACCAGAGAAAGGCTGAGGTGGGAAGGGGTCCCTGGATCGCGAGGCAGTCACACAGAGCCAGCTGCCCTGACTGGGGCCAGACGGTTTTCAGTATCTCCCAAGGATGGAGACTCACAGCCTCTCTAGGCAACCTCACTCACCGATGCTCACTCACCCTCACTGAAAAAATGTTTCCTGATGTTCAGCGTGAACCTCCTGTGTGTGAGCTTACGCCCATTTGCTTCTGCTTCTGTCAGTGGCCCAGCATCTCTTGAGGAACTGGTCCTGCAAGCCACAGGCAAATCCTTTACCTCTCCTCCACTTTAAGCCAAGCTGTGTTTCTCTAAAGCACATCTGCCTCCTTAGCAAACATGAGTGTAATTTTTCTGAATTCACAGGATTTGCTTATAGCTACAACACATAATTTTGGGGGTTTTATCCAATCTTACTTCCGTATCTTCCTCAACACTATTTAATGTTACCCTTTTTATTATTTTATCCAGTATGTTATATTAATTGAGTGTATAGCAACTGGCAACCTTCCCCCTCAAATGCTAAGAAATTAAAACACTGGACATGATTAAAAAGAGGTACTAGCCACCGTAGCAATCTTTTGCAGCATCAGTAACTTATTCCATTGTAGTTCACAACAGTGCAAAAGTGCTATCAAACCTTGCCTATGGTTGTTGTTTCCTTACTGGCCCTTTAAACAGTAATGATGGTAAATGCAGGGCCAGGGGTGTGTTCAGTTTTCTTTCAAATAAAAAAATAATCATCTGAAAATAATGGTAAATAATATTTAGGGTTTGATCTAACAAACTTTGCAGACAGAATGTTGGTTTGAAGTTAACTGAAACTCTTCATGAAGAAAGTGTGTAGAGTGAAATACACTTCACACCCCTGAAGTGTATTTCATTGAGAGGCTGTTTGAAAAGGATAATAATAATAAGACATTAAAACCACTGAACACTATCACTGACATACTTTGCTGAGGAATGAAAACTAGTCGGAACTTTAGCATTCAGGGATGGAACCCATCATCACTCAATCTACAGCAAAGCAGTGAGCTTTTACAGCTGTTTTTACAATTTGCACAATAATTTGATTTCTAGATAACTATATTCTAATCAAGCATGTTTCGTGTGGCATCATAGGAACTTATTTTAGAAGAACATCAATCCTTTTTTTCCTCTGTACTGGCTGTAAAAGATGCCTAGGGCAACTTCTCTAGGCTCTGACATCTTTGAGATGTCTCAGTCAGGTCATGCTCCAAAATGTGTGTTTAGTTGCTCGTCATGTTTCTCTGGCCACATGCCCAGGTTTGTCACCTACCAACATATCTGTGATGTTTTACAGATTAACAAGAAGGTGAGCTGCCAAGACAGACAGACGCCTCTGATGCATGCCACAGGCAGGCCCATGGCCACTCCTTGATGGCAGAGACCTGCTGAGGTCTGCGGTGGACACCTGGTTAGCCTGCAGTACCTTTTCCCCTAAAATCACCCTTTGCATTACAACCCATTAAAGTATATTCAAGTGGCAGAGTGAACTTTTCCTGTTTACATTTTACTGTAAAAAGACATTACTAAGATACTATAAAGCAAACAACTCTAAAATAAAGTTAAATGGTAGTAATAATAATAAATGTCTAATATACAAAATCATGTAATTGGCAAAACCCTATAAAACGTGTTGAAGTAATTGCTAAGGATATTTTTAAAAGACTTGGTGACTATAGAATTTTCTATCTATAAACACTAAAGCAGACAAAATAACTTCCTTCAACATTTTTATGAGTGTAAGATATGGCAGAAAAGTAAATGTCCATTAAATAATAATTCATGACTGCTTTTGAGAAGTTGGATAATAAAAATGAGTTAATGTTCACTACATTTCAGATGAATTACTGATTGCTTTCATGAAAACAGCTGAATAAAACTGAAAAGACATTGAGAATGCAGGAAAAGGCAAAACAACAGTTGGTGATTGAGATATTTACAAAAATATAGATAAACTGTAGAGTACATATTCAAAGAAGAGCAACTGATTTGGAACATCTGTTTCATCTGCTTTCACTCACATTTGTAGATATTCTTGTGTAAGTTCTCCTACTCTTCTAAGGGGAGAAATCTCGTAGAAGAAATAATACCTGCTTAGGAGCCAGGAGGCTTTAAAACAGTCTACACTTGTTTTCCTTCCCAAACAAGAGAATAAGCTCATCCACCACCTTCCCCTAAGCTCTGACCTCAGCAGGAGCTGGAAGTCTCCCTGTGACACAGGGCCCTGATGGCACACTGGACCACATGAAATACTAATGGGGCACTTCATTGGTGACATGCAGCCTCAGTGGCAATTTGGCTGCACCCACAGGTGTGGCTGTCCCACAGCGCCAGAGCCCCAGCTTCTCTCAGCCCCTCAGCGTGGAACCAGACCTGGCAGCCACAGCCATTAAAGCAAGTTAATGTTTTTGCTAACATTTCATAGTATATAAAAAACCTGTTACTGTCATTGATAAAGTCAGCCTCTACCAAGAAAAGCACTTTGAAACCTCAGCAATCTGTATTCAATTACCAATTACTCCAAATAGACATTGGGATACTAGGCACCTATGCAGAAAATCTGTAAAAAAACACTGGATCACCATCCCATCCAAGCTTCCTCAATATGCTTCTGTCCTAATTTTCTTTCTTTAAGATAAATGTTTAAATGGGAGAATGAAAACAGACACAAAGAACTGAGATGAGAAATCCATAAATTCTCATGGTATTTGAGGAGGCTGTCCTCAGTTTCTAATGATTGCATTAGAAATAATCAAATCAAACAATAAATAAATAATCTAATCGATGGCAATCTAGACACATCCTGAATTGCAGAAAACAAGTTTACTACCCTGACACTGACAACATCCCCCAGCTGTTTTGCTGATTATTTGAATTTTAACTGATACTCATTGATTTGTGTCACCAGATGGAAGTTAATGAAATTCCTGTTAAAAGGAACTGCATCAAAATTTCCATCTCAATGCTAAATATTAACACAAAGCAAGAGACTTCTAGGTATATTTCTTTAACATTTTCATAATTTGCTGAAAGAAACTATGTTGTAGGAATCCAGGTCAAACAGAACAAGGTCAAACATCTTCTATAAATGTATGTACTGTCCTGAGGAAATTCTATTTGTAGGATTGGATTTATTATAAAATATTTTGGTGGCTCATCCAAAGAACTATGGAAGCAATTGCTTAATAGTTGTATTCCCTAAAAATTACCAGAAGATGAATTTGTGGCACTGGATATTTGGTGTCAACCTACTCTAAATACAGCCAGCCAATAATAGGATTCTGAATCTAATAAATGTTTCTCTTTTTATATAGATATACCATGTGTGGTAATTTAAAAAATAACATGGAAACTCATGTATTCCCCATATTTTTCCCTGTTTGAGCCGTAACTGTGTGTATTTCAGCAAGCGTGCTTCAAGTAAACACAAATTATTAGACTTTAAATGAGGATGCCTTGGAAAAATAATGATTTGATGATTCCTTCATGAAACCATATCTTTTTTCAAGGGAAGAAAAAAAAAAGAAAAATTAAATTTCTTCACTTCCTATTTCTACTTCTGTGTATTGAACCCAGAGGTCATAATTCCTTGGAGAGAAGAATGCAATAATATTTATGGAGATTATTTTTTTTTATTATTGCCTGTATTATGGATTAATTCCTAAAGCCTGCTTCAGCTTCTGAACACAAGATAAAAGCACACATTGCCATAAAAGAGTTCTTGAGCCCTTGTGCTCATTTTGGAGAGGATTCTCCAGGGCAGTCGCTATGGAAAGGTGATCTAAAGTTTCTGAACACACTCCCTTAACCTGCAGTTAAGGAAGGTGTTCTGGGAATGGGACTGGAAAGGAGTTATTGCCCTTTTCTTTGTCGCCTCTCCTGTCAATCATTGCCCACAGACTTCTTTTGTTTGCTACAGAAGGGATTTATTTTGTTCGTTATTGTCTTCAGAAAAAACAATTCAGCTGCTGAGCTTTTTATGCTGGTTAATTATCTTTAACTTGCACTACACCTATCAACTATTAGGCCTAACATATTACAATTATAATTCAAATTCTTAATGACTTCCCACTTATAAGAAATCTTTGTGGAATATGTCACTACAAGAAAGGTAAATTGCTTCCTCTTACAACAGGAGGGAGAGTCTCCACGCCTCCCACTGAGGTGTAATACAGTCTTTTATTTCACTGAGTCTTGACCTCCTCTCATGCTGCAAGTCTTCACTAATCAGAGACAGCCAACAGGTCAACAGAGAAGAAACACTTGACAAGGACCTCAAAAAGAGAGTTAACTGAATTGTCTCCCACTCCAAAAAATAACCCAGTTTCAAAACCCAGCAGTTATCTAATTCTAGAAAGACACAAAAGGAAAAATAAATACCAGTACTGGTTGGAGGAAATGTTATTCTCCAACTGAGTTATTATTCAAGCAGTTTCCAGTAATTTGTCCAGATTAAGTATCACTGGAATATACGACTGCTATTATTACTGAATTAAACCTTTTTTTTCCCTTGTGTAAAGCTAAAACAATACACTGAAAAGATCATTAAAAGCATGGCCCAGTTAGTGTAAAACAGGGTTTATGTATGAAAACTTGTAACTTGTAGTAACAAGCTGCTATTGCCTATAATTTGCTAAATGTTAGGACTGTGCTGGCTGTCCTCACTGCCTGCGGAGATGGCCATGTGCCAACTCCAGCCCAGCACTTGGAAAGGGCAGATTCCAGAAATCTACAAGGTCCTTCACTAAGTAAAGGCTGTTTTTACTAATCCCCATCTTATAAATTTCACTATTCTTGACTTAGTATTTTTTGATCGTGATCAAAGAATCATAGAATGGTTTGGGTTGGAAGGGACAGTCACCTAGTCCAATGCTCCTGTGATGAGCACAGACGCCTTCCACTAGACCAGGTTGCTCAGAGCCCCATCCCATCCAGCCTAACCTTGAATGTTTCCAGGGTTGGGGCATCTACCTGTTCCAAAGTTTTATCAGCCTTGTTATAAAAAACCTTTTTGTTATATCTTATCTAAACCTACTCTCTTTCAGTTTAAAACCATCACCCCTTTTCTTATCACAACAGGGTGTGCTAAATAGTTTGTCCCTGACTTGTCATGAACTTTGTCATAATCATGAACTCCTTCCCAGGGCAAGAGCTATCAGTCCATGCAGCATTGACCTTCAGTGGTCTCCTACTCTTCCTAAAGTTTCATGATACAGCCATAATTCCTACATTATTTCTATGTCTAGCAGTTAGATATAAGTTTTCTAAATTCTACTTTATTTAAATAATATGTTTTGGATTTTCTGAGCATCCCCTACTAAGCAGTCACAGAGAATGCAGGTACACTTTTCTGTCTGCTTACATGGTAACAGTAAATTTTTTCCATTCTCCCACTTCTTTTGCCATTTTCTACTGTAAGGTCAACTCCACCCCAAATATCAAGCTAGGTACACAGTACAGATTGATACCAAAATAGCTTTGCTGACTGACACAGCTGTTCTGGGAGAATTCCCTAGTTGTTAGAGCAAGTGCAGTTATATCAGCAAAACAGGATTCTCCTAGAACTGCTTGTTTGGCATGCCCACTTTAGGACTCATTTGCTGGTGCACAATTCCAGTATTCCTATACAGGAAAAAGTGGTTCCACTGTTCCCATTGTCTTATCAGTCTCTGCCAGCGGGACTCTACCTTTAAGTAATTAAGCCCTTATGGAGATAATTTACAAGTCTTGCACATTTTCAAAGGTTACAGATTTGAAAACTGAAAGAAATTACTTTCACAACATGTCTTCCAAAAACCCAACAAATTTCAATTTCTAAAAATAAAATCAGGAAATTTTAACATAAAAACTGTTTTAAAAGGTAGAAGTGGAAAAGTTGGGGGTTTTTTTCTTGGAAACGTAGGATGCTTTCAGATGTATAGAGATACCAATTTTAGTTTCTTAAACAATATAGTTGGATTGCTTGTCCAGCAGTTGGCATTCTCTTCTGTTTTAAGCTTTCTTTAATGAACATAAAGGAAATCTATAAAAATAACTACCTCTTTTGCTTTAATTCTAATAGTAATCACATGTGAAAGCTGTCTGTTCTTATTTAAACAAAATATATTTACTTTCCCCTCCAATGTTTATGAGAAAACCACAAAACCAAAATAAAGTCATAATTTTTCTAAATAACAAAAGGAGTTTTTAATGGTCTAGCATGAAGCAACACAATGTAGATAGCTCACAAGTAGCTAAGAAGTTGGAGAGAGAACCTCTACACTGCAGACTATTTCTGTTTTCATTAAAATAATTTCACATCTTTATGATCACAAGGCAATCTGCAAACCACAAGGTGTCTTAGAGCTTGGCAAAAAGTATTATTTCATAATGCTTCATCAGGGTGCGAAATCAAGAGCACAGAAATAAAAAGCTACATGCTCTTTTGAGGAAAAAAGTGTTTTTGAGAAAGAAGCCCAAAGGAAAAAATATCAAGCAGTTTTACAAACTAAAGCCAAGTGCCTCTGAAATCCACTGAAAGTTTTCAGAATGTCTTAGAGGAGCACAATGTAATTAGTTTCAGAAACTCTAATTTCATGAAACATGATTTATTTCCCTAATAATTCCTTCTTCAGTAGAGACAGGACAAAACCAGTACAGAACTATTGGCACTTGAGTGGCATGTGAAGCACAGTGTCCTGCACCTCTGTTGGTGCTGCAGTCTGCCGATGTTACTTAAGAGGATATACTGCAGAAAAGCACTCTATGATCTTTATGCTTGTATTCTCCCAGGAAAAAAATACAAAAACCATCCTGCTGAGATGAAACGTGTTTTGCAAACAACATATAAAATGACAAACATGTAAACAACAGGGTGGAAAGCAAGGTATATGCCTGTCACACCTTGGTCTCTGCACTCAAGAACTGCAGTGTCTAGAGAGAACAGTTTGCTGAAGACAGTGCAGGTCTGGTTCAATATGTTTGCCTTTTAAGAGTAATATGTTATCATCAAGTGACAAAAGCCCTGGTGAGTCCAAATGTCAGCGTTGAAGAGACATTTGTCTTGCAAGTCAGTCAGGTAATTTTGAAATACCCTGTAGAAGGTTAATATATATTAAAATGGTGTGATTTTGCAAAGTTCTGTGCCTATTAGGTTATCTGTTTTCTTGAGACCACAGATTACATTCATTGAAAACACTATGTGCCAGAATCTCATGCATTATTGCAGTGCAGAACAACCAAACAGGGTTTTCTGAGGCCTCTTACGCTCTGCAAAGCACTGCAGAGACTTGCCATGTCTATTTCGTAAATCATGCTCTTTCAAACTGCCTGCACTGTGTAGTCCACAGGTAACCAGCTCCATCCATCAGCCAGCCTGGCTTCCAGGCCAGCTGTAACCATCATATAGTTACATCTAGAACCATATGGTTACCATCCATATGGTTACTGCTGGCTGGCAGAGTGGAATCTCTGAATGCCATGGAGTTCCACAATGTCAGTGGAAGCTATGCCATTTTAATGAGGTCATAAATTTCCCTTCTTATGGGTGCAAATGTATGGGGTGGGAATACTTTAAATCTTAATGAGTATTTTACAAAGGGGCCATAGTCACTAAAGAAACACTTTAATTTTAATGGTCAGCACTAAACTCACTGACTAGAATCTGAGTCAGTTGGTGGGCACTGGGATCTATCCAGAAATAACAATAAAAAATATTCTCCAAGCAAAGTTTAAATATATCTTTATCTACTGATGTCATTTTTATCTAACAAAATCACAGATTTTTGTCAGTTTTATTTTGTATGTTTTCATGCTGTTTGTATTTCTGGCAGAGGAATGTGTGCTCTTGTCATTAAACTTCTCTCATTTCCGTGGTGTTTTAGTCATAGCAGTGTCTCTTCAGCCATGCTCACACAATCCATGAATCACAAAATGCCACTGCTAATGAAAAACAATTTTATTTTTCTCTTTCATTTGTTTATATCTGGTAATCCACAGCTATGTCTACATGAGCAAATACACTATCAAGACACATTCCGATGCATGGGAATCATAGAATGCATTGAGTTGAAAGGGACCTTAAAAATGATCTAGTTCCGACTCTCCTGCCATGTGCAAAGACACCTTTCTCTAGACCACATTGCTCCAAGCCCCACCCACCCTGGCCTTGAACACTTCCAGAGGTGGGACATCTGCTCAGCTTCTCTGGACAACCTGTTCCAGTGCCTCACCACTCTCTGAGTAAAGAAGGTCTTCCTAATATCTCATCTAAACCTTCCCTCTTTCAATTTAAAGCCATTACCTCTTGTCCTATCGCTACATGCCCTCATGAAAAGTCCCTCTCCAGCTTTTTGTAGGGCCCATTTTGGGTACTGGAAGGCTTCTATTAGGAACTAGGTCATTTTACTGCTACATTTTTAAAACAGTGTCTAGCACAGTATCAGCTTAAAGTTCTAGAGCACCTCCAATGCTGTTCTGATTCAGGAGTTCAAATGGGGCAGAAATCACATGCAAATTCTGTTTTGGTGTATCACAGTATGGATCTGCGTAACTGTGCCAATGGGACTCAGTGCCAGGGAACCACCCTGTGTGATTTAACTCTGTAATACAGCAGAACCTTCTCTCAGGCATGACGCTGCTATGGATTTAAAACTGCCGGGCAGGATTTGAATTGCAGATGCAAAATATGAAGTTACCTTGCAAACAACTTATTTGGCTTCAGAGTCACTGTGCTGCAAATACCATTTCCTCAGTTAGCTGTTTGAAAGCCAGTTAGCCACACTATCACCATATTAATGAGTACAAATTGGATTTGAAACACCATATAGGGAGGCTTAATGTGTGTTTATAACCTGGAACTCTTAGAAACCTTTCATTCACATAGGATTACATGTAAGGCCACACTGGACACCATTTCGCAGTTTAGCTTTTCAAGGACTGAGAGTAACAGATAGAATAACAGTAAAATTTCATTGACTAAGATTCTTCTACTACTGTTACTGTTGTTACTAGTAGCACTAGCTAATATTGATTACAGACCAGATGTGCTGATACAAATTAGGCCCAATGCATCTGTTGTATCCTACAAAATACTTAATAACTTAAGCTTCTTTACTTACATTGACCTTTAAGAAATAAATTTTACTTCTCCAACTAGTAAGGTGTCCCATCCAAGACGATCTAAATATATCATACTTTCCAAAGATCCCTCAGATATGAGGTTCATTATCTTTCATGTATAATTTGGGCTGTCACCTAAAGAGTAAATAACTGAAAATAAGAAGGTGAGAAGTATATAAGTGATATATAACCTTAAGATATTTTTGTTCATCTGCAAAACCACTTATGAGCATGGGTGTATGAATAATATTCACAATTTTGATCAGTTTTGCCAGGGTTATACGATATTTGCTATTTGTATTTCAGAATCTGGCTACTTTTTGCTGCATATTTAGTCAATGATAATGCTAGAAGAGTGAGAAAGCTTGGACCTGAATATAGAAAACACTGTATGAACTCATAATTTGAGGTTTTTTCCTAAAAGAGTTTTGCAATCTGAATGGTGCAGCAGATAAAAACCTCAGGCTGCAGCATAGAAAGAGATGGCACCAAATTTACACTACCCCCAGTAAGTCAGCAGCAAAAACTTCCTGCCATCTGGATAATCTCCATCAGCATAGAATATTTCAAATGTACTAGCAAATAACATCCTACAAATCTTTTCATATGTTTCTATATTAAGAGATAGTTTGTATCAACTTCCTTTTCACTAGTGTTATTTCAGACTGGCTTATTGAAGTGAGGACTCTGATTTCCTCAGTGGAAGGGACACTGAAATGTGTGCCTCTTTCTTTATCTCCTTGTATTAGCTTTTTTAAAATAAAAGCAGCACCCAGTATAATTCTAAGAATTCTATTATTTTTCAAGGGTCACAGCAGTCCCCATTACTAGTGGTAAGTGACTCATGTACGGGCAAAGGTGTTGCTCTGGTTTAGAGAAGAAAAGAGTTTCTTAACCAAAGAGAAAGGAAAGAAAACCCTCAATGGTTCATGCTGAGTGACATGGTATGTTTACTTACACAGCACAATGGACTCAGTACTTTAGCCCCAGCTGGAAACTACAGCAGTGCAGGGTCTGGGCAGGCTAACTAGTTTTGCAGAATATGTCACTTGTTTGTCTGGAGTTAGCTCAGGTATTTACGATGCTGTTGTGCTGTGTGGTCATGATATACACCAACAGTCATCTCATTTCACTTCTGCATATTAAAACCGGGAGTCTAGTTTAAACCAGCTGCCTAGGCTCCCTCGTGCTCAATGGACAAAAATCTGAAACAATGTGACTGCAATGCCAGAGTACCGACTATGGCAATGAATGAATTTTCAGTCCCAGAGGAGTTAACAGCCAATGTTAACTGAAAATAGAAAGCCTATGGACTCCGAGAGGAACTACACTCAGCCACAAAAACATCAGAACCAAACCTAGAAGATGACAGAACCCCAAACAGCTGACTCATCTGGTGTCAGCTATGCAAAAGGGCTTCTCAAACCTTTTTGGACTAGTAAAGGCACATCAAGATTTGAACTCGAGAGTGCACAGAAGTACAAAGCACAACTTCTGACTCCCCTACCCAGAAGCCCAGGGACCAATTTACAGGCAGATGAAATAGGCAGGTCACCTGCGGCCCCCAGTCCAGACTGTGACTGCTCCTTTGCAGTGCACGCTTGTGTGTCTGTCTATATGCACAGGCATGTTTATATTCATGCATAAAGAAATGCTATACTGTGTTTATTCCCACCCACTTGTGTCTGTATCCTATTTTGTGCAGGAAAAATTGTAGAAGTTGATGGTGGACTGATAAAAGCAATCAAGGCAACAGCCTAACTGTTTGACACATCTTACAAATAATGTATATCTAATTTGAAATATTCTTATATATAAATGATACACTAAAAATAACACACAAATTTTCAACATAACTAAGTTTTTATAAAAAAAATAAATGTTTGTTGCATCTTCCTCCATGAATTTCAGCTGAATAGTACATAAGCTATTTCACACAGGAGCTGAGAAATTTTCCTCCCACTTCTTTTGGAGCAATCTTTAAGGAACTCTGGGTTCTCAGAACCCCAAAAATCAAACCAATCATTCTTTGCTTATTTCTTCCCTCCTACCCTGCTTCGTTTGTTTCAGAAACAAAACAAAAAAGATACACATTTTGTTAATTAAAATTCCTTTTTTTTTCTGTATGAATACTGGCTATTGTTACTTTCTAAAATAATCCTTTGTGGATTTAACAAATGTCAGGATTCTGCACCAGCATTCTTGTTTAGAGAGCTCTGCAAAATCCAATTAGAATAAAAGCAACCCACTAAGTTGAGCAAATGGGTTATTTGAATACATTTTCTTACATCTGCTTATTATGTAGTGCATCAAAAATAGTTGACTCTTTTCTTAATTTTATAATGCAAGCCATTAGTTAATGTTTTAATAAAGTTTAGTTAATAAACTTCTTTAAATTTTCTCTATAGCTACCCTTATTCGGTCCCTCCATTAATAATCTTAATATCTCTGTGTTTAGTTTGGGGAATATCTTTAGATTCAGGGTCATTTAATACACAGATGAGTTCAGTTCTGTACGCATGAAAAGAGAGGAAAGATGTTCTCCAAGAATGAATGTGACAAATGAGCACATGAGAATATTTTTTCCCTGTAAATATTTAGAGAATGCTTTAAATTTTAATTTAAACCTTATTTTACTCTATGAAATGTGATATATAGCAGAAAGGTACAGGCTGCACAGCTAAACTATTGGTGCCAATGTCTTCCAAAGACACCTCCTATCTTTGCTTATACCCATGCAAATATGTAGCTACTCCATGAACCTCTCTAGATTATCATTAAATTTGACGTTTCATAAAAGTCTGTCAGGTAAGCACAGAAATCAGTTGAGTTATGCACCTATTTGATTTAAAATAATTTATAATTAAGCTAGGATCATAGTTAGAATAGAATATTGTTTTTAGGAGAAATATATTATTGATCAGGAGTAAAGACAAAAAGCTTAATAAAATGTTAAGCTCTTTAACTGGGATGATGAAAACCAGCCTTGATATGAGCTACTTAGACTTCTGCCAAAAGCCAGCCAAAATTTACAATAGATGAAGACTTCGGAGTGAGGAAAGAGATGTTACTTTAAAGACCTTAATCTACCATGCTGGATAAATCACACAAAATTGTGGTTTCCAACATCCACATAGTCCAGTAATCAGACTGGTTTTTTCAAGTCCCAGATCAGAGGTAAATACGAACAAAACATAAGAAAATAAAAATGGCCATATCAGGAAAAACAAAGATCCAATTATTCAGTATCCTCTCTGTAAGCATGGCTAATACCAATGCCTAGGAAACATATGTAAGAAAAGAAAAGTATAGGAAGGAACATCTTTCTTTTGCTGACTGCTGGCTTAGAGGCTGAGTTAGAAGTTTTTGTGTTTAATTGCCATTGCTAGATCAAACCCAACTCATTTTGTCTAATCTCTTTTTGAGCCAGTATATACATCAGCTCCATGCAGTATCCTATAGAATGGGTCCCTTAGTTCAAATTTGTACTGTGAAGTACTTCCTCTTCCTTGTTTGCCTGGTAACTGTCTGCAATGCTCTAGTTCTTGCATTGTGGCAACAATGAATAAATCATTCTGTAGTCACCTTTTTCACTGTATCCCTGACTTTATAGCCCTCAGTCATCTCCTTCAGTCATTTTTTTTCTGAACTGAAA
The DNA here is from genome assembly GCA_013400235.1 of Oriolus oriolus. Taxonomy (NCBI): domain Eukaryota; kingdom Metazoa; phylum Chordata; class Aves; order Passeriformes; family Corvidae; genus Oriolus; species Oriolus oriolus. The sequence continues at coordinate 1,349,664 of VXBT01011416.1, read as the reverse complement.
AAATCCTGTTCCATATTCTTCATCATCCCTGCTGCAATCTCTTCCTACTTGTTTTAGCTCTGTATCCTTTCTGGGTCTGTGGGGCCATTAGAGGTGCATACATCAGAATAATGATGTTTTCTGTGCTGCTTTGTTATATTATTTTCCTAACAATTGTGGCTTCATATTTGGGGGAAAAAAAGGCCATAGGAATTTGAGTGTGGAGTCAAAACAGACGGGGAAAAAACATTAAACCACAGCTTCAGTTTCAGATGACTAAATAAGAAGTGAACTCTCTTTTTTTTTTATTAACTTCTAAGCTGTAAAGAGCAATGAAAATATTTCTTTGCTATTTTGGAAAGCCTTGACACATAAAAATCTGTGTTCAGACAATGACCAGCTCTGAGTGCTTGAACTCAGGGACCTGTGCCTCTTTCAGCACACAGTATTTGACTCAGGTACTATGCTTGCTTTCTGTAGCGTCCATCATGACTGAAGTGTATCAGATAATCCCATTTCAAGTTCGTGTATAAATGAAACAGACAGAAAATTATAAACTTGGACCATTTTACAAAATGAAACTATAGAGAAAAATGGGAAACTTTTTTTGGCCTTCATAAATAGGAAAGTCTTTGAGTGTAGGTAAAATTTTGTGATGGGATTAAGGAAAATTAGTGGCCAAGATGTTGGCAAACAGCTAAACAGATCTGTCAGAGGAAGCCAGCAATCATGTCTGGAGAGAGAACTTAAAATGTTAGGTGAAGATCATATATAAGTGAATGATAAAACAAAAGCAGTTGCTTCCTAGGGCGCACACCAACAAATGACAGAGTCAAAGATATATATGGAAACTGGAAAGCACCATAAAACACAGGAAAATACCTCAGTCTGTGGTTTGATATAGATTGTGCTATTAATTTCTACATGAGATTAGGAGAAATCACTGAACTTCACTGCCAAATTTCAACTGGAAGGGAAAAAATATCCAATTCCTGCAGTTCAGGATAGCCAGATAAGGATGAACTAAAACATTGACTGTAGCCACATACCCAGAAAATCTTCGGCCCAAATAACCTAAAGGAACCTGTAGATAAAAACCCCAATGCCTTCAGAGGGATGGTGATCCTAATGAACGTCTACAGGGACCTAAGGTCTGAATAGCCATTTACTAGATCTGCCCCCTAGGAAAAGGATTTTTGATATAGGCAAGTACATGAACAGGCCATTTGGAAGACAGATAATTGGTGCAGTAGTTTGCATTTTGAATTCAGTATGCCCAAGGATGGGATTTCTTATAGAAGAGAAACAATTTAAAACAGAAAAAGTTAACTGTTGAAAGGAAACTTCAGCAATCATATGAAAATTGGGAACATGGGGAAATTTGCAAAAATTGCAGAGGAAAATAAACTGAGGACACTGCTGACGGCAGCTTCAGAAGATTGTGTTGGGAGGGTTACCTTGTGAGATTTGAAGAGCCTCTGAAGAGTTCAGAATTTATCCTTTTGGAATGGGTGAAACTAGCAGAGAATTAAACCTATTCTTATTACAGAGACCACAGAGGCTTTGGTTATATTTTGGACTCAGAACCAAATGCTCAGATAACACACATAACTGACATTATAGGAAATTTGACTTTGTTTTCAACTGACTAAAGCATCAAGTAATGTGGTCATTGCCTTTTCCACTGCCCTGAGTCCCTACTACATGCTCCCTGAGGTGCAGGGAAGCATGGTACCCTGCGCCTTTCAGCTGGTACCCTGACCAGCTCTGCCTGCCCACTGAGGCAAGCTCTTGGGACAGAGATCCAACAACTATGCTGCAAATCACGACCTCCAGTCACTGTGAGGGAGTAAAAGAGGGAGTCTTTGCTCACTAACTAAGATTTAGCAGGTCTGACACCAACATTTTTTCTGCAGTGCTTTTGCAGGTATCCCTGCCCATGGCAGAAGGCTTGGGACTGCATGATTTTTAAGGTGTCTTCCAACCCAAACTATTCCATCATCCCATGATTTTATGATTTTCTGTTAATCAGACTAATATTTTCTTTTGTTTGCTTGTGCTTTCTCACAAGAAACATATTGTCCTACATATTGGCATCGTACCCAAGGTTACTGCTAGAAAGCTGTTTTACATATACATGAAGGCTGTTTTATAAGACGGCATCATATCTTTGATTCACAGTTTAAACTCAAACATACAAATTATCACACAAAAGCTACTGAAACACTTTTAAATTAGGAAGATTTAGGCATTTTGTGTCATGGCTACCTCAAGAAATACCTCCTCCTTTTGTAATTACTCTACTAGAGTGTTAGCTGTACCTATCTAATCTATCAAACAGAAAAGATGTTAAGAACAGGCTAGTTTTAGAAAAGGATCCTCCACTTTCTAATGTATTTCTGCTTAGAGATCAGGAATCACTAAATTTTTGGGCGGTCTGTGAACCTTTCCTTCTTCCTTAGGATTTAATTTTTAGTAACAGCAGTATATGAAAAGAATCCTTTAAGAAAATATAAGAAAATAGTGGAAGATCATAGTACTAAATAAAGTTTGATCTGTAAGATACTGTATTTATAAATCAACTATTTGATTAGAGGGGATCCTTTAGCCTCAGTTTATATCAGGCTCATTTTCACTAAAAAATCTGACCGAGTACTTTGATTGGGCACTGGAGGGGGTGTCAGTCCAAAACACATGGCTGGAAGGGACTCCTTGGGTCATTTGGGCTGCAGGTCCCTTGCTTCAGGACTTTGGAATACGTAAGGTTTGAAAGGACTTAGCATTTGCAGGTGGCCACACTAATGTCTTTATTTTTCAGACTCTCACCAAGATGCATTAAATGCTCTGTATCACCTGCCCTGCTCTCCTTGTACCTCCACAAAGTGACAAAGGCACATTAAGCCTCAAGATCTGTTTCTTTGCCACACTCCTGTTTAAGAAGATTAACTAGTGAGAATATGTGAGGACACAGTCAAATGCAGATTAATTGGGGTGAGAAATAATGATGCTGAGGTAAAATATTAGCATTGTAAGTGCTGAATATGATGAATCTGGGTAAACAGTCATATGAAAATCAGGTTAACAGATTTCTAAAAGAGCTTTGGAGTTCAATAGCAAGGAACACATCTGTTCTTCCTCACAACTGAGATAATTTTAGTGAGCTTTTCTTTAAAAAGCTGTACTCTCAAGAATACACATTTATTATTTAACATTTTATTAAATACTTGTGCAAAATCAAAAGATGATGTACGTACTCTGAATGTCTAAATGATGAATTTGAGAGTGGAATGAAATTGCATTCCTGTTCCTTTTATGGTTCTCTGTCTGAACTGGCGATTTATTTTCAGAACAAATAGAAGTAACATTGTAATTATCCTTTTATGCTAACAGTTTTGGTATTGGATTTAAAATGTTTTAAAAGGAACACATGGTATTCACTGGCATAAACACTTGTGAAATGGCTTCATTCTGCTTATGCCTGCTTCTTCACTGGTATAATTTTCCACCAGTCTGTCTATACTGTATTTCTGTTACTGCAAGTTATCACTTTTATGAGCAAATACAGTATTGTTTGACACAATAGAAGGAAACAGAGAAGTCTCGATGTACATTATTAAGATCATATTATGTAATTAATTGCCACAAAACTTGTTAATTCTAATTTAATATGACCAGATGAAGTAAAAGACAATAATGTCCAGAAAAGTATAAAAATATCGTGTGCTAATAGTTTGGATACAACTCAAAAGGAATGAGTTTTTCTGGCATTATAAGAAAAAAGGGTGCAAAAAAGTGTATGAAAAATAAGTTTACTTACTTTAATTGCATTATTAATGTTAATGCTCATCAGGTGAATGAAGGTTCAGCATTTATTCAGGAACTGGGAAAAGCACCAAGTGTGCAGAAAACCACACTTCTGTCAAAACAGCCAGGGAGCCAGTGATGTAACAGAGGTGCAGGTTGGGCGGAGTAACTTTAGGCACTCAGCACACTCTACACATCAACCATGCACAGGATTAATCTTCTAATAAAAGTTAATTCCACTGAGTTCTACACTGTCTGACAAGCTTATATTAATTTCTCCATCACTGAAAGAATATCCCCCAAAATTTCTCCTCTGAATGTTCATCTTACATCCTTTGTTGAACTATAATAATCTAAATTTTTTTTCCATGAAGTTTAGTGGTATACATGTATATGTAAACAGGGTGAGTGAGAGAGAACAATCCTCTTCTCTTCCCTTAATAAACATTCTTCATTTCCCCTCTTTTCTTTTATGTAGACAAAACACTTTGTTCACAAGCTCCATTGTTTTCTAGCCATGGAATAACCATGTACCCCAAACCTGAGGGCCTAAAACTGTAAAAGAGAGATTTTTACATAAAAGAGAGATCATTTACCTAGTTTATAAATATGCAAGGCTGTATTTTGTAATGAAGCAAAGGAATTTACTCAAAAGTGATGTATAAAATAGGTATTTATAATACACTCCTTGCCATGGTCTACCCACAGTTGTGAACATAATTTTCCACTTTTTCTTCAGTCTAAATGCTATCTGTGCAGCTAGCTTAGCTGTGAGAGTGAAAGGAAAAGAAGTAAACTGATGAGGAGCAAAACTTAGTTAGGACAAGAGGATGAATCATAAAGGATGTCGAAATTCAGGACACTGAGGTTAAATTTGTGGACATGAAAAGGGAGAAAGTCTGTCAGAGCAGTAGGCAGGGAAAATTATTTTTAACTACCAAGTACATGAGGGTGTGCTGACAGACAGGAGAAACCAAAACATGCTGGGCTGCAGGAGAGAGCTGCGTATACAGCACAGAACGCTACAGCACAACAATAGAACTTGATTACTGGTGGGAAACAGTGTTACTATAAAATGGTGTTTGCCTTAAAAAAATTCATTGTTTGTAATTTTCTCTACAGGCAGGCCAAGACTAATCTCTTTTTGCCCAATATCAAGTCTCATCATTTCTGTTTCTGTCATATTGCTTCCTAGTAAAAATAAGTACTCTGTGCTTATGAAGCTAAACAAGGTTCTACAATTAAGTCATGAAGAAAGTAACAGGAAAAAACAGCTCCAGGAATAATCAATGGTGAAGTCTTTAATTTAATTTAATTTAATTTCAATTGATCTTCCTGCTTAGGGCTTAGGCTTTTGCAAAACAAAGCTTTGGTGTGTTTTCAATCTGGTAAAGAGTGGGTGGAAGTAATAGTCACCATTAAGAAATCATTTCCATGCCTTCATGTAAACCTCACTCTTCTTTCTTGGAGCACTTCTATGGCATTCTTCACTCGTGACTGAAATGTATTAAATTTTGCACATGATCTGCATATAGAGAGGGATCTGTAGATGGTCCCTGAAGCTGTCTCTTGACAGATCAGAAGTAAAAAGTCCCATACCCTTTTAATGCCAATTTATTACAAAATAAACTGAATAACTACCACAGTGCAGAAGAACTTGCATGGAAGAGTCAGAAATAAGCCATTGCTTGGATTCCAGAGAAAGCACAAGCGTAGGCACTGTTACATGGTGACTTTCTCATCATGTGTCAATTGAGAATATGGGAATGGAGTTCAGTTAGAATAATATCTACCACATATATAGAATATATCACTTTTGACCAAGAGAACTACAGAAATTAGAAACAGAGAACTCTCTTAATCCAGCTACCTACTACCAATTCCAGACCAAGTATGTACACTCTCAGGAAGCCCATTCAGGAAAGGATCACAAATTATATCAGCAGGAAGCTATTAGTTTCTGAATGTTGCACAAATTGCATTTTTAAAAATAACTCAGCCTTTCTACAATATACTGTTAATTGTTATGTGAGGGAGATATTAATTTACTAGCTTCACTTACACAGATTTGGCTTTAAATTTGGCTGAGAGCCCAGTTCATGGCACAGTCCCTCAGAAAGACATTGCAAACTCCATGGCCAAATACCCAAGCCAACTCACACATCCAGCTGGCAATTCTGTGCTTAGCCTAGAAGTGAAAAATGACAGTGATGGTGAGAAAAGCTCCATTTCAGGACTGAAGTAAACCACCAATATTGATTATCCTGTTCTGATGCACCAAGAACCCAGCAGTGCCCAGTGCTGCAGCCAGGCAGGGTCACTGCAGCTGCCCAGCACAAAAGCCAGGGATGTAATTCCTAGGCAGCTAAAAGGTTCTTATACAGTTGTGCTCTCTGCCTATATGGATGTTCTTCTCCTCTTACTAACTTTTCAATCTATGAAACATTTTCATTTACATTCCATGGTAGATAGAGGTCTTAAAGGAATTAACTTCCTATGGGTTTAGTGAAAACGAGGGGGCTGAGCTCAGGCTGGGCTGTGCCAGTCACCATTTGCACAGCTCGTCTCCCATGTGGGAGGGAGATAAGAGACCTCCATGGATTTAGGAGGTTTGAACAAGAACTGCAGTATGCTGAGTAAGAGATGTGATATTATTGTTCAGATTCAAGATGTAGCCTCCAAGGCTCCTAATATTTGCAGAACAACTGAAGTTAGGAAGAAATGAAAAAATTAAAATACGTATATAGAGAATACATATACGTGTATATATGTGTGTGTTTGTTATAAATCTGTGACAGAAGTGTGTACATCTCAAACATTTCAATCAGGAATGCTTTATTTGAGACTGTTGAATCTAAATTTTTTTCCAAAGAATCAGAAATTTTCTCTCTATTTTTCGTTACAAAATTAAAAGAGATATTTCAAAAAGACACCTTAAGAGGGATCTTAAAGTGACACAAAAATCCAGATAAACTTTTAAATTGAAATAAAAAGCGAATTTAACACAGCTGTCTTATTTTTTTAATGTGTTGAGGATGGCTTTGTGAAACTATAATCTCATTTCCTGTCCCTAGCAAGGCAGTGATTTTCAATTACTATTTTTGCTTATTAGAAACAACACTTTTTATTATTAGATTTATTTTAATATTAATTACTTAATAATTAATATTAAAACAAAAAGGGGATACATTAACAAGAAATATTTACTGAGCCCAAACAGCAGCAGAAGTTAATTAAGTCTTACAAGGAATGGGGAAGAAGAAAGCATAACACAGAGGAAAGAAAAGGAATTGCTGTCTGAGTTGCTCATGTACTCTGCTTTCTCAGGATTGCCCTGGTCACTCCAAGCAGTCCTACAAAATTCTCCTTCACAAAAGCTTTTCTCTTTTGCTATAATTTTCCCCAGCTGCCAGTCTTCCCCTAACTCCCTTGTTCCTGATTCCCACGCTCTAATGTGCAGCCAGAGCCATGCTGTCATTTAGTCCCCTCCTGTGTGTGCCTTCTTCTCTCTCTTTCACTGATACAATTGCTGAATTTCTCCATACTCCACTTCCCTCACCTCTTGACTTTCTTGCACTTTAAAGTCCACTTGTTGCCTCCTGCTGTGGTTCATCCTCACCAATCACTTCTGCTCTCAGGCTGTGGCTCATCTTTGTTGAAAGTCTTCTCAACAGCCCCCCTGCTACCAGCCACAGACCCTGAGCCCTTCATCCTGGACCTGTACACTTTTACTAGTCAGATATACCTTCCTTTTATACCAGTATTATCCTATGATATTAGTAACTTCCACTCATACTGATTTAAGACCCATGTCTTAAAGACCTGTTTTCATAGAACAGCTGGTAGAAGAGCTTCTTCTTAATATTTTTAATTATCAAGTCTTTTTTTCTGAAATCTAGAAAATTCCTAGGAGGCCATCGTTTTCATATCTGATATCATGTCAAGGATACTTACTTTTAGTGAGATCCAAACTCTCTGTGCTGAAAACAAAAAGGCAGCCAAATATGTTCACATCTTTAGTGTTTACACACTGGACAGACATGCCATAACTCAGGATGAGAGATGGAGAAAAAATGGGAATTGATGGGCTGAAGGTGGAACTGGAAAATGCAGTTAAGTCTGCTAAAGAGAAGGAACTTAAATTAGCTAAAAATGGCTAACTAACTGCCTACAAAGTATTTTCATAAGAAAACAGAATTCTTGGTGATATGCCAAAAATTTAAATGGAAAATAAGTTCAAGGATTTTAATGAGTTTTACCTGTGTTATCACTGACTCTGATTTCAACCACTTTTATCCTGTCCACACACACACACACACACACATATATCTATATATACATATGTAAAAGAAAAAAATTACAGAACACAAAGCTATAAATCAGAATAACAAATGTGGAAATAGAGGCTGCAATAAGATTTATATGCAGGTATGTATTACGAGTACATTGATCTGCCATCTACCTTATCCTCCTGAATTTAATTATTTTTGTGGTCTTCTTATTCACATGTAGGTGAAATTAACCAAGGCATTGTAAAATTGTAAGGAGTTATGGACAGTGCACACAGACAAGTAAATCCTCCATCATGCAGTGGTGACTACACAAAACTAGTTTTCTCAGGTATATCTGAAGTACCAGAGACTGTGATCATTTTATTTATCCTTATAGATATAACCTTAAATGATCATAAGACTGAGAGGTTTAGAGGTCTTTCCAGAAGGAGACCATCAGGTTCCTTTCCATATATACCACGTACCTTCAAATGCCAGATGAGTATAGGATGACACTAAGGTCAAATCAAATGACAAAAATTTTCTTTCTTAATCCTGAAGAGCTTAGAATACACAACTTGGACAAAACTGACACGTGCTTAGTTTCATCTCCCCACTGAGAAGAGACAAGCATGGTTGTAAAATCCAGGATCCAGCTCAAACCATCTGAAAAAAATTCATTTCAAAACTGCAAAGAATTATTTTCCCAGTAGAGTTCTGTTCAACAATTCAAATAATCATCCAACACGCTGCATGAAAGCATTTGCTTAAATGGAATAGCAAAAGGCATGCAAGTTAATGACTTCTACTGAGCACTGAACACTTAGACTTCATAAGAAAGCTGCTGAAATGCCTGATCTGTGTACTTCCATGCAGCCTGACCTCTGATGGGTGCCTGCTGCCGGCACCTGGCTTTGGCCGTGCAGTAACAGAACACGAGGAGTCTCAGCCCGCACACTGCTGAGAAGTGGTGCTCCTAAAGGTAACTCCTGTGGCAATGTGGTCTTCAGCCACTGGTGGAACAGCACAGGGAACAGTTCTCTCCAGACTTTTATGTGCATTATTTAACTGCAAGTAAAGTGCAAGAAACTTAACTGCAAGTAATTTTCTAAGCTTCCTGGCATTTCTGTCCTTTTCCTGATGAAGACGTGACTTTGGCTATTGATAAGGTGCTGAAGTTAAACCACAAACTGTAGCAATGGCAGCAGTGGCAGAGATGAAGAAGATTCATCTAGTTCTTGTCCCTTAGTGGTCTTACCAAAGAAAGAGAGCAGAAGAGGAAACAGGGTTGCTTTTTTGTGAAAAGTGGATTCACATGTCTTCCCCACCTTTGTGGGGGTCAGAATTCCTCAAATGAACTACTGACTTCAGTGGAGCTACTCATATGCTTATTAGTAACCACTGTTACTAATTTCCAATTTATGTAAATAATACTCAACCTCAAAAATAAAATCAGAATGTCTTTAAAACAGCAAACAATAAAAAGTCTGCCTAAACCTTTTTCTTCCTTCAAGTTAAGCAGATTCATACAAACCAATTTTATTTGCATCCTCTAGATGGGAGCTCAATTTTCAGTCACTAATGCAACTCATGGTATACAGAGATGAGGACCAGAAATTTTTCAGTTACCTACAAACTTGACCAAAGAATGGACCAAATGCTTGCTCTGTAGATATGTCCAAGAACAGCAGGGGGGTGAGCATTACAACTGAAACAGGAGGACATAACAACTGAGAAAGAGTGACAGAACAAAGAGATATAGCTGGTAGCAGGGAGAAGTGCTTTTTCCTGTTCAAGAAAAAGAATGTTTTGGTGAAGCAGGCAATGCTTCTCACTAGACCTTCAAATTCAATGGTATTTTTCTTATGTTCACATATCATAGCATATTTCTATGCTGTATTAAAAAAAAAGTAGAATATTGCTTTGCTAGAACGTGTAATTTACAAATTTTAGAATATCTAGAGTTTCTATAGAACCCACTTTTATTTTTTTAAGGTGTTACTATGTTATCTTTTCCACATAAATAGTTAAATTGGCAGTGCCTTAACACTGCAGGTTATACACAAAATATTGCATTAATTAAAAATTTTCAAATATATTTCAGATATCCACCTTATGAAAAAATCAGTAATGCTGGTAACTATTAATTAATTTAGTTAATCAGAGGGAAGTAATTTTTCCTTCACAGTACAAATTTGTTCTTGACAGGTCTTACTGCAGTGAATAGTAACAAGAACAGTACTTATTACTGTGAATATTTTCAATTAAGTCTCAACATGATTTCATAGACTGAGCTAAAAATAATTTTTGCTGGCACCAAATTCTAACCAGACAAGGGCAAACCCAAAATATTAGAGTACTATTGTTACAAAACTGAATAAAATCTGATTGTAACTTTTGGAGCAGAAATTTAATTAGTATAAGAAAACATATATAGTTTAGCATTTCATGTTGTAATGAAATGATCATGACAGTAAAAAATTCAAGGCCATTCACACAAGCTCTTGCAAGCATAGAAAAAACTCTTAAAAGTAGATCTAAAAGGACAACCTCCCTCCCACTGTTAAGAAAACTATGTTTTGATTACTTTACCAAACAAAAGACTGCTATATAAGTATCTCCCAAAGGATCTGTCTATCTTATCTAGATACACAAAGAATCATGCACAAGTTATTTAGGTGATGAGGAAAAAGGTATTGTTTTGCATTTGTTATGGGGCAATTCATCTTTTCCTAGATACACTGTTTGCAAACAACTTTAATGTTTTCATGCTCCTATGAAATGTTCTCAGTGACAATGTTTTGCTTCTTAAAATACCTCCTCAACAGGAAAAGAGAGTTTAACTGAACTCACATATGCCTAACAGTATCAGAGAAAATCCCATCACTTTGTTCAAGCAATACTCAAAAGGCAGTAACAAAACCTTGTACTGACATTTAAGACAAAACTTGGAGGAATTCCTCCGTTGTAAACTACCAAAATATAAAATACCGTATCAAAAATACACAGCTCACCACTGCACTCTTTGAGCTAGATTCTCATGTTTCCACTTAATTTAGATGCACTTGGGATGTCTTTAATCTATCCATTTCCTTATTATCCATTGCCAAAGCATTAGGTATTTGTAAAGTATAAGAATGTGTTTTACTTTCTCAAACTTAAAAAAAATTAAAACTTTAACCTGGAGCTCTCCGATAGCATAATTAAGAAGCACAGTGTACAATCCAGAAGGACAGAAAAAATAATTTCACAACATCCTTTTTGTTGTGCTAAAACAGAAAGTAGAGTATTGACAAGTTTTAGGTTTCTCTTATGGCACTCCATTGACTTCTGCTGGTCTCAGGTAATTTCTCTTTTCTGTTCTTTTCTTTTCCTCCCCTGTATTTATCTCACTTCTCTACACAGACTGCAAGGTCAAATATGAATAAAAAGCAGATTAATATTGGATACAAGTCCCTAAAATGCACAGGAATCTGTCATCTCATTCCAAAGTAATAAAATTTGAAAATCCTGATCGTAGCCCCAGTGGTACATAAGTTCCTCAAATTCAGTGTTTTTATACTAATTTTCCTTCTAATTTTGATTCTGTACAAGTTGAGAGACAACTGACTTGCCACCATTGAGATGGTAGGGACCTATTCTACACATCAGCATTCAGAAAACACAGGTCCTGCACATGCTGCCTCAGGGACAGATGTGACAAGCTTTAAAAAATGCAGCTGCAGAACCTGGCTCGAGAAATGTAGTTTTGACCGCTGCTTTCTTTTATTACAGACAGACACCAAATGGCTCTCTCAGGCTGCAACTAACCAAGATGAATCTGTGATTGGAGATCTGTGTTCAGAGCCCCTCCCTTGCTGAAGGAAAATTAAAAGTTTCCCAGTTTCTTGGAGAGTACCTGGCATACACCATCTGGCACATACCTGAGATGCAGTATTTTGCAAACTGAAGTTTTTGCTAGCACCCAAAAAAAGGAAAAGGATGACCCAGTATGACAAATAAAGCACAGATAAGAGACCTGAGTGTAGGGTAAGAGGGTAACTTGATTGTGAGCAGATGGTTCAGCTTCCTGATCAAATGGTTCCTTGTGTATTTTTGAGGATTCGTCAGTGGTACACTTAACTAATTTTAAGTTGCTCTTGATAGAATAGTAATAGATAGATAGATAGAACAGTAATTTCTCCTGTAAGAGTTCTCTGCTAAGAGTTTACTGTTAGTGGCACATGTAAGTTCTGGGTGACAGCATCATCAGGCTTTTCTGTGGAAGACAAAGCCAGTCTAAAGAGTCTGGTGATGCACTGCGAGTCACAGCCCAGTTCATTATACACAAAACGCCTGGAAGTATGAATAGCACAACTGCATTCTCTGCACCTGCATGGTTTCCCACGAGCTGTACATCCTGTGTCCTGTTTAAAAGCAGATGTTCTGTAACTCTTCCCTCCCTGTTTTATCCTACGGGGACCATGGATCGCTCGTGTTTGTAATACAGACAACAGCACCAGCTGAAATGGGCAACAGGAGAGTGCAGTCAAACTGCACGTCTTTAAGACAGCAACATCCCTGTAACTGGGATACCAGTCGAGGCCAGAGAGCTGTTTTGAATTAGTCTGCACAGCATGCCTCTTCTACCACCTTTTCATGATCTTTTACATTCAGGCAATTATTCTGTACATTCACTTCTATCCTTAGAAAGAGAATTCCATTTATCAAAGGGTTATTAATGGTATTATTGATCACATGGGTAGTGTTAAAAACATAAATTCAATATTAAGATACAACTTGCCAAAAGAGATTTAATATTGCATTTATATATATGCATTATCCATTTAAGTATAAGGAAAGAAATCCTGTACTATTATGAAATGTTAAAATAAAAAAAGATGCAGCCCTAATGAATCTGTAAATATAACTGTAATATTTATTTATTTTTGGTGCACAAACCATGTCTCTGATTACTGTTCAACAGCAAAGTACTACAGCCCTCTTCCTGCTGGCCATTGGAGATCTGGAGTAAATCTCCCTCCACAGCACAGTGCTATGTAGTGATGATGGTTTACAGAGCAATGGATAGATGAATATTGTCCTTCTAGAACAAAACAAAGAGTATTCATTGAGGTGACTATGTGCAAAATTGACAAAACTAGAAAAGTTATTTAAATTGAGAAAAAAAACCCAACTGAATTTTCTTATTTGAAGTATAAACTACATATATACACAGAACTGTAACTACAGATAAGCATCCCAGACATTTCAGGCAAAGTGAACACTGAATAATTGCCAAGGTATGAGACTGCCCTATAAAGTTCTTCTTTTCACTCTCAAGTTTCAGTATAATGAAATCAGAGCTCTCTTTCACAGAATAATGAACAAGAAATTCTCATATATTTTATCACATGTTAACTAAGGGATTATAAAATCCCAAAAGGAGTTTTTAAATGGAAATTTTCTTAAGGAAAGCCTAAGTTTTTCCTTGTGTAACAACAAAAAAACCCTCAAATCCTGTTTACTGCAAAAACAGAAATAAAACAACTTCATAGTTTGGGCTTTTTTAATGAGATGCACTTTTTTTTTTTAGCAGGGATCTTATGAGAATTCTTCTGCTCTGAAAAGGAAAATAGTTTAGCAGTATTCTTACCAAGAAAGATCACCCTACATTTCTCTCTATTTTTACCTCTAATTATGGAAAGAAAAAAATCTTGTGGAAGGTCAAGTTACATGTTCTGATCTCACTTAGAACTTCCTCCTTTTTTTCCCCTTATTAATGAGTTCAAGTAGTAATATAAGAAACTTTCTTTTTAAGTAAAGAAGCACAGAAAATCATTTTTTGAATGATAAGTAAGGATTTTTAATATCATAAATGCCTACAGCAAGGGGGGTTAGTTTTACTTCTACCACAGGCGGATGGAAACCTTACACGTGTACACCTCACTGAGTTGATAACTATATTGCAGAAAAGTTTGATCAGTTATTTGTGACTGAGGCAGTATGGCTCAGTTGGTGTACATGAGCTGCACCTTTTTTCCTAAAACTAAGCCTTTTATTCTTACTCCCTAGTCTTACCACAGGGCTTCCTTCTCATCCGCCCGGAATTTCTCCTTCTATACGGAATAAGGTGTCTCCCACGCTTTGTGTGTGAGAAATGTCTTCCAGAGGACTTCTATAAGATCACAGCATTGGCTGGAGTTCAGTTCTGACATCTCAGCTCTGTGTTTGTTTTCACTGCATTCATCTCTCAGAAAAGCTTTGTGAATATGAGAGGGCTCAAATATACACCTACTTCCTCTACAAAAAGTCTGTTGAGGAGAGCTGCATGAATCTTGTACTGCCATATATTCTTTCGTAGTATTTTCCTATATGTGGAGGAAAACAATTCAAAAACAATTTAATGACATTTAAAAGGCTTTTTAGTTTGCAATTAAAGTCTATTTATTTATTAGCATACTTTTCAGAGTTTATTTATTAAAAGCTGATTAATGCTCTCGGTAATGTATTTATTATAATGGCGCTTTCTCTTTGGTAACGGATTCAGCTCACAATTATCAACTAATGAGTAAGATAAATTTGGCCTAATCTATTGTAAACTGCTAATCTTATATTTCTATCAATGTAATATGTGTTAATTTTGAAAGTAAATCAGATTACACATCAAGAATATTGATGCAAATGTAATACTACACATTAAAGCTATCTATTACATTCGCAGTCTGTCTCTGGAACAGGAGAACAGGAGAGGAAATAAACCCCCAAACAAATGGAATGGCTTGTTTCAAATCACCTGAACTACATACATGATTTTAAAAAAATTAAAATACATGTCCAAATTAAAAGTAGAGAATGATAATTTCACTTGCCATTTTTCCATGTAAATTAATTCTAGGAATAGAAAATAACTATATCTATTATGCAAACAAATACACTTTTATCCAGTAAATCGTTTGCTTACCATATACAATCTCACTTTAGACAATGAAAGGCAATCAGTGCAGTTTCTCCTTTAGTTACCACTATTCCAAGTGATTAATCACCCTCTTTTTAATAGGAACCACATTGACGGTATGTGTGTTAGAAGACTGTTTTTATATAAATCAAATTTTGAATTGAGAAATGTGAAATTCTATACCACATGAGAACCAATGTTAACAATTGATTGCCCTCAATTATTCCATAAGCTGAGGAAATTGCTCTACAGGCTGCATCATTGGTTCCTGACAGACATAACTGAGACTGTTCTACTTATTACTACAGCACTGCAGACTTCAATTTCAACTCATAAAATCCAAAATTTGGCTTTTAATACAAATAAAATAAAACCTCACTCAAGCTTTTTGCCCTGAGAGACCTACTTCTCCTACATTTCTTCTAAGATGTAGCCATGAAGCATCAAAATTTTTAATACATTAATCTTGTTTCACTTTGGACCTCTCCAGAATTTATTAAAATGAAAGTGTCTGTTTGTGATGAAAACTAATGAATTACACAATAGTAATCATCATTTTGTTGGCACCGAATCAGCTGATGTTTGTACTTTTCCTACAGAGAACTACAACTTCAGTAATATATGGCAAAGTTTAAGCCCAGCAAAATTATGAAGGATATCAAAAGATCTCATAACACTGTCTCAAAATTCCACTTTTACAGCCCTATAACTTCATGCCACATATGGCATCTTAGCAAGAGTTCTCAGGTGACATGGAGCAACATGTTGTACCAAAGCAAGTGCAGTTTTGGCAGCATCAGTTGCCCCCAGCACCACCTGCCACGTTTACATGTGCAGGGCCCTCTGGAGCGCGGCACCTTGGAGCAACACTCTTCAGAGACACACGAGGGCTTTGATTTCTATCCAAACATGGTTACACCTCTCTGCAGGCATTGCTGCACTGGTCACTCTCAAGACATGCCATTACTTCCTTTTGTCATGTCTTTTAATAGATTCCATCTACTGTAATCACATACCCAACGACATCACGGGGCTCAGTCTCCGAGAGTGCGCGGGACCCCAACTGGTGACTGAACATACAGATGTGATGTTTCAGTATGTATGACCCATGGAGTGCCCCAGATTCTGAAAACATACATTAAACTGCTTTGGCTCTTGGGTGTAATCAGCCTACAAACACAATAGGTTTTGGCCAGCTAAAGAAAAGACAAAATATAGACCTCGCTATAAGAGAAATGTCAGCTAAATAAGGGAAGTGAAGGGAAGTGAAGGTATCTGCCTGCTAGAGACCGTGCATGTAAATTGAAAGGGACACCTAAGATTGCATAATAAGAACTCAGCAAAAATTTTACTTATTAATGAAATACAACTGAGAATTAGGTCTGCATCTCTATAGATGTCTGATCATCAGTTCCCTCAGGGCTGACCAGCAGGAAAACAATTTCATTCCAGACGTGACTAGCTAAGACAATACTGTTAAGAATTGCATTTTGCATTCCATTTTCCTCTGTAAAGAAAGCCATTTTTTCCACTAGAAAGAATGCCTGTGGAATCAGGACCTGAAGGTTACAACATGAACTCCTTCTAACCCATCAAATTTTAGCTTCTAGGAATGATTTCTTGACTCAAGAATACGGAGTATGCCTTTAGCTATTTTTTGTATACAGGTACAGGAACCAGAAATAAAATAAATTCTAATTTATGTTGCTACTCTAGTCTTCGGTATCTTGTAATTTACTAAAGTCTTATCTAAAATAAAAGCTACCTTAAGTAAAATTAATTTTATGTCATGCTCTTTACCCATAAAACAACTGTTCCCACCTGAAAAGGACTACAGACCAGAATAAAAACTACATTTCTGCGTCTATTTTGAGTGTCAACTTCTTAGCACTATGGCATATAATAAGAAATAATATAAAATAATTTGAAAGGACCTTAAAAATAACCACATAAGGCATGTATTGTAAGCCTGATACACAGTCCTGAAAACAGCTATGATGGCCTACTTTCAAAAAAAACCTCTGGCATAGATTTAGTTATAAAATATGAATGAAGACAACCACCGAAGTAAAATTATACTTTACAAAACAATTGAAAAAAGTTTCAGATACAGACAGGCATTTCTACACTAATTTCCATATGAGCACACAACTTTCTACAGAACTAGTGTTATCTACTGATATTGGTATGCTTTTTCAAGCCTGATATGTAAGGAGATACTTAGCAAGCCCATTGAAAGATGTAATGTCTTCAGAAAGTACCTAAGAAACTTTTATGCTTTGACCAGTTTCTACATGGTACCAGTTCCCTGACACCTGAATATCTCCTGCTTCTCAGTTCCAGAAAATTGTACTTACAGTATGCCTACAGGAAATTAGTGTTTTGATTCCAGATTGTACCAATACATGATTCCTTGTGCAGGCACCTACCATCTGAGAAAAGGAACATGATGAGACAAACCAGAGAAATTTATAAATCCATTAAATACCTTAATTGCAAGTTTCAGTCCTCTGGCATTAATGTACAATGCCAGTGTCCAACATTTTCTGTAAGGTGTACCAGTGGATGGAAACAGAATGGTTTGGGTTGGAAGGAACCATAAAGACTATCTAGCTACAACCCCCCTGCCATGGGCAGGGACACCCTCCACTTGACCAGGTTGCTCAGAGCCCCATCCAGCCAGGCCATGATCATTTCCAGGGATGGGGCATCCACAACTTCTCTGGGCAACCTGTTCAGGTGTCTCGCCATTCTCATTTTGAAGGATCTGAAGACATGCAAGATATTTCTTCATGGTGTGATCTCACCCTCACCCACCCAACAGGAGACACAGCACCATGCACACACCTCATCC
Organism: Oriolus oriolus; assembly: GCA_013400235.1. Lineage (NCBI taxonomy): Eukaryota > Metazoa > Chordata > Aves > Passeriformes > Corvidae > Oriolus > Oriolus oriolus. The sequence goes on along the minus strand of VXBT01011416.1, from coordinate 1,331,819 downwards.
AGGGGCTGACATGTGGGCACAGGCCTGCTCACCACAACCAGCAATGCCTGGGTGACCCACCTATTCAAACAATTCTTGTGCCTGTGCTGTAGGAGCAGCCACATGTGGCCACCAGATAGGGCCCCATGGAGATGCTTGTCAAATAGAGCAGCAGGAGCTGGTGTGTGGTACCTGCTCTACAAAACAACCCCCCCAACCATTACCTGTATCCCTGTATCCAACAAACACGAGGGGCTTTTTCAGGAGAAGGCAGCAGGAGATGCACTGGCTGCTGCTGTCAGGGCCATGCACAGGCCAGCCCTGGGAGCAGCTGAGGGAGAGGCACTGACAGTCAGAGCCATGCAGGCTCCCCTGGCTCCTGCCGCTCTTCTAACAGCACTGAGTACAGCTCCTCACCCAAGAGTTTGTCAGAACACCCAAGTCACAGTCAGTGGATCTAATGACTTTCATTACTCTTTGAGAGAGTTATATTTCACATTTGTCCCTGACTTGAGCATTGAATCAGTTGTTGGACAACTGATTGGATACAACAGAGAGAAAAACTTCAGCTTAAAAGTCACAAATAACAAAGACAGCATGGTATTTCAATCAAATCTAGACCAGACACACAATACAGATTCTCCCTAGTCCTGAGACATACTTGAGCAATGTACAAAGAGATGACATCCTTCATTTGATAGCTCTTATGGCAAGAGAGACCAGATTAGATCACAAAATATAGTGTAGTGCATTGTATATGACTTGATATTCAAATGCATCTTACATAGCTCTGTACTATCACAAGACAAAAATTTAGATTTCTAGATGAGCAAGTGATTAGTTTTTTTCTTGCCTAACCAGACTTCCCAGATTTGTCTAAAGGTGAATTCATCTTTTATCTGTCATTCATTTCAAAGAAAATAGAAATGTACACGAACCTGCCATTTCTATAACCTGCAAGTGAGCTGGAAAAACACAAGACTGCTGCAAAGACTTGCCCACTGATGGAGTCACCAGTGTCTGCACGACATTCAGAGCTTCCACTATATAGATTCTTTCCCTCTTCTTCATTCCCTCCTGTTTCATACTGCATTCAATAAGTCACACAGTCAAGCTCCCTGCCCTCTTCTGCACTGTTACCCTCCTTCTTTCCTTTCTTTTTTAATTCTACTCTTTACAGTACTTTAAGTCCCACCCACCCCCCAAAGTTTACTTAAAAAAATTTACCAGTTTCTGACAGTGCAAATCATTGTTTTCTCCATTTTGTTGTACATTAAAACTCTTATCACTTTGGCTTGGAGAGAACTGAAAAATCTCTTATCCGTGTTTGAATGGTGGTTAGCAGAATGGAGACCTTCAGATGGGACCTCACACAGCAGGATACTGTAAACTTATGTTGAACCATATGACAACATCACAACAGTTCTTAAATACTGAGCATACAATGTATCTTCTGTATATGCCTTGAAATGTATTATATATATCCATACATATATAAATTGCTCAAACACTTCTTTTATGTGAATGTTACTCAAATACAAGTAACTTTTTCCATGTAAAACACACTTGTCCTGTACAGTTGCATTATTTGACATTGAGCTTTTCAGAGTGCATTATATGGATTTTCCCCAAAATAGGAAGAAATAGAAGAAAACGTGTAAGATTTTAAATGCTTTAGGCATCAAAGCAGAAAAACTCTCCATTTCCCTAGGTAGCACATTTCAGTATCCAATTTTAACTGAGAGAAACAGAAATGAGGAAGATTTCTACTGATGGCGAATAGTCTTCTAGGCTGAAAAGACATTAATTAGAAAGCAATAAAACATTTGCACTGAAATAATATAACATATAATTTTGTTCAGGCAAGTTGTTTTGTTTCAAAAGAAGGTTGCATGTTCAAAGGTGAAAAAACCTCATGTTGAAATACGCAAACACTATCTGTGACAAAAGCAAAGGCATCTTGCAACATTTCAGCAAGCTTTCACAAACTGCTGTAAGGACTCCCCACAAAAGCAAGTATGGCTCATGTCGGTTCCTGAAAAGCTGAAAAGTAAGGAGTTAGTGTATTAAGCAGGTTCCAGTAAGCAGAAAATAAAAGCTTAAGTCCAACCTGAAAAAGATTGTTGCTTAAAAAAAAAAAGTTCCGTAAATAGTCAGAGAAAAAAGATAATTGACCATTTTCATCATTCCATAGAATATTGCTGATGAGGCGACTTCAACAGGATCTTCAAATGATTAAGCTGTAATACGTAAGTATTATGTACATTTAAATGGTAATTTGAGAGAGAGAGAAAAAATCTAGTTCCTACCAGTCTGGCTGAGCTGTGACGTGCTACGGCTCTTTCTCGATAGCCCCACGATGGCGACCATCTTTGCACCAATGCTGGAGCGTCTCTTTTTGCTGCCACCACCAACAGTGCCCACTGCTGTGTCCGACTGGCTGCCATCGTTCTTCTCCAGCGTGTACATCTCCCCACTGATGCTGGTGCTCTTTGTCATGTTCTTTCCTGAGACGGCCATCTGTCTGCTTTGCATTTTGGATGTAAAGACACTGTCAGCCAGTTGACGGATAAACAGTGCAGACAAAGAGTAAAAAGGGGAAGACAGAAAAGGACAGGTTTCAGATGGAAGGTTTTGGGAGACTAGAGGGTAAAAGCAGCTAATCACACAGGTAGGGTTTGGAGAGGTAAAAGAAGAAATTTTTCTAGCTTCTTGGTTGGTCCAGTGTCCAAATATTTGACTCATCAAAATTTTGTTTTAAATAACGAGCTCTTATTTACTGATTGACTTAAAACTTATTACCAGCAAAAGCATACCAAAGCTTTAATATATCCATATATCATATAATCGCTTTTTGTTTGGAAATTTTAAGTTCTGCCGTCAGTGCTCTGGCCCTCTTCTTCTCATATATATACACAAAAATAACTTATACTCCTCTGGGAAATGGACACTTGATTCATTACTGAGTGGAAAAAAACATCAGTCTGAAGCCTACTTTTGGTTACTAAACATTCAGATATTTCAAAGATATTTTCAGTAATCTAGTTTAGCTCAGTCATCATACAGTAATGAACACCCATAGGTTTTTTATCCATCTCTGCATCAACAAATACAGGTACTAGATATGTATTTCATACAACACTTGGCTGTCACGTGACATAGATCATCGTTACTGATGAAATGGAATTCAGTTCTAATGCATCTTTTGTACTCATTTAGAGACTGTGTAAATGTGTAAATGTGCTCTATGTGGCTGCATCTAAACTATCTGCTGCAGCATTTCATGTGTCCCAGGGGAACCTGATCTACCAGTAGTCCAGGCTAAGGGACCTTTCCTTTCCACAGAAATGGCAATCTACACTGATGACAACAGTACTTATCCAAATTTTGCTCTGACGTCTGATTGGAAGGTGTCTAAATGAATATCCTCTGGGGTACATGTGGGCCTGAGAAAATATACAGAATCTTCTATTTCAATGAAGTTCTTGCACAGAACTTAGGAAAATAACTTTTATTATTCTTTTCACTGCAGTGCATCTCACAAAAAAGTCCCCATGAGATGCCATTTTAGACAATCCACAAAACAGGGGAATATTTCTGAAATCCAGGGGAAATGATTTTTGTGTTAAATCACCAATTTAGAAGGCTAAAAATGAATATTTTTGCTTTTTAAACAGATTTTCTAAAACATGCAAAGGCTGTTGCTAGAGCTTTAGCGTTCAGCAAATGGCTCTAGAGCAAAATTTTCTGAGTATAGCCTCACTCCTTTTCCCTTACCTATAATGGCCTGAAATCTATTTCATAAAAGGAAGCTATTGTTGTTTCTGTATGAATTTTTTTGCAATATATATTCTGTCAATAACTTATCTATGGAATTAATGCAATGCACTCAAAAGTAAATGAAGACTTCTGGTTTAGCCACAACCCAGAGGAAAAACTAAGAACTGGTTCATAGCAGAAGTAGACCTTTACTATTGAAAAAATACTGAGTGCACTTCTCAGGGAAGTTACAAGGAAAAATATGAATGAGAGTTTGGATCGACAGATGGAGAAGCACAAAACAAAGCTGAGGGAGAGCCATAGTACCCTTGCCTGGACACACAGTCACAAAAGACTGAACACAGTGGTAACCTGAAAGCCTTTTTCTTATCCTCTTTTAGCTCTCTTTGTTGGTATTTGTTAGTACACACTGACTCTCACTGGTACATTTGTCACCAAGGGAGGAGTGGGATAGGATGTGGGTAAAGAGGAAGACAGGGAAACAATAAAAGAGAATTTGTATTTCTGTGTCTTATTAGCACTATGTTAACTTACTTGTTAGATGATAACACCACATCTTGTATTTTTTATCAAACTAAGACCTCTAAGAATTCAGTCACAGAAAACAGAGTACTCAGTTTCAACATTATCTTGCATGTAAAAATACTAGAGGCCTAGAAAAAAACATTTCTGGGAAGAGCTAGTATCTTCAACTCTATCTTAAGCAAAATTTTACTAAGAATCAGAAAATTAGAGCCCCTTATCCAGTAATGCTATTTTTAATCCAGGTTCTCAAAGGAAATAGGATTAATGTGAGTGTGTTTTTAGTCAGGTCTCTCTCTTTTCAATATTTTTTTAAAATGAGATCAAATTTGACAGAGCAGTAGGAAACTAAAGCTATTTCATTTCTAAAACTGTTTTGAAAACAGATCCCTGGAGAGAGATCTTACGGATACCTCTTTGGGGAAAGATTGCAGAATAAGTCATTATTGAATCTGTCCTAGTAGAAGCTCATTTGCATATACAGGCTGATGGGGGAAGTAAGTTTTTCACTGCTTGCAGAACAACCTATTTAAGTGATCCATTTTTTAAAAATAATACCCAGAAAATCAGTGAGTTCCTATCATATGGAAATTAGTAATTAATGCATTTTATGTAAGTGATATTACCATTCAATAAAGGCCCTATGTCATCAGTGGAATCAGAAATATTCTGCATTTTAATATAAAAGTTACACTGAAGAGAAAGTTACCCTTTCCCGAGTTTAATGTGCCTTTGAAGAGCTTTTTGTGTCCTTTCCAAAATGTATAATTCTATTTAAGTGGAATGGATTACAATAGTTGCCCTTATTAAATAAATCTGTGTGTTTAAAGAGGTTTGTCGCTATAGTTTCACTGTGCAGCTAGCTATGAAAGTACTATGAATTACCAAAGTTTGCTTCTTGGCTGCTGTCTAAAGGCTTCTGTATCACAAAATGTTTTGCTGTGTACTCCTGCCAATAATGATGTAGACTTGAGTCAGATACCTTTTCTTGGCCAACTCTTTGAGAAAGGTAGGAAGAGGAATTCAAATGAAGAAAAAGGGACTTAGATTTAAGTGGCTATACCAAAAACTAGTACAAATGGCTGATACTAAAAACTCATTCACAAACCTCTATTTTTTTTTTCCCAGTAGAGCTCTAAAATTATTTGCTCCAATTAAAGGTTTGGGTTTTTTCCCCCTTCTCTGAAAGCAGCAGGGAAGACATCTTTGTTACAGTCCTAACTAGCAAACAGCCCTTGGAGAGAGCCATCCCATAGCAGGGACTTTGTTTTTTCTCAATTCCTCTCTTAGCAAAAAAGCTTTGAGAAATATCTACTAGGAGAGTTCTGAGTGCTTTATAGTGCCTCATAGTAAACCTAGAGTGGTCATGAGCACTTCCTTTATCAGCACTCAATCCCTTCTGGCCATCCCAACCCCCATTCATGATATCTGATATCCTCCCCAGTAGAAATCATCCTTCTACCCATCCTGCTGTTTGACAGTGCCAAAAATGGATCATTCTCAGAAAAACTGGGTGTTATATGCCAGATTTGGTTCCTTTCTGAGGTAATACAAAGGCTGACCTCAGAGTGAAATTTAGACAGTAAATCATACAATCTTTTGCCTTAACAGGAAACAGAAATTACTGGAAGTTTTCTTTACATGTATAGATACACAAACATAATCTGACACACATCCAGTTAAATACGTTCAGCAGTATTTTAAAACAGACATTATATAAAAGTAATTTATGAAATTGTATGAGTCAATTAATAGACATGCAGTAAAAATAGGGTTCTCAAGGTATCTTATAATAATCTTAAAAATATCTTCAGCAAAGAGAATATACAACTGGATGCTGGGGTGGGGGAGTGGAGAATAAAATAAAGGAGGGAATAAAATAATTATCCTAGTCCAAATAATATGTGCATAATGACATAATAATACCATTATTAGAACCAAAACAAGAACAAAATCAGCACACAACCCCAGCTGTGTGGCAGCCCACAGCCTACAGTAAGAGCAGAGTGAAGGTGGCAGCCAGGCAATTGTCTTTGGCTTAATAGGACCAAGCTATCAACAAGAGCAGGATGATGAGCAAAGCTCACACAGGAACATTGCTTCCTGCATTATCCCAGAATCCAGGAAACCTCTTGAGGAAACCAAGAGCTGCAGACAGTGTAAGTATCTTTTCAGACACTTCAGTTTTCCAGTGAAAAAAGAAAAAGGAAAGATGGATAAAGTCTAGAGGAATACATTCTCAAAGTTAAAGCAGAAATTTCTTTAAAAACACAAGAGAAAAATAAGAGATTAGAGAAGAAATTACAGTGAGATATCTATATATTTGTAATTTAAAACAAAAAAGTGGAGTATGAGAGCCCTAGCCACTAAATAGTATCCTTAAAAATATACCATGTTAGCCAACTCAGGAGAGTCACACTGACAGATACCTATGATGTCAAAGGTATTCTAAGTTTGCTGATGACACTAAATTAGGAGAAGCTCCTGACTCCCTTGAACGCAGAGAGGCTCAGTGGAGAGACTTTGACAAATTAGAGGTCTGGGAAATCACCAACCATATGAAGTTTAACCAGCGCAAGTGCTGGATTCTACCGGTGGAGCAGGACAACCAGGAATGTATATACAGACTGGGGAACGAGAGTCTGGAGACCAGCGCCCTGAAAAGGGACCTGGGGGTCACTGGCAAGTGGAATATGAGGCAGCAGTGCCCTGGCAGCCAGGAGGGCCAGCCGTGTCCTGGGGGGCATCAGGCACAGCATCGCCAGCTGGGCAAGGGAGGGGATTGTCCCACCCTGCTCTGCACTGGGGCGGCCTCATCTCGAGTCCTGGGGGCAGTTTTGGGTGCCACAAAATAAGAAAGATATAAAGGCATTAGAGGGCACCCAAAGGAGGGCAACAAAGACGTTGAAGGACCTTGAGGGGAAGCTGTATGGGGAGCAGATCAGGTGACTTGGTCTGTTCACTCTGGAGAAGAGACTGAGGGGAGATTTCATTGCAGTTTCAGCTTCCTCATGAGGGGAAGAGGAGGGGCAGGCACTGATCTCTTCTCTGTAGTGACCAGTGACAGGACCCAAGGGAATGGTCTGAAACTGTGTCAGGGGAGGTTTAGGCTGGATATTACAAAATGTTTCTTCACCCAGAGGGTGGCTGGGCACTGGAACAGCTCCCTAGGGAAGTGGTCACAGCACCAAGCCTGACAGAGTTCAAGAAGAGTTTGGACAATGCTCTCAGGCACATGGTGTGACTCTTGGAGCTGTCCTGCGCAGGGCCAGGAGCTGGACTTCGATGATCCTCATGGGTCCCTTCCAACTCAGGGGATTCTATGATTCTGTCCAATTTAATATGCTCCTTGTAGCCCATGAAGAGTCCTGTGCCACACCTATAGCAGTTAATCAAATGTGTCAGGCCTATTCTCTAATCTTGACAGCCTCCATACGCACAGCAGGCTAGCTTACAGTAGCTTACATCCTTCCCAAAACAGGACTTTCTCAGGCACCCTGCCTAGAGGAAACTGACCCCAACCTATAATATCTCCTGAATTTTCCCTGATCCGAATCAGGAGCACCTTATCAGTGTGTCCAGCACAAAGCTATGCCAAAGAGAACACAAGCTGTTTAAACAATATGGATGATCAAGATTGTGTCCTGGCCCTATCTTGCTTACTGGTCTAGACTTAGCCTTAATTCCTTGAGAGGATTAGAAACCTGAGATTGTTTTCAAATTCTGATATTCATCAGCCCAGTTCTTGCCCATAAGCTTTTTCTGGATGCTTTTAAAGAAAAACAGTAAGCAACTATAAAGCTGCTATTCAAACATGGCCTTCTGGAAATGCAATATTAAGGTTTTGGATTTCTTAAAGCCATTAATCTTCACTGTCTCTTTGCAGAGACTCACCTGTTTTCAAAACAAGAGAATGTAATTACTCTCTGGAAGAAACGTGCTTTCAAAGTCTTCCAGACTCCTACTAAAGCAGATAATCAGAAATTATCTGTTTTTTCTCTCCAGTTCATCAATATTTGTACTGAATTACAGAAAGGTTACAGAACATTGCCAGAGAAGCTTCCCAAAAACAATGATTAGAACTGGCTACTTGGAAAACAATCCTTTCTGGAATTGTTGCATAGCCAGAGGGGAATTCCATAAAGTGGCTAAGGAAATCGTCATGGAAGAGAAGCAGAGAAGTAGGTCTCAGAAGATCTTTGATTTAGTCTTGGTATCTCCTGCTTTAGGCAGACCATTCCCTTGATATCTGACCAAGAAGGAAAGAAACTGTTTGTGAGGTTTGGGTTAAGGAGAAGGAAGATTTCACAGTGCAAAAGGGTCCTGCCCCAAAGGCAGTGAAACTGATTTGAAGCCACTTTACCTGGGACAGTATATGGCTTGTAACTCTTGCACTGGGTAAGATGGACTGCACTGTGGGCAAACTTTCTAGATGCTAAACAGCTTCCAGATAAAAACTTGGTTTACTCAATATTTTTGGATGTTAGGTAGTAAAAAACAAGTGAGAAACTTCATCCAACCTCTCTCAGTTTCTGATAGACTTGGAAGCGTTTAATAATCTTACAAGAAAATACTAATTTTAGAACTAATTTATACTATTTTGAGCTGTTATATTTTCCATGAAGCAGGTGCAGACACAATAAATGCTCATTATAACACATGTACTAAATGGAAAATCTCATCCTATTGCCATAGGTAAAAACCTGCAGTCTTTGGCTGCAGTTTTTCAATTAGTTGCAGAGTTGGAAAGCATCCTGGTCAGATTTTTGTCTACAGAAACAGAAATCTTTCCTAAAAACTGGGTGATTAGTACAGTAAGTGCCAAATTTCACCAGGAATCCTTTTTTAGGCCTGAAAACCAAAAAACCCACCCCAAAACATGAACTAAAAACCCCACACTGATATCATGATCCATCTGCCAGCTCAAAATAAGTCCCAGTGACAGGAACCCCAGCCCTGCAGCTCAGCTTCCACTTCCCTCTTCACTAACCTGGTAAGTTCTGCAGTAGTAACATACTGCTAAAGATTTATAAAACTGTCTTTTAAATCAGGCCCTGGCTCTGAACCACACCAGTCTATGGCAGAAAGCAGCACAGGGAGCAGTACAGAATCCTTATACCCAGTGACTTTGTAATGACTAACAAATTGCAAAGAATATCACTTATTCTACAAAGACTAAGTAAAGATGCAACAGATGTTATCTGTTTTAATGGCTGATAGATTGATAGACTAAAATTATTATTAAAAACTTGATTTTTTTTTCACATATCAATGAATACACTTTACTAAAACCAGTGTTATGAAGCATGGCATTTTTCCAATCTACAATGTGGTTAATACTTTTAAATGTGAAGGAGAAGGTATCAATACAGTCCATTGTACTGTATATTGTTGGTAGGATTTTTGAGGATGCTGTTTGTATTTTTCAGTTGTCTTTACAGCAGTATTGGAAATGACAACTTGTAATCTCATTGCTCTGCCATAAGCATATGTATCAGAGAATCAGATTTACACAAGTCATTTGGCAGACCTTGCAGGTTTCTCTATTTCTTTATTTCAAAGTCAAAGCAAAATTAATATTACTGCTTTCCAGTTTAGTTTCCTGGTAATGATCCCTAATGAAAATATGGCATCCATAATAATGAAAATCCACGTTACCAAGTGTGTAGTACTGCTGTGGGCTGTGATGTCCTAAGGAAAGGATTTTAACAAATTTTCAATTGTTGTAATAGATATTTTCTAATACATGTCTCCTGTGAGACTGGAAGACCCACTGAAGACTTTGTTTACTGCTTTTTACAAGCAGGAGATGAATTTTAATGCCATTTTTAATAGACCTTTTAACTCAGTCAGAGAGGCTCTTATTTCATTAATTTACTGAAGAAATTTAACAAAAACAGCATTATGGGGACAGCTGTGATGTAGGAAATAACATTTCCATGGGAACAACGCTTCCGGCCAATGCACATACTCGTCTGCCAATTCACATCAAAGAGAGACACTGCAGGATCAAAATTATAATGATTTAGTCTCTGGAGATCCATTTCGTCAAAAATTATTCTATTAACTTATTGGTGGTATAAATCTCTAATAGCTAATGGACTGACCTAATTATTAGGTTTATTTTATTGAAATTATAAGAACGTTGGAGGGAAAAGTAGAGCAGTGTTTATAATCTATTTTTTTATGTATATCACTATTCAAAGAAAACTTGTGGCCACATCTCAAAATTTGAGTAGCAATATTTTGATATGAAATTTCTTTTTCAATGGTCTCTTTCTTTACAAATCCGGAATATCACACCTGCTATAGTACATAGATTGACTTGAGCTGGATCTCCCCCTCTCTGGTAAATATAAAGCTGTCCACACTGCTTATTATTATAAATTAATACAAGTATAACTTATTCCATGATATCTCTAGCATACTTTTTTTCAAATAGGAACAAATTTCAAAATCATTTGGGGTCAGGTCATTAGATTATTTGCAAAACATTGCCACAACAAATAAGTGGTACAGAAAAACACTGTAACAGCTAGCTGTTACAAACACTAGCAGTTGAATTATACACAGAGCTTCAGAGATTTTTGATAAAAATTTCTCACCTTCTCTGATAGAATAATTGGCTATTTTTAAAACTAAAAATATAGTTGATTTCTTTTAATTTAAATTGAAATTACAATGAAGATTATATTAATATTCATCTAGTGTTGATAAATGCAAGTTTTCCTTGAGAAAGTCATAGAAAAGCTTTATTACCCTGCAACAGTAATGAATCTTTGATGAAATCCCTTTCTTTCATACAGTGAACTAAACCAGTCATTTACTCTGTGTGGATGCAAAAGAAGTCTGGCTAGAAAATTAGCTGAGGTCTAGAAGTCTTGCATTAGTCAGCTGTCATATTCATTGGTAATAAAAAAAGTCCATATGAGCTCTGAAGGCTTGGCAATAAAGTACATTGCAGTCAAAGACCAAGTGAGTTTTGAATAACATCCAAATTCTTTGAGTTTAGAAACCTTCTTCTTTAACCCAGCCTGGCAAAAAGCAGTTGTGTTTGTAAAAGCTGGGTAACAACTAGCTTGCTAAATTAAAACTGATTATGAGCAACCTGACTTAATTGAGAGTGTTCCCTTGCAGAAATGCACCCCACATGTACCCAATCTGAAAGTTAAATGTTGTGTGCCTGTTTCAACTTGCTGTTGAATTAGTCTTCCAGCAGGGGTGGAGGATAGGGCCCAGTTTTCTGTATTAACACTGCTAAGTCACAATCTACACTGCAAACTTGCTTAGTGCTGGCTCAGTGTTGTTTCTGGAAGGGCTGAATAGAGCTGAATGAAATGAAAAGCAAGCAGTGAATTGCTAAACCAGACATTAAACGCAGTATGTGTCCTAGACCTCAAATCACCAGAGAAATAATGTAAAATCGAGTCAGGAAAGTGAGAAAAATTCCAGACTTGAAGGCTGAAATGCTCAAAAATATACAGAGGTAAGAGACACTATGTTTTGCCTGAGGATAAGAAGTACCATGATTAATCATCTTCTTAACTGAAATTGCTGTGAGGGAAATTTATTTATTTAGAAAACTCATTGACAGAAAACTTCGGAAGATAGACATAGGGCAGCTGGACAGGATGCACTACTGAGATTACATTAAGAGAAAAATCACATAATACACAGGGATAAGATCCACATATCCTGAAAGGGCTTCATTTAAATAAATTGCTGTCAGCAATATGGATCTCACTATAGCTGCATCTATACTTCACTCATGAAGGACTGTATTGCTTTGATTAGTACGGCACAAAGGGAATATGTTCAGGCTCGTTTTAATGCTTACATGCATGTATGTGGCAGTGGCTGTCTAAAGAATAAAACAGCTCCAACATTTCCTTCATCCTTGTAAATTCGGGTTGCTTGAGGACTCTGAAAAATCAGGGTCAGAATAGGCACTGCTAACATCTCCCAAACTCATAGCATGTCTCTGAACTGATCTTCTGGGACTGAGAACGAAATGGACACGAGCATGAGATCTGAAGCCATAATTACTTCAACCAAAGAGACATTATCTGGGACATCATGATCTTGTCTGTCTGACTTCTATCACTTTGACAAAATGACTTTGAGTCACTTTTGGTCTCTGGGGGAAATTATAAAAGCATACAGAAAACTTAAGACCATCATAAAAAAGAAAATGTTGTAAGGAAAGATGTCTCACATCTTTCTGAACTCGAGCCTACAGTCTTTGTTTTTCTGAGCTGGAGAAGGCAGGTCTATGACCAGCTGTCCCTGCTGAGGCAATGTGTACTTTCTGCACCACGAAAGTGAGCAACTCTCCTCTTGTTTACCTTGGGCCTCCACAGGAATCATGTTTATGTTATGGCTACTATCTGGGAAGTGCTGGGCTCTCAGTGGTATTTGTACAGAAATTTTATTTCCTGCCAGGGGGCTACCTGATGACACATCTCCCAGATTGTTTAGGTAGCACCTTATGGACTCTTAAGTGTCAACACCACACAGATACAGTGAAATTACTGAAAATGTTCAGATGTTTGGTCAAAAAACATTAAAATCAGATATATGGGCAATGGCCAACCACTGGGGCATCATCTTTCCATAGCCATTAAGCACACAATAGTAAGACTGGGCCCCTTGTCCTTAGTTAAAGTAAAAGTACTTGCCAGATGGGTCTGGCAATGTGTTTCAAAGGCAATGGCAAACTACATTTTAGAAATACTTCTAAGAAGTAACATGAAGGAGTTTCTGTTTTTTTCTTGGAAGGCTAAGTGATAAACTTATTAATTATTTTTAATAAAGTTCATTTTTAGGAATATGTATTGATTTTACAGAATCTTGTCACTCTTCTATTAAAATGATACTCAGGCAAAAAGAGTGAAAACATACATCACTAAGACAGAGCCATATCTGTCCAATCATAATGTCCAAGAAAGAAAAGCCTTATAAGCTTCAATATTCAATCCCTTGTTTTTTATAAGTTTCTACCCCACTTCTAGTTTTTGCTGTTTCTATTCTTGTCAACAGGTCTGTTGTGCTCAATCCTGTACAAATAAAGATAAAAAAGTCTGTCTATTGAAAAACTTATGATTCAATCTAGTTTAAAATATTTTCAGAAAATAAATCTTTTTATAAAACACTTAAAAGTGCAAAAAATTAATTTCAACATTTATTTTTGCTTCAAACCCTCATTTTAATTTTTTCCTTCATCTCTGCTTCCCTTCATGTCTGCAGGGCTTTCTCCTTGCATCTCTTGTGGGGATTTTTTTTGTTTTGTTTAAACTACTGATCCACAGTTTATTTAAAAACTTTAGTAACAGGAGTGCAGCAGTGCTTTATGGATCACAGGTCAGAGCTGGCTCAACAGAGGTTAAAGTGCAGGCTGCATTTCATGGAGAGGTAAGCCATCTCAATGATATTGCTTTGCAGTCAAAGAAAAAATGTCTGAGTTCCCTGCTGGGCATTGTATATCAAAGCTGCAGACTGTTTCAAATGAAGTATTTTTACTGTTCACCTGTTAATAATGTATACTTCCAGATTCATTAATTTATTATATCCCAGTCCATCGAAATGAATTTTCTAACTGTAAAGGAGCCTATATATCATTTGTATTTACTCCAAAGTAACAGGAAAAAAACGGTCTTCAAAGGTTCTATAGATGGTGACAAATAAGTTAGAAACAGGTACCCTTACTAGATTTCTTAAATTACTTGTATTCTACTCTCAGTACAAATTTCACAACAAATATATTTGTTCATATAACTCTTTTTGGAACCATTGATATTTTGCATATTTTTCCATAATAATTTTCTTCTGCATGTCATCTATGAAAATGTAAAAAACTAAGTGGCCAAAATATTGTCCGTGTGTGTTTTTACAGACCCAGTAGCTCTATAAATTTATAGCTTTTGAATATTTGCCTTGCTGTACAAAACTAAAGTTAAAAATCTTACATTAAAAAGTAGTGGCTTTGAATCTGTGCTTCAAATGGGCAAGAGTTTGTCATAAACCTCTAACAGACTCTACCCAGCTCAGCAATACTAACAAAATCTTACTGAAAAAACCTTTAATTTAGGTTCTCTGATTTTAAAGACACAGACTGGCAATACATAAGCAGCTCTGCTTATGTAGTAATAAATGTGCAGAAGAGCTATGTTAGAGAGACACAAAATAAAGTTGCTGCTTTGTGTTCAAGGACCCAGTGCATCACACCTTCCCCAATTGCCTGGATAATGCAATGTTTTGCAGCTGAAAAGCGCTGGTGAACATTGTACTGCAACCTGCCATTCTCATCCTAAGAATGGCAATATCACTTTGTGGTCATGTTGAAAAAAATTGTTAGACCAACCTCCTCTGTTGAGAGCTGCAGGAAACTGCGTGCTGGCATGTTTTCCCTGAAAAACTACATGAACGTTGAAATAACTGGACCCAAGTTCTCTCTCCTTTCACGGCAGAAATGACACTGGGTGAACCTTGTCTATCTATCTCTCTATCTATCTCTCTATCTATCTATCTATCTATCTATCTATCTATCTATCTGTCTACCTACCTACCTACCTATTTATCTATCTATCTGTCATTACTGGAAGCACAGACTACCTGTACTGCAATTTTGCTAGAAGACATCATGCAGTGGGGAAAGTGTCTCAGGCTCTGTTTTCTCTTCCAAACATATGGCCTGTTTGGCTATAAAGGTTAGATAAAATTAACTTCTTTCATCCAATAATGCAGTTGAAGCAATCATTGCAATACTTTTGAAATAGGTTAAAGAAACCAAACAGTACATACATGTTAAAAATGGATTCGTTGTGTTCGTTATCTTTACTTGTAGAGTTTTTTATATTTTTACCGGAATAAAGATTTTCAAAAACATTACTGGCCTCTACCACTGTAAAGGTAGTGATGCCATGATGATTTTTTGCTTTTCTTTCATATCCCTTTTATACCCCTTTTATACACTCTTTTATATAGCTTTATATATTCTTAGTGCTTTTAGCCTACATAGTTATAATTCTTTAAGTTTGATAACTCCCCTTAGACCTAGTATCCTGTTAAGCCTAGAGACCAAACATTCTAAAAACCCCAGACACCAAGGTCCTCTCCAGAACACATTCTGTAAACAAAGATAGGCCCATCCAGGGGGAAGGTTCCTTGGGTGGGGGGGTCTCACCCGAGTCCCCCATTGGGGAATCTTTGATAGATGTGCTAATTTTTGCAAGGCCTATACTTGTATACACATCACATTGTGTGTGGCCATTTTCTTCGGTGGGGATACTGGGGTACATTTCGATGTGCATTTCATCACACCTAAGGATCCTTAAATAAATACCGAGGTAAAACCCTTTCCCCTCTTAACTGTGTTCAGCTCTCTTAATTTTAAGACCAGGATAAGGCATCAGCAGAGACTGCATTGACATGCTTTTTCTTCCAGAAAAATACTGCATTTAACTCTTAATGGCTGTAGTCACAGTGGAAGGGTCATAAAACTGGAAATACTAAAATTACGTCTTAATGAAAAACTAAGGAACAAATACTCATCAGGAATCAGCTGTAAAATCTACAAATTAAATTCTCTAAAGATATTTTTTACTGAATGAGCTAGAACTAGAAAGTGAATTTGAAATGAATCTATATAGCTAACAAAGGGAGGGGCACAAAAATCATGAAGAACCTTTAGGAAGAGAAAAGGTTTTGTATCTGAAGAAATACATTACTTAAAGCCATGTGTTGCACTTTGTTTCTTGAATTTTGAAGTGCTCTGCAAAATTACATCCCAGCTGAATTTTTCCACTACAAACTTTCCTTTCTTGGTTGTGTCATCTTCCTACTTATGCAGCTCTATTCCTTATACTGTCTTTTAGAATTCACTTCCTTTCTTCAGATGTGATGTCTCGGATTCCTTCCAAAAACATAGCAAAACTTTGTGACTTGCACATGGTTTTATTTCACATCTCTGCCCTCTCTGTCCACCCACACAGTTAATTGCTTTGTCCACTCTCTCACCATTTCAAATGACAGATACTGCAGTGCTTTTCTCCAGCCCTGGCAATTTACCCAACAACCCCTTCCAGGATCCTAGAGGAAAGATAAGTTTTATAGCTTTTCTATTTGTCTGTCTCATCTTCCTCCGCACATCAGTAAAAAGTTACACTCTCTTTTACACAGTTGTACGTAATTCATCCTTATTTCCTAGTATTTTAGCACTTGGTCTTTATTTGTATTTATCTTCTCTCATTCAAGACTGAAAGATAACTTCTCCTGATCATTGAAGGTGCCCCTCATCCACTTGATATATTTTTAGCAAGCACCTCATGTTTTGTCCTCATTGTCTTGAATGCTTGAAAAGAGCTCTCCAGAAACATTCACAAAGATATCTTAGTCTCTTTGAACAAATCTGCTCTTAGCATTTATTCTTTGTTGTCAAGATGTCCCCAAAGCAGTGTTGTACCTATCTCCCATCATGTGGAACATCTCTTTGTTCTGTGCTTCCCTCTCTGGACTCATGTTATTTCATGATTTAGACTCTGTGTGCTTGGAACAGAGGTTGTATTTTTCTACTGTATTTCAGCAGTGAAATCCTGCTCTGTGATTACATTTTCTGTGTATTCATATGGCAAAACGAAAGTATTGTGACTATCAGAATTAATGCTTAGGATTGATATTTAGAAAAATGTTAAGAATGGATAAAATTTAGAGCGATCTTAAACAGACTACTCTCAATAAAAAAGTATTAATTATCAAAAAGTAAATGAAGAAGGTTTTATTTTTGACCCTGAGATTATCAGGGAGATGGAGTAAGAAATAATGTCAGTAAACTGTACATGATGAATACTCAACAGCAAAGCTGGAGCCACCCTTTGTTTGCCAACATGTACTGCCAAGAAAGAATGCAATTATGGTTTCCCTGTAGGTCAAGCATATGCCAAAGTTTAGTTTTACAGGGTTTAATGAAGGCAAAATCTGATGCTGCAACTATTTCTGCCAAAAAAGATTAATTGATTTAATGTGCTCCAGTGCTCCAAAAGCTAATGCCTTTTATTGTGCCAAGGTACTCTTTAAAACAGGCATGGGATGCATTAGTGATGGATGTCTGTGTTCACAGTCATTTCAAACCACCCATGATCTCAGCAGATTGAAGACCTTAGTGGGACTATTACCATTTCTCAGAAAGTACATAAACACAGTAACATCAAGAGGTATGCGGTATCCTTAACAAGGTAAACTTTGATGATGGAGTGATTGTGAGCAGCCCCTGCATTCCAGTGTGCACAAAGGTGACTGCTGTCCAACTAAAGATGCACCTCTGAAGTAAACATATATGTTGAAAATTCCCATCTGCAATACAGCTTTTCTTGATGCTCAAGATCTCAAGAACTAGATGATAATTTACTACTACTCTGTCAAGAAAGAACTGGCTGCCTTTGTTCTCCTCTCAAATACCCATTGATATGTTTAATTTATATGTTTGGTTACTTTTAATATTTGTGGCGTGTCTGAAGACATTCTTTTTTGGAAGCTGAAGTCATTACCTTATCTTATAAATTGACAAGTATAAGTTATTTTATAAATTGCCAAAGCAGAAGGCACTGGGTTTGCAAAAATCCTGATAAATGATCATGCCTTCAGGCTTGTCCACTGAATACACAAGTCATAATATTTCAATATGTTAATGATACACAACTATGTGTGTATAAATATGTGTGTAGATACCTATGCCTGCCCCTATCCAGGAATCAACCTGGCTTTTCTGTTTGGTTCTTACCCTAGAAAAATGTTCAGACAATACTAAAAAATGAGCACTGACTCTACCATGGGAAAGGAAGGTGAATATAAACTTTTCTGTTTATTCACAACTTGCATACTGAAAGTGGTCAAAATGTGCAAAGTGGGCAAACAATATTAGAGACTGATTTCCATGAAGGGAGCCAAAATCTAACACAAAAGTCACTGCACAACAGTCACTTAATAACAGCTTGTTTCTTCATCGAGTAGAGACTCCTGACTTGTGTCACTTCTTCCTGAAGGCAGAGAGCAGCTAGCAACCAGAAGAACAAGCTGGCACAGGCAACAGTTGTACAAGGAGTTGTATCTCAAAGAGGACTTTACTTTCTATGGGGGACAGCGTATTGGCTAAAGACCAGCCTAAGTGAAATCTAGAAACCAGGAACGCAGTCATGCTTTTGAAAGGCAGGACTTCCAGACCCATTAGGCTGGGAAATTAGTGGGAAATGGAAGAGAAAAAGGTCTTTAAATAATCCTTTCACACACTACTGCACAGCAGTCCCTGGAACACATATGCAAAGGCACTACTAAAGACAGCTGTTTCTAAACAACTGTTTTTGCTAAATTCTAAAATGCATGAACATGAGTGAAGGAATGATGGTACAATATACAAAGGCAGTAGTATGGCTAAACTAGTCCACACCACCCAAGACTATACAGTAGGCATTTTGATTCTCTCTTTGTATCCCCTTTGTTTTGAGGATGTTATTTGTGTGAGCATATTACAGGCATATACATGTGTAAGTTTGTAGCAAGGAAAGAAAATGGATTTCCATAGACTGCTGTGTGCTTACCCTAGTGTATATGAGCACAATTTTACAGGCAGAATTTATTTAGAGGTAGTGCACAATTGGCAGGCTAAAAGAAAATGTATTTTTCTGTGATTTTCTGCCATTCTTGTGTGACTGAGAATGGCAAGAATATTCATAAAATCTGAAACTCATTTTTTTAATGAAGAAAGAAGGAATATTGTATTTCTCTCAATGCAACATATATGGATTTTGCAATACAAAATGTCAGACATTTACATTGTTCTAAGGATTTGTGGCAAAATGTATAATTCTAGAATATTATCCGATAAAACCAGAATTAGCTGTGCTGCAACGTTTCTGGATACAACACGGCAGCTGAAGTGCATGACCCCTCCACAACACAGCAATCCTTGACAGTTATTAACATGGAACAAAAAAAGAAAAGGAAGCCTCTGCTTATCCACACTGATTGTCAATCAGTATGCACCACAAAGAGGACTGAAAAAAAATCCAAATTTTCTTCTTTGATATGGCCATAAATAAAAGTAAAGATAATTTTGCTATTGCTGAGTTTTCACTCAAAACATTTTTCCATGAAATACTAATTCAAGTAGGGAATATAATAAAGAAGTTTAAAATTTCTACTGTTTATTATAGTCAAACCAAAACTTCAGTCTAAACCAATTTAAAAAATAATATGCTGCAGTCGTATGCATATTAATGAGCCAAGTTGGTGTGCTGCCTCATTTGGTATGCAGAACAAGTTCATTGAAGCTGAGAGTGAAACTTGATTAAATATGAAAGCATGATGACTGAAAGCAAAAACAAACAAAAAAAAGAGCTGCAGAGAGCACAGGCAATAAGCAAGCAAAGGGAATAAAAAGGAAAGACATGTAGGGTACTGCTACAGGAGAAAGAATAGATCTGTATAAACAGAAGTGTATTTTACCTGTCATCCTCTCTCCCTTCCTCAGCTTGGTCTTCTTGAGCTTTTTCATCATGCCCTGATTCTTTGATCTCCTCCTTATCACAGTTCTCTGTCACCTCTTGCCCTTCCCCTTTTTCATTAATTTCTTGCTCGTTTGCTTTCTCCTCCTCCTCTTTTTCTTCCTCCTCAGGAAATACTTCATCTTGTTCATCCCCTTCCAGCCCTCCCTCTTTTTTCCCCTCTATATCCCTTGTCCTTCTGAAGTCAACAGAAATTGAAAAAGGCATGCAAAAAGAAGAAAGAAAAGAATAAATTAAAGTTAAGGTCATGGAGAATAACATGCATGAAGAAAGGAAATGCAAAAGAAATTAAATAAAAACTAAAGGATAAAAGCAGACATAAGGTAAGTCATGCCAGCTAGGAGTCCAGCCTACACTAGAGAGCCCTGGAACATATTCTAAGGACAGTCTTTAAGTCCTTTTTCATATAAAAGTTGCATGGCAATACCGCACATTTAGAAAGAACTGTATGACAGAAACAATGTGGTCCTAACAATGCACATATAAGCAGATGCTTAAACAATTTTTGCAAATGCTTTCTCTCAAGAGGACAATTTTCTGAGAATTAATATAGGTGATGGAGGAAGATTACACCTTCTAGAAAAATTGTCTTTCATTTGTGCACCAAATGAAAGCCAAAGCTCCTCTGAGCGCACACAGGGTACAGGCAAAGAAAATGCTGTGTTTTGGTCACAGATACACAATGTACATCTTCTTGAAGAGCAGTTCAATGATTGTACACCTACAGTTAAATTGGACTAGTGTAGCTATTAAATAAATTGAATTGGTCTGTGTAAGTATTAAATAATACATCTATAAAAGTTCAGCATTCTATTTAAAAGGAAAATGAGATGCCTCTGCTGGCACAGATTTTCAAGTTAAACTGTCTTTTCCGCCATATTAAGTACATTTTACAAAATGGTTTTCAGAAAGTGTGTCTAATGCTTGCTGACAGCATATGTTTGTTATTTTAGTGTATGTTACATAATCCAAGATGACAAAACTTGACTAAAAACAAATACCATGAAGACTTCAAAAAGCATGAGATGAAAAAGACATTTAAGCCAGTATTTTGCAAAATCTCTGCAAATGTCATTCTAGGCAAAATGCTAATGTCAAATACAAATATCGATAAGTGTTCCATTACAAGAATTACACAGCTATAGCTGACACTCTAGCTCATCATGCTCACCTTATTTTCTTGTTTCCCCTTGGGCGCTCTGACTGGACAGACATGTAGCTTGTGCTGCTGAAACGGGAAGCGCTGCTGGTCCGTGACACGGCCGAGACATCGCTGACATCGCTGTCCGAAGACTTATTGGAAACATTGTCTGAGCCTCGATGAGGATCCCGCCCTGACCGATACTGCAAGAGGAAAGGGACAAAGATACGGTGTTGTTGTGACATGCTACCACAAATCAGCTATGGACCTGGTCCCTGGTGCTGTCTAAACTGCCTTTGTCACCACACTGCCTAAACTTTTATGATGAAGTTTTTCACTGATACAGAATAGAAGTTATGTCTTGGTTTCTATTTTACTCTGCTTTGCTATCTCAGTCAAGTTAGCTCCTCAGTTTCAACTTGTACAAAATTTCCAGCTTGTACAAAAGTTTCACAAAGCTTAGAAAAGACATCTAAACCCTTATAGAATATTCTTACCACAACTGTTTCACCAGTGCAGAAAGGAAAGCAGAGAGATTAGTGACTTGCCTGTGACTACTGAGCTCATGAAAGATTAAACAGGAGACAGAATGTGCTGCATGCTATCTATAAAGTACATGTCTCTTTTGGGGCTAGCCTGTTTACAAGAACTTCTAACTGACAAACGTTAATTTTTTTCCCCCAAGTAAATAGATAGATAAGATTATCAAATCAAAAGACAAAGTGATGATGCGGCTGTGCAAACAAACCCACACCTTGCTGAACTGCTGGGCTGGGAAGTCTGAAAGGATGGGACTGGACTAGAGGTAATTTATAGGGAAAATGTACATATGCCTTAGAAACGAAAAGATTACAAAGGTATTTGAGCTTGTTAACAGTATATATTAAACATGGAACTGGCAGGTGACTGGTGGTCAGCAGTAAGCCCATACAACATAGACAGTATCATGCAGCAGTATTCAGGTTAGATCTGAACAAAATATGATGGCTATTTGTTTTTGTTACACATTAGCTCTAAATTAATCTTAAATCTGTGCCACTCTGCATGGCACTATATGCAACTATAATAAATAGCAGAAAGATATTTTTCCTTCTCTTCATATACAGGCATTTCCGTATATACAGAAATCTGATGGGCTGCTAGTGGTAATCCTTTCAGGAATATAGTACTGCAAGATGAATTGTCAATGATCACCAGGTGATTGTTTGAAAATAAGACAGTACAGAAAGATACAAAGAGCAGCACAGACAAGACTGAAAGAAAACAATGGGAAAATATAATCTACCTAACATAGCAGTGGTTTGTTGAACCCTTGGGGGTAGGAACATTGTACTCAGCCACATGGAAAAAATAATTCATGTAAAATGGCAGACCTGTGTAGTACTGCAGAAGAGAAGGGTGTCCAGGTTTAGCCATTAAATTTGTCCCTTTTTTATAGTTTTAGAAGAACTGTCTTTCATGAAGTACACAGATCATTTGTTTCTATTCTCTTTCAAGAATGTTACTCTGGGAAATATTTTGAAAGACTGTGCCATATCTAAATAGGATTTCAGAATAACATTTCAGTGCCTTTCCTCAGAAATTATTTTTTACACTTAGAAATAGTAAGATATTTTGCTCATTTTAAGACAGGGAAATGAAAAGAAGACAAGAAAAAATGCTCATGGAAGTTAGACTGTACATCTGCTGCAGAGAGTGACCAAGCATAGCCATAACTACACACTTACAAAAATGGTTGCACAATGTATAGCAATCTTTGTCATTCTTCCTGATCTGCACTAATTTACCATACTTGTGTTCATCAACAACCACTCAAGTCCCTCCCAGCCTTTAAGTGTGAAAGTTAACTGAGCAACCCATAAACTCAGAGAGTATCTCTGTGATTATAAGGTTCAAAAGGTTTAATGTTTACTGACTGGTTATATTGATGCCATTGATGTTCTTGCTTGATGAAGAAGACAGTGTATATTATTACTTATAAATTCATCTGGGAACATAAAAGCAATGATTAAACAACTGTCCTGATCATCAGAGATAATGGAACATTATGCCAGAATAAAAGGAGTGCTCTTTTTCAGCAACTCCTTTTAAAAGAGCAACTACTTAGCCCTTTAGAGAAATAAATAATTATACCTAGAGAAATGTGTATATATTGAGTCCTATCTCACCCCAACCTTCCCTGGAATAATTGTTCATTTATGAAAAAGTTATGAATGTGGTTTCTGTTGATTTAGCCTAAAGCTACCAAGACTGGAAAGTACAGCCTGGTGTACTGGGCTGCCATCACACACTATGGAAAAGGCAGTGCAGAGCTACCCCCAGGCCTTCAGCACCATCTGAGCCCCTAGGCAGATGTCACTGCTGTGCCAAACCCTGTGCTGCCATGGCCACACTGCCACTGGCTCCCACCAAGCTTAGGGACAGCCAAGCCATGGATGCCTGTGTGAGCAGGGGTCCTGCTGCCAGCGGCGCTGCCCCCAGGCCGGGAACACCATCGGCGTGGCTGAGCTGACGTGGCTCTGCTTTGGGGCAGAAAGATGGACCCTAGTGCCACATGTAAATCATTGATTGAATTGTTAACCACATTGCAGCTAGGGGATAGATAATTAGGTGTGGTGATTCACAGAACAACAGCCCTCACCCTGCAGACCCTACACTGAGCTTGCCCAGCAGTCCATGGAAATGAGCCCTTCTGAATCAAACATGAAGTGGCAAACAGTATCAGCATTGCACAAGGTTATTCTGAAGAGTCATTCTGCAGCACACAAAGTTTCAAAAACATGTGGTTTTGATTTTCTCTGTTTCATTTCCACACCTAGAGAATGTCAGCTCTTAAACTACTGCATAGCAATGTGCTGTATATAACAAATCTGACATTTCCATAAATAAAAAAACCCCTTGTTGTGTTGGTTTGGGGTTTTTTTTAGCCAATGCAATAGTAATAATCTAGTGATATATAGTGAAGACTGAGAATTGTTTTGGCAAGAAAGGCAACTTAAAAGTAAATAATTTTAGGAATATAATGTGAAAAAAGATCATCAAATCATTACCTTGTCTCTTTTTTTCTCAGTTGTATGTAAAGGTATTTCCCATCCAATGCTTTTTGTTGGACCAGATGTCACTGAAATATTATTTGACTGTTACAGCTTCAGGATGTTTTAAGATTAAAATTGGGAAAGTTAACTGATCCTTTCATTAAATCTGAATGTCTTAATATACAATATTTTTTAAAGGTTTTATCTATACCTTGTCTGAATTACAGTCTCAGCATCTGCTAGCTGTCTGGCAAGGTAACACCTAGTAAATGAAATTAAATTGTCTTTCTTGCTGGATGAAGATCAGATACCTCATATTCACTCATTAACTGCTCCTAATCACTCTTTATTCTGCTGCTGAGGTCTACTTTTAACCTTGTATCTGACTTGATTTTGTTTAGGAAACAGATTACAGTAGTGTATTGCATGTTAGTGTTTCCATAACTCCAGCACACAAAAACAAAGTAACCATACTGCTTGTCTGGCAGAAGCCATGCTGGCACTTTAGTTTTACTTTTGTTTCTTAAATTGCAGTTCTATATACAGCAGCTTTTGAAGTGCTCCTTTGTTGACTGCCTCAAGAGTAAAATGGCACTTCCATTGTGCAAATACTGATTTTTAAAAAAGTATTCGGTTCTTTCATGTCATATACTCCAACCTTAAAATGCAACCATGTTTTCAGTTTTGTGCCATTGCTTTTTCAGTTTTTATGTGGTTAAAGTTGCCCTAAGGCATCACATCTTCATATACTTCACATACTTCCTTGCTTTCTTCCTCCAAATTTCACTTTCTTTTCTTCTAAATGCCACCCACTGTATAACAAGATCCACTATTGGACTAAAAAAGTAATTTTTAACCAAGTGCAATCCCCCCATTATATCTGAAAAACGGATACCATTTCCCATCCCTCTCCAAGTGCTGTCCCTATGTGCTGTGCTGTAGGATTTGCACCATCTGAATGCACATTGCCAAGGAACTGCAGCCCCTGTGGCTGGATCAGTATGGCCACTGATTTGGACCATGGGCTTCAGCAGCTACCCTGTGAGCTCCAATATCCCTCCGCAGAAAACATGGGTACAAGGACAGTAATGAGCCTTGTACCTCCCCTGGGTTGGACAGTCAGGTGGTCCAGGGTGTGGTGAAATGTACCTGCCCACTATGAAGGTTAATTTAAAAGTTTCTTTCAGATTCTATGTTTTTTCTCTTTTAAATACCAGCCACAACAGTAAGAAAATTATCTCCTGACTTTCCCCAGGCTGGAAATATAGGCCTCTTTTGTTGGAATACGGTTAAATTTTCATTTCCACCCCGATAAAGACTCATATAATAAAGGCAACATTCTGGACTTTATGACCCATTAAGCAGGCAACTCAACCTCTTCAAGCTGTTTCAAAAACAGGAAGTCTGCTGAAGGCAGAGGGATTGATTAAAAGTTGCTTTTGGAATTTTAATAGTAAGACAATTTTGTCCTATTTTGCCGTGTTGAAGAATGAGAAAAATTTCATTACAGATTCTATCAAACAAGTATTCCAAAGTTTCTAAAAGCATTTTTATCTGTGTTAGGAGAATAATCACCTGGAGAGCCTAACAAAAGGACCGTTAGGTGTTAGTGCCTATGCCTTTCAACTTCAGGGGATTACCGTCCTTTAGTCACAAATTCATGACTATTAAAGCTGAAAAACAAATACCTGCTCCGCTTCCTAATGCAACAACCTCTGCAATCATTTTGACCCCTTTGTGAACTACCAGTAAATGGCTGACAGGCCACATGGAGCTGCAACTCGGCTGACACTGATGCTCTGATTTCTGCAAAGAAACTGCTTTGGAACTCCTAGTTCAAAGGGAGTTTTAAAGTGTTTCATGTTGCTTTCCTCTATTGTTACCAGTCTTCCATCTCAGACTATACAGTCATGCAGTTGTCCAGGCAATTGACACTGTCAGGGATTTCTTACTGTCTTTCCATTTTATTATCTTTTCTTTTTTTATATTCTACTCATCAGGTTTTATTTGCTAGCATTTACATAGGGACATACAAATCTGGTCAATGTTTTTAGTGATCAAAATGTTGGGAAGATGTTTCAGACAATTGTCCATTGTGCTACTACCAGAAGATTAAAGAACCATTCTGGACTATTTCAATAGTTCTTTGACTCACTAACAAAAGCTCTCAAGCAGCCAGAGCACAGCAATTTGAAATGTTCTATAGCTTCCAGTGTGAACTCACAATTCTAAAGGCATTGCAAATTTTAGTTACCACACATCATTTGAATGAATGCTACTGAATTGTTTGATTCTTTCTAAAACTTTTGTTAATGGCTGCCTAATGAAGTCTGCCATTAAAAATAAAGCCAAATACTTACTAATAATTACAACAGTAACATGAGATTTATATAAAGAAAAAATTCAGACATTTATACAAAATACCACATACAAATGAGTACATAAAATATATGTTTATCTGTAGCTTGCATACACACAAACTCATGATGAAGGCTATGATTTCATGTAATTTATACTTAGCCAGCTCAATAATCTGTGTTTATGTTTGTCATTCCTGTCAAGATCCATCAAGGCAACTGAGGTACAGCCAGCCAGGTCTGCCTTTGCCAGTTCTGCTTTAGCACAGAGCTGTCCCTCACGAGATTAATTCTTCCACTGCTCTTGTATTAGATATTAGGTATATAATGAGATCCACAGTTGCCTTGGGCTTCTCAATATGGAGCTTCAGCCAGTCTACCTTAGACTCATTCTTGGCTGCTGATCCTGTCTTCTGCTTCGTAGTCCTGGGTCCTACCCTATCTTCCTCTTTCTTATTTCTAGTTCTTGGATCCCGCTTTTTTAACCCTGTATTTTTCTTCTGATGATTCACATTGGCATTGTCCCAACTGTTGTCCGTCCAGCCAGCTCTTGCTTTGATCTCCTGAGCCTGGCCCTGTGCACCTCTACTGGCATTCTTGCCTTGCACTAACATCAAGGAGAGAGCTGGACACGGTGTTGTTACTTCTGAGCAGCATAGTTCCTGGACCAGTAAATCTAGCTGGATGTACAGTGGTTCTCTATACATTCATCCTTCACTCCCATTCCTTATCCAATAATTTTTTTTCCTCAGTATTCAAAACATTCCAATCCACTTCTACCTTGAAAAAAAAAGAACTGACTGTAACTTGATTTGCAAAACCCACCTTCTAAACCATCCAATTTTCCAATAAATTTAGACCACCAATTAAAGCATGAGTAAAAAGTAACATTCATATTTCTACTGACCATGTGAAAAAAACTTACTTCAAAAGTTCTCACACCCCTTCCCTTTGTGGTGTCGTGCCATCTATTTATCAGTTTCACTAACCAGTACTCACATATGCAGGCTTACAAAGGAGTTCCTAAAACCTGATTTCACTGTGGAACTAAGCCATGTTGCAAATAGCATCCTACTGCTAAATTAGGGAAGGAAAACAACAATGAAGAAGATCAAGTGAGTCAGCTGTGGGCCTTGGCAGGAAAGAAGGGCAGCTTTGGTTGTATTGACTTGAACACAAGTAGAACAAGAGAAGATATTATTCCCCTTTATTCAGCAGTCATTAGCCTGCATCTAGAATACTGTAAACCAGTTTGAGACCCAAAGTAAAACACTGACATCGATAAACTAGGTTAAGTTTATTGGAAGGCCACCAAGATGGCTGGGGGAGCTGGGCTCGTTCTGCCTGGAGAAGCAATGGCTATGGGAGTACCTAACAGCAGTTCATCAGATCATACAGGGGAGAATGTCAAAAAGACAGAGCCAAGCAATTCACAGCAGCTCTGACTGGTACAAGCAGGCACATTTTTACCATAGGTACAGCGAAGTAATGGATCAAGTTGCCCAGAGAAGTTGTGCAGTTTTCATCCTTGAATGTTTTCAATACCTGACCAGCTAAAGCCCTGAGGAACCTGTATTAATCTCATGCTGACCTGGCTTTGGACTCCTGCTAAGGGTTGGACCAGACAGCTCTTGAGGTCCTCTCCAACCCAAATTACTCTGTCATCCTATGGGTCAGGGTGATCCAGGAGTTGAAGTTAAAACTGCAAGGGCAGAAGTAATACAGAAGTCACCAATGTATCAGTGCCTAAGGACAACCGTAAATGTAGAGGGAAGTAGTCCAGAGGCAAGCCAAATCGAAAGGCAAAACATCATCGGCTTCACATGTGTTGGCATATGGTGTAATTTTTTTAAGAACTCTCAAAGTGCACAATATTATATAAACACAGGAGAGCACTAGAAAATATTCTGGCATTACTTCAAGAGAACTTAGAGATCCTGTAAATATTTGGTAAAGTAGGAAGCAGTAAGGCAGTTCTTAAGTATTTGTGTCTTTAAGTGAGCTTGAAAACTAGCTTGTCAACAAGTTTGTCTTCCTACAAAAAAATATGTTCCTGCAGTAATTTTCAAACACCAAGCAGCTTTTTGCTCTGATGAGTTATCCCATATAATATGACTTTTGGAATATTGAGGCAACCTCTAATTTCAACTGCACTCATATATATTCTGAAATCATGCTATTGTTGATGCAGAATTAATTCACAAAGTTTTATCTAGTCTAGGGAACTAAATGTTATTATTTAATCTTACTTTAAGTCAGGACCAAATTTTTACAAATTTGAGAGGAGAGAGCACTGCAAACTTTCTGCTGAAATATATAGTTACCACATTATCTCAGACTGTTCAAAATCACAAACACATTGTTTAAAATCCCATCTCTCCTACGAAAAACACAGTGGATGAAAAACTGTTGTTTAAGATAAAGCAAAAGACAAATAAATCAAGAGAGGAATAATTATAAGCATCACTGCAAAAAAATCTTAAAAGGGAATCCAAGATGTGTTACACATTGGAGTGAAAATATAGGGTTTATGATGGCCAAGCAGGTGTCTCCTAATATCTCATCAAAAGCTACCTTAAAATCATTATGCACAGAGAGAGCTTCTACATCAAACCATAATATAATTGAAACAGGACTCTGGGACGTGACACCACAGCTACACCAAGGAGTCCTTTGGTGGTATGCCTTATCTACTGGATAACCAGACATCATCTTTAAAAGTGAAGGTAACTACTTTCTATTATTTATCAAGGTAATTGAGATGTTTAAGAGGAGTTTCCACAGCTGGAATAAGAAAGTTGATTCTGATAGATTAATTGAGGCAAAAGGGAGACCAGGTACAGCACATGGCTAGGGTAAACCAGCTATAACTGACTATATAAACTGGAAGGAATAGAAAATCTCATGTGACCTGTGGATGGACTTCACCTTGTTACAAGAGCTGATGCCTTGTAACAAGTTATAAGTGAACCACAGAATGCATTCCTCTAGACAGGATACTCCCAAAAGTTTTTGAAAGAAAGCCAAGACCTTGAAGAAATAGGAGTCTACATAATATGAAGGTGAATAAATAAGAGCTTCAAAAGAAGAACTCTGTAATTATAATTAAGGGTAGAAGGATATCCAGCAATCAGTCCCCCTTTTCCAATGTGAAAGTAATTCAGGAAAGCAGACAAAATGGAAAATAAAACAAAGCTCTTCCAAAGATTTCTTTGAAACATTTACTATCCAAATTCCCCTTCATACTGCTGACCTCCACCAGAATTTTAACTGCTATTTAAAACAGGGCAAAGTCAGTCACCAAGTTTCACTTTAGAGAAATGGGTCCACAGTCTGGCTCTGCGATGGCAGGTAATAAACTCTAATGTACATCTTCTCAAACTCCCCAGGATCTTTTTGACTGCCACACATTAACTTCCATTCTGTCTTACACAGAAGGAGGAAAATTTATTCAAAACAGACACCAGCAATCCTTTAGCAATCCACAGCACCATGTCAAGGCTCCTTAAGATGCATCATCATGGACACCGTTCACTGCAAAAACTCTTGGCTGTTCAAGTCAGGGCAGTTGCAAAACACAGGTATCCAGGGACTTCACAATTTACTGTGCAATTACATTCAACAGTATCTCCACTAGTTTATTTCCTGGTGAACTTCAGCATGTTTGTAGGACAGTCTGATGAGCCTACACTTGCTCAATGGGTCCAGTTTGACTGATAACTCTGTTTTTTCTGCTCCTTATTGGTTTTTTAACGCTAGTACATCCTACTCACATTGGATAAACTGAATCAAAGCATGCTTCCTGTATTTCCTTCCATTCCTCAAGTGGTTCACATGCCATTTCTGCTATCACTGCACTCAAAATCTCTTGCACTTCATACAGTCCTGGCATCCAGTCAACAGCTTATTTTTTAAAGAATAACAAGGCAGAATTTCTGTTTTAGAAAAACCTCTTTTGTCTATGATTGTTCTACCTAATTTGGGCGTCTTTAAGATGTTACTTTGCAAATGCAAGCTAGGAAATCAAATAATATGCAGTTTAATAATTTTTTTATACATTAACCTGGATTTTAAACTTCATTTCTGTAATTTTTTTTCCAGTCCTTGGGTGTCATGAAAACAAATACAAATAAAATGAAAAGATGGCAAGGCAACCATCGTTTCTTATCACAGAATTTCTGTTTCATTACACTTTATTTCAACCCAAAATCCTGTTAAGTATTTCAGCACACCTGATGGCTTAAGAACAGAGATGTGAACTTCCCCCTTAATCCTACCTTCACTATGTAAAATTTAAGAATGCCTTTCACCAAATTTGTCCTGGGACACAACACCTTCAAAGGAATTCATGCTGAAGAGAACAGCTGGATTGACACATGGCCATCTGGTGAGCCCTTATTCCTGTAAGCAGAAATGCCTAAGGCCACAATTGTTCAAGAGCAGGATATAAATATATCTTCATATGTCTATGATTCCACTTTTTAAGTCCGTAAATCCACAGATATCAGAGGATAGCCTGAAAAATCAAGCATGATTTGAAGGGACATCACATAATCTTTTTTCTTAATCTCTTTTTTTCACTGATTATTCAGATACATCTTGGAAAATCCCTGCACAATAAGAAAATATAAGCTCAGCTGATAAGTCTCCTGAAAATTTTCTGCTGATTCACGCCAAGCTAAAGGAGAAACAAATCTGCAAGATATAGATACCACCATTTCTTTATCAATCCATAAACAAGGTAAACTGCTTAGAAAACATTATTTTCCCTAAAACGTATTTCCTCAGCAGCTTTACTCTTGTTTTATTGCAACTAGAGAAAAAAAGGCTGCAGGGAGATCCTGAGCAAGCACACTGCTTCTACAGATCAGAAAAACTGAACTCTCTCTTTTTCTCTCAGTCACTGTCCTTGAGGGAGTAATTAGAAAAGATTTATTACTTATGCCTCCCATATCTCATTGTAAATACTGTGATCTACCTCTGCTTGTTTGTAAGGTTAATCTGAGTCCACTTTTACTGAAAACATGCAACATCTATTAATATTATTTACAATTTCATCTTTACCACAGAAACCACTTAAACAGTAGGGCAATAATATGTAACATTTACAGGAAAGAAACACCTAAAAAATATCAATTGAAACGGTATGAGAAATTTAGTTCATTTCACAAGACAGGTACCTTGATTGGAACTATTCTGAGATCAAAAACTTCTGTAAACATTTTTGAAGATCTTTAATGTCTATGAATTCTTAGAATAACTTCAGTTCTTGAAGTTATTTTCATTTTACAAATGTTTCCTTTGGATAGCATTAACATAATATTTCCCAAATTTATGTGACTAGAAACTAGCTTAGATGAGGGAAAGGAAACATTTTAAACTGCCACCTAAATATCACCCAGTCTGCTTCTTTACAATTCTTGAAACTGAGAGTCAGCCTGTTAACCAGAATGAATTTAAATTATCGTCCCTTAGTTACAGAACACTATGTCACAGTGTTTTGAATTATTTTAATAGAAAATCATATGCTAAGTAAAGTTCAGATATTTTCACTTATCTAGTTGCTTCACATTAAACTGCAGAACTATGCAAATCACCTGAATCGCTTTTTACATGATGGCATATGTCACTCAAGAGAGAGCAGTAACAGAATTATGCATCCTGGTTCTCTGAAATTAATGTATCTAAGATGCTCTTTATGATGAAAAAAATATAACATCCTTCAAAGATTTTACACAGTTTGAAGAAAAAAGATATATCAGAAAAAATTTACCATGATACAAGCAGAAACTCAGACAAAATTGTGTTATTTCCTGCTATTATTCACTGACTCCAGGCTGTCAGTGAAACCTCTGGTAAAACAATGATTTCCATCTGCAGAAGGAGGATAATGCTCCTCCTAATAAATTACTAAAGAAAATATTCTGTTGCCTAGCACTAAACAATACTAGTTCTTGTAAGCAAAGCCTTGACTTCCCAGAAACAACAGTCAGAAATACCACAGGTTGAAAAGGACACAGAGGTAATTTCATGTCAGTTACATTCTCGCTACGAGTGCTGCTGAAGGCATTGAGGCTTAACAAAAACCTTGCTATGCTGAGACTCCAAGGTCCTGACCCTACTTTGATTAGCTCCATTGTGCAGAACCACCTTTCTCAGAATAATGGCTGTGTGCTACATCTCCCTAAATCCTTCATATGAACTACTTGCAGTACAGATGCTTGAAGCCACAATTATATTCCTGAAAAATAACCGTAAGAGTTTAGGTATTTTAGGTACTTAATAAAAAAAGAATCAAAAATCCACAGAGAAATCTGATAGACACACATGGCATTCTTTCCTATGCGACAGCTGGCAAAAATTCCTCAAAACCTCAAGCCTACTGTTTGGAAGAAAGTTGATAAGCTGGTGAAATGTTCACTGATCATTTTGGGTTTGCTATCAAAGAAAATAAACCTATTTTAAAAAGAGCAGCAGTCCCAGATCTGAAGAAAACATCCACACCACTAAAACCACTTCACTGGCCTCATCATTACAGCTAGAGTTACAAATGATAACAGCAAACTCCAGGCAAATCCTCCCTCTAAGGTGTGCTCAGCTAAACCACAGGGAGCGGCTCTCCAGGGGCTGTCCCAGGAGCACCTTCCGGAGCTGCCGCAGCACAGGAGAGCTGGGCAGGGAAGGAGGGGTGTGAGGTGAGGGGCAGCCAGCCTGCCTGCCTCCAAATCTGACAATGCTCCGTCCCTTCTGAACCACCCCCTGTGAAGCAGACAAAGGTCCTGCTTCTTCAGCCTGGGAAAAGAAGGCTCCAGGGAGACCTTAGAGAAGCCTTCAGTACCTAAAAGGGCTTACAAAAGAGCCAGAGAAGGATTTTTCTACAAGAGCCTGTAGTGATAGAACGAGGGGTAATGCCTTTAAACTGAAAGAGTAGATTTAGATATTAGGAACAAATTCTTTGCTGTGAGAGTGGTGAGGCCCTGGCACAGGTTGCCTAGAGAAGCTGTGGATGCCCCTTCCCTGGAAGTGTTCAAGACAAGGCTGGATGGGGCTTTGAGCAGCCTGGTCTAGCGGAAGGTGTCCCTGCCCATGGCAGGGGGATAGGAAGCAGATGATCTTTAAGGTCCCTTCCAACCCAGGCCATTCTATGATTCTATGGTTCCTTTTGGATCCTGCACATTTAAGCAGGCTCCATGCAAGCCCTGCACTGAGATTTCAGGTCTGTCCTTTCTAAGTGTGTGCCACACTTTCCTCGATTTTTCAAGGCCAATAATCTAGCAAACTGATCTAGCAAACCTGTTTCTATCATGGAGCCACTGCTCTAGACTTGCTGTACTTCAAATGTGAATAATGGCTTCTTCGTACATACTTGCATGGCACAGAATTAAGCAGCACAAACTGCTATGATACATGTTATAACAGATTATTATTCTCATTTCTTAGAGTTCCCTGAGTTTTGCAGCAATTCAATTAACTTCATATATTCTCTATTTTTGAATGTCACACCTTGGCACACAGATATTTAGTACCTATTTCCCAGTTAATTTTTTTCTTGTTTTCTGTAGATTTTCTCACTTATTATCAGCATAACATCAGTTTCAGAACAACTTAAATAATTAATTCAAGCATAGTCACAGTATTTTGTACATTAATTGCCAGTTAGTTCAATAACATCTTGGAACTTTACAGCTTAAATTCAGATAAAAACTGTAAACAAAAATAATTGAGTTTACTATGAAAAGACAGCCACTCTGAACCAAAAGACTAACAGTTTAGCAATTTGCTTGTCTATACAAAGCCTTCTGAAAGGAAAATATATTCTATTATAAAAAGGATAAAAGGATTTAAGATAAATTGCTCTGGCTGGAAGTTGATCAAAACATCACCCAGGTGAGTTTAAAATTTGATTATTAATGGAATGGTTACAATGCTCAATTGAACCTGGCTTTTACAGAAAGCTTTTGATATAAATTTTTCTGTAAATTTGATATATATGTGCTTGCTAAAACAATTTTTTTCTTGAAAATACCTGCTTTTTGCAAAAGAATATTTAACTCATTGTAAAACACAAGACTGTGTTACACTTAAGATTTATGCTTTCTTAATGGAAACCCAATTCCCTGCTATTGAAAAGCCTTTTTTTTTCCATAGCATACTCCTATAACTAATGAAAATTCAGAGCTAAAATAGACTGATGTTTTTATTTTTTTACTTTTGGGGTCATAGTTCTCTTTGAGATTCATTGTAAAATTATAAGGTACTTTAATAACATTCTATAATGTATTTAACCTCTTCTTTCTAAACATGATTACCTACAGAAGCTTATACAAAATCTAAGAAAATATGAGACAACAGAAAGTACCTGTTGGTAAGTAAAGACAGTCTACTTTCAGATGTTTGAATTCCAGCCACAATCATCATATGTGAATGCAGTATTTTTGTTAACCACAGAATTACATTTAAAAATGCCCTAAATTTCTGATAGAGACATGGATTCTCAAGATTAAAAAAAAAAAAAATAGAAAATTATCAAAGCAAAAATAAATTAAAAGAGGGCTTGAATTTAATGAAAAAGAAAAATGACAGCAACAGAAATATTTTCTGGGAGTTTGCACATCTTCGACTAAAGAAGAAAATACTAGAAATCACAGACATCCACATCTATATTCAAAACCACTAAATGAATTCTAACACATCAGCAAAATACAGTTTGATAAAAATAGAAATTAAAGAAGAGGTATTTTCTACATTACCATGTATATAGAGTTCAATTCTAGAATTCTGAATTTATTTCATCTAGCTATATTTTTAAGTCTTATAATTTAGCTTTAAATCCTGTACTTAGAGGAACCAGAACTTCCATTTCAGCAATTTATTCCAAAACATTTTTATATTAAAAATACAGTGAAATGCTTGATTGAAAATATAAATGCTACCAGCACTATGGGCCAGAGAGACTCTCTGCCACTGACCAGCAAAATTCCTTACATATCACACACACATGAGAATGACTGATTAGGTGAGCTGAGCACCCACAGGCTGCTGGGAGTGACAGGACCTGTCATTCCAGACCAGCTGGTTGAGCTACTGTCCCAAAGTACAATACTCATTTAGTCCATAGGAAAGCACAAAAGCCATGGGACAGGCAATAAGTAAAATGCTTCCTCACCTGGGAAATTCTTTGTTGGTCTAACTGGTGTTTGGTTTGTTTTCTGAGGATAAAAGCTTATTGGTGTGGAGGTGTACAATGGGAGATGAAGGGAATTACACACTGCTATTCCCATTTGTAAGCCTACCAAATTCTACTGGTTAGGCCCTTAGCTGTATGGGTGTTCTACAGAAATTTATTGCACTGAATATTTGTGCATGGTCTTATCTCTGATAGTCTTTGCTTTTTTAATTATCCTCCTGCACAACTCCATTCTAATTATTTTGTTTTTCCAAGTTTTATCCAGATATTTAAAATTTTAAAATTTAAACTGGTATGTTAAAAAGAAATATATACAAAACAATTTATGCACTGTTTTGAGGGCATATGGATATCTAACTAGCCTCCATTTTGTATTCAATATTTTGAATATTTACATCCTTAACAACATAAGTTGTAAGAAACAATTATAGATCAAATATTCATAATTATTATAAATTATCAAATTATTACTGGCCGTATCATGATCCTCTGAGAACTCTAAAACAGTTGCCAATATAAAACCAACATAAATCAAATACATCTTATAGGCAGCAAAATATCAAAGTTCTCAACATCCCTTTAGCTGGATGTTTGTTTAATTCCCTTTTCCACACGGATCTCAAGAAGAAAGGCAGCAAGTGCTCCTGCTAGCACTCTTTGCTGCTCGTGTACTGCTCTGCTTTGATTTTTAATGAGGAGACAAAGGGATTCCCAAAACACCATTAAATGAAATCTTCCAGTCAACAGCACAGGTCAGAGGATACCACATGTAGCTGTACCCATGGCACAACTACTTTCTGGAGGTTTCAGAGGGGAAAGGCAGCTCTTGGCAGCACTTTTGCACTTTACAAGACCTCACAATTAAGATCTGCTTCTGAGGTATTCAAATTCAGGCTCTTCCACCTCCAGATCTTACCTTTCTCACATTCCCTCACACAGAAAGCCCATAAGGTTGTATTTGATTCATCACTGAATCAGTGTCTCATTCTGAAGAACTGCAGCTGTTCTGTGCATGCATGCTCCAAGAGTATTTCAGCTGCATCTACACTACTCAAATAAACTTAGCATGTGCTTGACTCTTCTTTTCCAGTTTAATTTATCTGGTCTTGTTATCGGGTTAGAAGATCACAAAGTAGCATGCTAGTATGCCTTACAGTACTATTCTCCTGCACCAAATACAGAGAATTATGCTTGTATCTAAAACTTGAATTGTGGTTATTGATTATCAGGAACTGCAGCTTTACATACATCTGACGATGCAGGAAGTTTCAGTCTTATCACCAATACAAATCATTAAAGGTGGAGTTAGGAAATCCTCTTTGATGTTCTGTATTATTCTGTATTTGATGTACTCTTTTCCACATTTGGCTAAATGAGCTTGTTCAGCAAAAAAATAAGTTTTTATCTGCTCTTTTACCTCTTTTATCCCAACTTGATTCCTTGTTGCGCTAACATACATTACTAATTACTACATTACTGACTATTACTAATTGCTATGTTATGTAACTGGATTCCTCTGCCTTTTTGTAGGTCGTTATTTTTTCCTAATAAAACAAATAAAACAAGTCTCAAGATACTTAGAGGTTTAAATATGTGTCAGCTAGTTGTCAGTCTCTGTTTTACCTTTGTTCCTAAAGAAAGCCATAGTTTTTCACTGTTGCAATTCCTACATAAATCCATCTTCCTTTGGTTTGACATCCAATGATTTTAAGTGATCAGACTTCTCTGTAGGGGCTAATATAGCCTGAGTCAACGGAATTCTCTTGATTCTACACTGAATGCAAACATTTCTAGGGTTCCATGTACAAGAAGTATCTTATTTCTTTTTTTCTCAGTAGCAAGAAAGCTTTTTAACTCTCCTCAGCTGATCCACTGTGCATGTTCTAGTCATGGGGCAAGGAGAGAGAGGAATGTCAGGATTTCTCACATTCTTCATCCTAAATTTGTCAGCAGGAATTCCTGAATCTGAGCACTGGTGGGAATGGCCAGGGGAAAGAGCTGCACACCAAACATAGCTCCACTAATTTGTTTGCCAGAAGAGCTAATGGTGGGAGTATCAAGCAGGAAGCAAGGCAGAGAGGTTCAGAGAGGTTTGATGAGGCAGTTTGGGAAGTGACTTCGAATGCCAGTTCCACAAAATGTGAACTATGTGAGTCCAGCATGCGGCTCGCTCAGCCCCCATCTTGGCCCTTCCCTCTTCACAGTACATCTTGCTTAACAATGTAGAACTGGGAAGCTTAGTTCTTATGCAAAACAATAAACCAGTCACAGAAAGATTCTTGAGGAAAACCACACAAATCAGGCTGGTGTTGCAGAGGCACAGTGTGATAAATGGCTAATTTTGCCTCTGGTGGAACACTCTCATGCTACTGTGGGTTTTTTTCCTATATTTCCAGAATTCAGGTTTTCCTGTATGTCAGCATCTACCAGCACTGCAATTCAGACTCCAGTATTTATCCTATTTAGTACAAGTCTACTAGTACTCAATAAGCAGAAATAAAAAGTTGTTCCAATACCAGAAATTAATTTACCTAATCCTTAGTGCCTACAATGTTTTTCTATCTGCTTAGTTGTAAATATTCATATGAAAGTTAATATATTACTTGCTTTCCATATGTCTGTCCTGAAACCACACTTCAGCATCTTCTGAGGGAAGTTATTTAAGGAAATAACTCTTTTACACCCTGCTAAACTAATGTATACAAAATGTTATAGAAGCAGAATAATTATTGTTCCAAAAATAATGAGCCATGTATAAGAATAATAAAAACGCAATCTGAAATTTTATCAATCATGAGGAAAAAATATAAGGGAGAACCAAGTTTATATTTCAGCAGCTTCTAAGAACATTGAGGTCTGGAATTAAACTTTTCCCACAAGCCGCTTAATGTATGACTATGCACCACAGAAGGGTATGTACCTTCTTCTAAAGCCTCTAGTACTGACTTCCAGAGGTAGTGTAAGGCTAGAGAGATATCATACAGGATGCCTATTTTAACATTTGAATATTTAATACAATTTCTACTTTTATTGCTTTTGCCTTCTCAGCAAGGAAAGATATTGGATATTTTTTCCTAACTCAAAGTAATCAAGAGGGACATAAAGATGCTGTTGACCTGTTGACTTCTATTTAAAGAAAAAAATAGAACAGAAAAGGTAAAAGAAAATTCTGTGTGCTGGCTTTCCTGGATGTGGCTTAATGCCTGCTTAATGACATCTTTTTCAGGCATGGCACTCATGACTGCCTGCTTGTGCCAGTTGACAGGTCTAAAAAAATCGAAGTCACTGTATACTGTACAGAACATTTCAGTCAGCATTTGACATATGTGTTTCAGTTCATGCTTCCAAAAGAATTTTTGTAGAAACCAGGTAGGTAAATTGTACTTACTCATTTTCTGTCTCTAGATAATATGAGAACTTAATTAAGGGGAATTGAAGCAATGGTGAAAAAGTGAAGACAGAACTCTCATATGGCTTATGAGAGTTATGGTTCTCATATGGCTTTGAAACTACACAATTTTAAGAATGCATGTTGAATTAATACATATATGCGAATATTCAGTGTCTAGTTCCACAGGTCCGTTGATAGAATAAATAACTCATTTTCAAGTACTGAAACTACACTTAAGCAGAAGAGTAAATTAACTGTTTATTTCTGGAGACATTGTTTGATGTGTGCAATAAATAAACCACCATATTCATAAAATAGTTCAATTTATAACTTTCCTCTTTAATACATTCCAATAATACTGAAGGTAAAATTTTAATTAAAAAGATAAAAGATGTAGAGTGAGGCCCAATAATATGGTGTAGGTGAAATGGAAAAACAAGGGTAGTAAATACTTCCTTATGTAGTTATGTTTTATCTAAATCCTTTACATGAGAACCAATTTAATCTGCACCAGTCCTACTTCTGACTCAAATTTCAGTCAAGCACTGAGGGAGCAGAAAAATCAGCAGATTCAGTCTGGTTATACATACAGTACATAAAGTCATATTTTTGTGGTACATACAGTCACAACACTTGCGATAAGGTCTGCTCACAGTATTACGCTCATCTCTAAAACGTGACACCTTCAAAGCCAACAATATAGAAATACTTTGCCATAAGTGCCAAAATAAAAGAAACATCTAAACACGACAGTATCCAAGTCTCTCTTACATGTTAATAAACATTCCTATGCCTTGTGTAGTTAAAACTACATTTTCAAAATACCCAAATAACCATGCAGCACATCCACAGAGTTTTAAAGTACCTTAAGCCATTTTCACAGTCGGTTTTCTCAATTCTATTTTCATTAACAGGTTTTCCATTTGGAAATGGACTTTGCTAAAGCTCTTCTATTTTCCCACACTGAAATGTATATTCTAGAAAGTAATTATATGAAGTGTTTCGGCCTACATTATCTGCAAAACTAATAATTATAATAATAATAAAATTGATTACTTATTTGCGTTCAAATACTAAATGTCTCATTTTACAGTAGCTTTGCCAGTCCTGGGAGCAAGGAACAACAACTTGGAAATAAAAATCTAAAACAGATTTCTCTTCCTCAGTCAGGTTTTTGTAGGTCAGAAGTCTCATGTTTTCTACTTAAAATACGACCTCAATTAATGAAGTCTTTTAGAGGACACTAAATTATTTTTGTATAATAGAAATTTAAATTGAAAATATCTTGATTATTTTAATTAACACACTCTATATGACATGACCCTGTTCCAGATAGCAGGAAATTTTGGATAGCATATTTAAGGTTATACTACTACATAGAGATTCAGATTCTTGGAAATCTGCCACAGCTGGGATGAAAGCTTTTGTTAGTGTATAAAACACTTTCCTAAGTGCTAAAAAGCCACTATTAAACTAAGTAACACTTCATCTTCCAGCTTTCAATAGATCAAGATAACTCTCTGTTCAACTATATGAAAGCCATGAACAAATTTCAATAGCACTCATTCCATCTGTCACTCAATAAACATCTTTTTTCCTTCTCTTTGGGTTTTTAAATCACGGCACTATTGTTCATTCTGATAGACAATTACACTGCTTCTTTCATTTGCTTTAACTTATCCTTCTTAAATTTTAATAAACAAGAACACTGTGTGTTAAGAATTTTGCTGCACATTTCTAAAATTTTATTATATACACACAAGAAACTTTTACTGAAGAAACAACCTGACACTCATCTATTACTTTCTAATAGGATGTTGGATATTTCAGTTTAGCATATTTTGTTGCTTTTCAAAACAAAACTCCCTTGCCTTAGAATGATAATCTTGTTCCAGCCTGGAATCTGATCCTGCTACCTGTTTGTACTTGCTCATTTTCATTTGGCGATTCCTTTCTTCTACATCCATTGCACCTGTTAAGTTAAAAACAGAAGAAGAAAAGAAAATAAATACACAAGCAGTCCTCAATTCCAAGGTTAAAATTATGCTCATGGAAGTTTTAACAGAAAGAGATGAAATTTGATTTACTTAAATTCCGTGCTTATAATTTTAGTTCCTGAATTACGATTTTTCAGAAAACCAAGTGGTAACAGGAGGAAAATAGCAGATAAGTATTTCAGCAGAACCTTAATAAGTGTTGTATTATCTACACAATTCAAATGAAGCCAACTTTGTGAAAAAAACTTAATGCAAATGAAACACAATGTTTCCACAGAATATAATTTTACTGTTTTAGGAATATTCAAGAGAAATTGAGTCTTTTATTTAATAAAGAGGAATGCAAAGATAACCTGCTCATTTCAGGTAGAGATTCTGGTTCTGCATTTATTATAGTCTGACTTATCAAATTAATAATCAAGTAACAACCACAGACTAGCAGACCTTCCATTTACTATTTGAGTATATTCTTAGTATGCTCAAAAATTTAAAGATGACTAAAGGAATCTTAAAGAGCCACCCAGTGGCATCACTGTATTACATTCTAATGAAACACAGCTTCGAGAACAATTTCAGGATTTACTCTTCTTGGATCAAATACGTAATTAGTTTCAGTCAGGGATGGGTTCTCACTACGTGACTCAGGCAGTAGCTGGTTTCAACAAACTGGTACTGTAATACCACGATTTACAGTGTAAAATAATAAGGAAGTAAGTGAAAAGCTGACGTGGAAGACTGAGAAGTAGAAAAATGAGAGGAAGGCAACAGCTCAGAAAAGATTTTCAAGCAAAATATAATTAGCTATTATACACACACATTTGATTCTTTTCCACTTTAACCCAGTATAAGTCAAGCATAAATCATTATCCACAAAATGCTAAAAAGCATTCATTTTGACTGACATTTGTCTTAAACTATCCATAATTTTAACACAAAAGTTGTCTAGGATTAAAAATTCAGAATCCCACTAATCATAAATAGAATTTTCTGTATATTGTATGTATTGAGCGATCTGGACTGTATTTATGGAACTGAGATGGGAATATTAGATTCCAGTGTACTACAGAAACCTGATTTAAACTCTAAACTTCAGCTGTAATTCATAATCTAACAGCAAACTGGGGCTCTGCACAGAACCTGGGACTCTCAGCTTTGTATTTTCTTTCTTGAGAGCAATAGGGGTAGTAGCACATACAATGAGAGCAGCCAGGTAAATGTTGTGGCACTTCATAGGAAATCTGGAAGGAGAGGAGGTGAAAGGAAGTGGGAATGCAAAAAGACTAAGCTGATCTGTTCTGTATAAACCCTCTGGCTTCTAGCTTTTGTATTCTAACTCTCTATCTTTACTCCCTATAACAACATCAAAGACTTCATCAACAATTCTAAGAGAAACTAAAATTCAGAAAAATTAATGAAAAAGAATAAATGGTGTTTCATAGGGAGAAATAAAATTAAAAGAGAGCAGCAGATGAAAATGTCTAAAATAAAATTCAGCTAATTTTCCTATCATAATTTTCCTCACCCATTATAGAATCCATAGTAGTGTTTGTCAATTTATCATTAAGATGAAGTGATTTTTTTAGGATCTAGTTTTAAAAACTCTAAAGATTTTTTTTTCTCTTGAAAACAAAAACTTTACACTGGAAAATGATATTTTCTTTTTTCAATGACAGAAGTACAGTTTTTTGAAGTAAAATACTCCAGCCTCCTCTCAAAGAAAGAAATCATCTTTTGCCAAAATCATAATATTCTGCAAATTTTCTTGTCATTTTCCAGTAATGTAAGAAAGGAGATATTTTTCACAAAAAGGGAATTTTTTTCCATTTTTCTTATGTTTTCTTATTAAATCATTGCATGTGTTCTTTGCCTCCAGACATTCTGACAAATTTCAGGAAATTGAAAGTGATGAAATAACACTTATTGAGCATAAATTAGGAATTTCACAATTACTTGAGAAACTCTTCATTCTTATCTATGATCAGTTGGCAAAGTGGAAGTTAGATTTCCACAAATCCAATTGCCTACAATCTGTAAAAAATATGCCACTCAAAAGAGGAGCATAACATACAAGACCTTGGTGTGAGTTGTCTGCAAGAAACCAAGCAAAATTCGTACCTGATGTTTTCTCAAGAGAAAAACAAGACAAAAAATTTTTGAAAAAAAAATATTCAATTCTCATAAAATTTTATTAAAGGAAAATCTAACTTGCTTTGTATTTTTGAAACTGGCTTTAACAAGTGAGTGAATTCAGTTATGTGCAGAAGGAGGAAAACCTAAGGGCAGTGGAAAGTTCATAATGCAGAAGATCAGCTCTGGTTCTACTGTACATG
Source organism: Oriolus oriolus (assembly GCA_013400235.1). Taxonomy (NCBI): domain Eukaryota; kingdom Metazoa; phylum Chordata; class Aves; order Passeriformes; family Corvidae; genus Oriolus; species Oriolus oriolus. Next base: position 1,288,546 of record VXBT01011416.1, on the reverse strand, counting down.
GAACTGACATGCAGAAAGAGAGTGCGGGGTTACTGTCTGCCCCGGGCTGATCTCACTGTAACTCCAGCCAGATGCAGCTGTGACCTGGATGAGAGTAGGAAAGGTTGAGAGAGTGTCACGGCACTTCCCGTTCCCGTGGTCCAGCGTGAAAGCCTGTCACACTAAGTGGTGGGAATGCAGGGCTATCATCACCTCCACTTCTGCTGGCAAATCTCTACTTAGCTGAAACCTATGTGGGAGGGTTTAGCAGGAGCAGAAAATACTTCGAGAGAGCTCAGTAACCGTCTGGGTGCATTAGAAGCTTCAGCTCTTAACAAGAGTTTGGTAACCAAGGCAGAGCATCGGTCCTACCCTAAGGACTTCACTGAAGCCATTCACGGAGCATGTGTCAAACCAGAACTAACATGAATCTAACCATTAGTTATCAACAGTGGTTAAAATGTAGGAACAAAAGCTTTCACACATCTGAATCACTCAAGGGCTGACTGAGGCCCTTGTTATTAGATCCTTAGCTAGAGCCCACTACAACACATTTTCAGGACTATAAAGACTGACACGAGAAAAGTTAAAGCTGCTTCTGATATGCTGACATACTGCCAAATGTACCAAAGTGTATGCAACTAAATTTTGGCCAGGTAAAATGAGTTCATTTCTGCCCGAACTTCCTTGCAGAATTTTGCTTATAATCAGTAGTCATGCCTCCAACAGAAATATCCAACGAGATACTCAAATTCCAGCCATACGAACACAAAAAATTAAGACTGAATGGAAGAACAAAGCTTGGTGCTGCTCACCAGACATAACGGTGGTCCTTGCACTGTAGGCAACATTCTTGATTATTTTGAACTCTCTAACATTAAAAACCCATGGCCTGAAGGTTCAGTAGGGTTTTCATGGGCACAAAGAAATCCTTGGCTGACCGAGACAGCTGCTGATTCATTACCAGCCATTCCCCATATTTTCAGAAGAGAGCGTGCTGAGGGAAAGCAATATAGCTACAGTGCAAAGACTTCTGAAATGCCAGAGTAAGGCACAGAAGTACTGTGCAGTACAGCCCTGTAATCTCTCCTTTGATCCACAAGGACTGCAGTGAGACATGGTTGTGCTAGAGCTTAGGTCTAGTGACTACAGTAGATTAAACCTTAGGCCACATGAATCTGACCTTTGTTTTTATCTATGGAAATGTAACCAGTAGACAATGAACTGTAATTTCAACTTTAGCTATAGGATATTTTGGAACAAAAGACTGGGAAATTTCACAAGGCAGACAAAAGGGTGCCTGGAGGCCATGGGAGTAAATCAGAAGAGAAGACCCCAGATGCTGCAAGCAGGATTAGGTGAGCAGAAGCATGGTAGAAAAAGGAACTCTGCTTGATTCTTTTACTGAAGTGGAATCTAGGGATAAGACCTATTGAGGTAAGATCCACATAATTCCTACCAAGGTCTAGGTGGCGGCTGGAATGGTGGTGGGTGTAGGAATTCCATTCCTACAACAGGACTCAGGACAGGCACTAAAATCACTGCTTCAGCTTCAAATATAAAACATTATTTTCATGTTTTAACTTGAAATAAGCTAAGATTAAATAAGATAAGATTCAGCTACTTCACCACTAAAGTGAAGGGCTGTAATCAGTGACTTGGTTAATACCTAACTTTTCCTAAACTTACTGAGTCACAGTTTTACAAGGAAATAAGCAATCACTGAATTCAGCCTAGAGCTAAAGACTGTTATTTGCTCTTCAGGTCAAACACTGGCTGCTCTCTAGGGTAAGACTCTTCAGCTGATAGCCTGTGATCCACACCAGAGACAAAAGGGAGAATAAACTGGCCTTATCATCTAGCTCAGCCTAAGGCAAACCTATCTGGTTAAAAATCAAAATAAAACCAGCTGGGACCTCTGCTCCTTCATTTTTTCTTTCATTGTCTTCTCCAGTGGGAATTGTTAAACCATTCTGGTTCCTAGAGGTGATGGTGACGGTGATCCTACACCAGGATTTGAGTTTGGAGGAGGAGTTTGCTGTACAGTGAGGCTTCTGGGGCACAAAGAGTTAAAGGGAATCAGGTATGGAGGAAGAGTGGAGTTTCCCTTACAATATTAGAACAGATTTCATTTTGGATACATATGGACAAAAGGCATACAAAATTTGGGAGGTACAGCCACTAAGGCATGGGGAAAAAACTCATGATGAGGGGACTAAAGTAACACTGATATTTTGGGAATCAGAAACCTGTAACAGAGCAGAAAAACGTGCAGGTGAGCACGCTCAATGTCTGGAGAGAGGAGGACAGAACAGAAGTCTTAAAGTGTATGACATCTGCCTTGACCTGATCCTGGTCTCCTTCTTCCCATTTCTCACCCCTATTTGACACCCTTAAAATAGCAAAGGAAATACATAGGTTCCATTTCCTAGTGTCTATTTTGAAATCCCCAAAATACACCAAAATTGCACTCCAACTCTTTGCTACATATTTGCTTAAACATAAAAGATCAAAGAATTTAATGAAAAAACACAAAAGTATTTTTAGTGAGTCACCCTACCTGTATCCCCATTTTCTGGATCTGTTTTCTTTTCTTCTACAAACAAATGAAAGCAAAAAGAGGGGGAGAGAAAAAAATGCAGAAATAATAATAAAAGTAATATAAAAACGCATTAAAAAGGAAAAAATTAACAAAACTCAGCAAATTAATATAACTTGAAGAATTTAGTCAACCAACCAAGTATGGTGCTCTAAATCTAGAGGCATATTCACTGCATGCTAGGGTATACATTTGTGTACTCTTATTGAACATTTGCTGAAGGGAACCCATGGATATTTTGTGCACTTCCAGAATCATTAACACACTCAAGAAAGAGAGAGCAAGGCAGGTGTCAGATGGAGTTACTTTACAGTTTCCTTGATCAGGATGATACAAAAATAGAAGTAAAAAAATTTGCTTGTGTTGTATGTTTTATGCAGTGCGCACACGAGATACAGTGTAATGGCTCAGGCATAAAAACTGAACGTGCCAGAATGGGTTTTGGCAAGTACTTAATCTTCACTGGTTTAATCAATTCTCATAGCTTCTACTGGTTAAAAGGTTTAATAATGATATAACTGTAGCTTGTCTTAGAGTAAAAAATTATGAAGAACAAAGGACACTAACATCAATACTCAGAACCCAGTTCATGCACATAAACTCAGCTGACTGACACCAACAAATACTCTGAATACATATCAAAGGTTGTAAATGGCTCAGGGCATTTGTCTATCACAAAGAAATGAAAATACATTGGATCCCTACCAAATAATTTGGCAGCCCATAAATAATCTGAAATCCAGTTTTGGTAAATAATGTGAAAGAATTTTAAGTCAAATGAAATTTACTTTAATTAGAAATACATTAATGTTGAAATGCATCCTGTTTCCTTTTCAAAATTATATTAAATTCAATTAAAACAATCTCATGAATATGGAGCAACAGCCCCCAAGCTACACACCAAAAATAGTATACATTACTAGAACTAAATATTTTTCCAGAATTATTGGTTATTGAGGGTTGCTCACAAAATTATGATCTAATTTACAGTACATAGACTGAAGAGGGAAACAGAGCTGCTGTATTTTAAGGAAATACCATTTTGTAGGTGGGTATCAAAGAGGATGAAGTCAAACTCAGAGAGAAATCATACTCAAGCAAGGTAGAAGTGTAAGAAGGAAAAATGTGGTTCTGCAGAGAGCATAACTAACATGCTACACTTCAACAGGATCTGGCTTCCTATCATGTGTGGGATCAAGGTTATTGTTCTGCTGGCAATTTCTAGTGGAACTATTAGGCAAATTAATGGGAAACAGATATGGCAGGTCATAAACCTACACTTTTGGAAATCAGTGGGTACTAAACCAGCACTTGGAACTTCTCCCATTCCCTGACCTGTCCTGCCCCATACTCTACACCATTTTTAAATAAGGATTTTTGCATTCTTCTGAATTGGCCTTTGGGCAGCCTGGCCTTATTATCTATGTGGGCCATGGATAGTGCTAGGAATATAGCAGAGAATGATAGCTTTGCTTGCTTTTCAACCTTTCATTACAGTTTTAAAGCATTTCTTTTAGTTTTAAGTTGCTGTCATCAATATAAAATCTACAAATACAACGTCTTCTACTGTCTCATTACTTTCTTAAACAGAAATTTGATAGCAATACCACTGATCCAACATAATGCACAACAGAAGAAAGTGACTTGTTATTAAAACAGCCTTGAGCTTGAGCTGAGAGAATTATGACATTTCTAAGTTATTCCATATGCATAGTGAAAATAAATCTTTACTTTGCCTAAATATTATCTTAATACAGAAATCTTATACTACATAGGGTAATTAATTTTTTAAGATGCTTGGAAGTCCATTCATCCTTACATCTGGATGTCTTTCAAACATGAATTTTTAAATAAATACATTGTCAAAATAAGTAAGTTTGAAACCTTTCACTCCAACTTTCCAACTTTCACTCATTCTTGCTCTATGTTTAAAAAGTACATAGAAAAATATTTCCAAATGGGACTGCAGAAATGAATATCACAGTACTAGCAAACATAAAATTTTATTAGATTCTTGAATTTTAAAAGTGTAATTGAAGTGCTGTGCCAAATCTCTACAATAGATATATTCTTTAGACTTTTAGTAGAAAGGTCAACACAGTGGATCCTACTCTTCAAACTGAGGTTTCAGATGTATTGTGAAGAGCTGTCTGAAGAAGTACTAGAAGGAACAGAAGATTGAATTGAGAAAGGTCTTACTTGGGTGGAAGCAGTAGAACTGAACAAAATTGGTATTATCCATCTACCAAGTAAAAGAATATTAAATTCACTGCAGCTATGGGCCTAGTCACCACCTCTAAAAGAATTCAGAGCACGTTCAGGATGTTGATACTAAAGTAATTAATGCTTTTGTTTGCAATGTGTTCAAAACAAAGAAGCTCTAAAGAGCCTTAATGCCTTGAAACTGCTGAAAACCCACAAATCACTATAAGATTGTTTTAAAATGTCTCAAACTTAATAATACAAGATGACGAAATCCCCAGTCATTCCTAAAAGATCTTGATCTGATTTTTCTTTTTTATGACCAGTATCATCACATTAGTTAGTATTTTTCTACATTATTTGATTTAACCTTGGTATACAAAGTGAAAAGCGTACATTGTATCCTGTGGTTTAGTGATCACAATTCATGAACTAATTTTTCTCAGAGCTATACACTTTAGAGAAAATAAATCAATGCTTTCGTGAAGGAGACTTTTCTGCACATTACAGAAAATAACTGTATATTTTCAGCTTAATCAGAATACAGATATATTTAAGTATATTGATTAAATATAGAGATGAACTATAGCCATAGAGAGATTGAAATGCTGAAATATTCTCTCTCAAAACCTTCTTCCACCATCACAGTACACATTGCTATTATAATGACCACTGACATTTCATTTAATAGTAGACACAGCCATGTTCCCCTAGTCTAACTCCCTGTTCTAACTGGTCCTAACATCTGAGAAATATCTAACAATCTAACATGTACTTTGTGGATACTGGAATGCTGCTAGCAGGAGAATTTCTCAGCTTCTTGCCTTAATTCTGTGAGAATTTTTCTTTTACCACGCAAGTTATGTAAACAGTATGATAGGTTTTGTAAATAAATTTCACATCTGGTGTTTTTGTTAATTTCCATTTTCAGTAAGTTAGTCAAATAGTCTGGAGTGGGTGTCTAAGGCTTTAGCCAATCACCCCAGGACAAGTGTGGACACTGTCCAATGGATTTATGGAACTAGGATATATAAATGGTATTGTAAATTAATAAATAATTCATTCTCTCACTAAGCTTCCATGTTGTTGCATCTCTGAATCCCTGTTAACATAGCCACAGTACCTGGAAGATAAAATGAATTCTTAGAAATTAGAAATCAGAAAAGAATTCTTAATAAGAGCCTCATTCAAGAGCAAACTTGTCAAGAACTAAAACTGATCTAAAATAGCCTTGATTTTCTTGGAAATGCCTCAACTCAATGAGCTTTGCTGTTCTGATGGGTACTTGGAGGTGCCAGGGCCCCATCAGACTTCACCCACCTCATGCCAAGAAGTCTCCTGTAGCAGGGACTCCAAGCTCCTTGGAACTGAACAAGTCCATCTCTGTACATGACAGAACAGAATAACAGTTCCACAGAGGAAGTAGGATAGCAGATTTCTCCCTAGTCATGGATACTGATGGCAGCATTGAACAATTGCTCAGAAGTTACTGATGGCAGCACCGAACAATTGCTCAAAAATTGCTGGCTTCCTGGTGAAGATAAGGGGCAGCCTGGCTTTTCAGCCTTAAGGTTACAGCTGGGAGGTGCTGAACTTCATAGTCTTCCTCCCACAGTTTCTCCCTTCTCTCACAGCTGAGTGCCCCAAACTTCAGGTTAGATCCTGGTTCTGTCTTGACCTTTCTCATCTCTCTCACCTGGGATCCAGATGAATGAGATTTGCATAAATTGAACAGAGGCCTAAAATAAATCTTGACTTCCTTGCTTTGAATGAAAAAGATTCCAGCGTCCAGTCCTGGAGGATACACACGTCATTGCAAGAGACAGACATGAAACTTCTTGTTTGTTGCTGAGTTCAGGCATAAGATAAGACAATGACCTAAAAGGTTTTATCCTTTTATTTTTCATATTTGCAGACACTTACTATCAGCAATATGACTAGGCATTCTATTTATACAGTGGATAAATTATCTCCTCTACTTTTGTGCTTTATTGAAAATTGAGTCTGATTTCTCAAAGTAGTTAAAATTATTAAATAACATTTTATTTTTAAAATCAAATATATATGCAGGACCATAACTTTTGGTAAGTACTTCAAAAAATGCTAGCTGAATATCTTACTAGAGATTTCTCTTGAAATGCTATTCACGACAATATAGGAAAATCAATTTTATTCTGAAAAAAACATCCCTGAAACAACATCACAAAATCACAGAATATTCTGAGCTGGAAAGAACACATAAGGATCGAGTCCAACTCCTGGCCCTGTACAGGACAGCCCCAAGAGTCACACCATGTGCCCGAGAGTATGGTTCGAACACTTCTTGAACTCTGTCAGGCTTGGTGCTGTGACCACTTCTCTGGAGAGCTGTTCCAGTGCTCAAACACCCTCTGGAAAAATAATCTTTTTCTAATATCCAAACCAAACCTCCCATGACACAATTTCAAGCCACTCCCTCAGATCCTGTCAGTGGGCACCACAGAGAAGAGATCAGTGCCTGCCCCTCCTCTTCCCCTCATGAGGAAGTTGTAACTGCAGTGAGGTCTCCGCTCAGACTCCTCCAGACTGAACAGACCAAGCCACCTCAGTCATTCCTTTTATGCCTTCCACTCAAGGCCCTGCCCCATCTGCACGGCCCTATTATCAAATCAGGCAAAGGAAACAAGACTGTCTCCTAAAAGTAAAACGTAAAATTTAGAAGCATTTGCATTGAACATCAAAACCTGCCAATTAAAGGTCTTGTACTCAAAGGATTACATTTCCTCCTGTTTGGTGAGCTGTTCAATTCCAGCTCTAAGGAATTAGCTCCAAATTTTGTCATCCTGGCTGTCAACAGTGTGAAAAATGTAACTACCTAACTGCTACAGGTCTAGCAAAGTATCAGATGCCATGTGATATAAACGGTTACTGAACTTCACTCCAGGGCTTTATGCCCAATTTGTGGCAAACATAAAAAAGGTACTGTTGCAGCAAACAAGCTCTTTCCAAGTCTGTGATCCACATCACAGTCTAAATGAAAAGAAAAAATAAATAATGGTTGTTGAAGTGTTCTTCAACTTAATGTTACTTTTATATTCTTGATACTTAATATTACTGTTTAAATGTGACTGAAGTGTCAATTATTGCCCTAAAAAGGGCATGCTCAAAAGAGAACTATTTCAGCCAGCCAGCTTCCTAGCAGGGAACATGCCTTCACATTCCTGTTTTCTATTTGAGGATTGCTTGACGGCTTTTTTCTTTTTTGGTTTTTTTTCTTGTTGGTTTCAAGCTTGACACACTAAAGAAAGACTAAAACCCGGGGGACATTTCTCACCACTTAAATAAATTTTTATCACAATGCTAAAAGCATGTCAACAATGTTACTTTGGCTTATTTGCAGAATACATGGCACTGTTTAGTAAAAGAACTGAATACAATGGTGTGGTGATCTGAACAGGGAAGTTAAAGAATCTCTACAATCCTGGATTTATAAATTGACAGGGTCAGCTCAGGTCTCCATCATTAGGGATAGATCAGTGCAGATGGTAAAGAACAAAGATATTTTGAAGCAAGCTGGAAAGTTCTATTTTGCATATTTATTAAAGTAATGATTAGAGCTATGGCTAGCCCTTTTTTATGCTGCCTAGATCCTTTTCCAAAGTCATTTTTGCTGGGTAGTCGGTGACGTTTTTCTGTGCCTCATACAAAGGTGTACATACACTTTGGAAAAAGGATGGAAGAAAGAAGTAGTAAGTCAAAATATTAGCTAAAATATCCCATTTTGCTTCTCCCAAGAACTCTGGCACATCCTCCCTATATAAATGACATGAAATAGGATTTTGAAAGTGTAAAAGAAAAATAGCTGAATTGTCAGTAGGCCTTTATATTCTGTATTCACAAAAATCAATTCAGACCAGCCGCACTATAAGCTCTGCATTGTTTTCAGGAAAACCTGAGCACAGTCTTATTATTAAGATTTCCAACATCCTGTTTGCTCCTCAGAGCTCCCACTACTGGTACACTCCACTGCATAACCACAGAGTACTTCACATTCTGATACAGCCACTTCCAATCATAAGCACAAACATTTGATTATAATTATGCCTCTGCTTTCAGAAAAGCTAACAGGTATTAATAGAGATTCTTCAGCCATCCTAAGAATGCAAGACATCTTCATTAGCATCTCAGTAACCAGAAAGATGGTCAAAGGTTTAACCAAAGAACACAAAACCATCAATGGTGTGTGCACCTGCATTTAGAACTCAGAAGAATTACAAATTAACTACCAAATGTTTTGTGCAATTATGCTGTCACTTAAAATTACATAATCTGATGGGTTTAGTATTTTAGCTTCAGAAGACTGATCATCAGACTTTATTTTCGTGGTGTAGTACAGATGGCTACTTTGGAAGACTTTGGTTTCTGGATTTAATTCTAAACAAAACAAAAAATAAGGACATAGAGCCTCCCAGCCATCCAATATGATAGCAAGGTAGCCAGTTTAGCCAGCTATGCTAAGTACCTATAAACTGAATTTGGAGTTTACCCTTTGGGTTTTGCTGAGCAAATACAGATTTAGATGCTTTAAATGTCTCTTTCACAGTCTAAGGCATCAGATTTTAAACAAGCCTGTCAAACTAAATCACAGAGGTGTTCAGAGATGCACAAGTAATTTAATCATATTTGTGTTAAAATGTTACAAATTCTACCCAGAAATGTTTTTTCAATATAAGGAAAATGGAAACAGAACAAGGCACCATCCTGCTCTTTACAGGAAAGTGTGTCACAGAATACTGACTATAATAATAACAACTCAAAAGTAGAGGGGTGTCATGTTCTGTTTATAAAGGGTAAGTACATCACAGTAGATTCACTCTTGGAAGGCTTGAAAAACCTCTCATGGCACTGATAAAAATGGATTAAAAAAACTGTGCTCCTTGTCTTCTACTGCAGGATTTCCTAAACACTCCGAATGGTACCATTTTTTCAGTCCTTGCTTTCTCCTACAGTATATTTGCCACACCCTTTCACTGTTTGGCCCTCCACTGTCGAGGTCTACAAGCTCTTCCAATTTGGTCACTCATCTTCAGCAGCGTTTGTTAGTTTTTGAAGGCTTCATTTCCATCAATCATGCTATTACAAAGAAACTTCATAAAGCACAGAAAAAAAATATATTTCAAAGTCCTTGTCTATTTGAATTGCACTCTGAAAGTTAACAAAAACTCTAATCAAGCCTTTTTGTGCTCTTAACATGACAGTTTTACTCCAGAGGTTGCAAAAAAGGACTTCAATATCTATTTGCCTGCCTTTCACGGCCCTTTAGAAATGGAACAGTCCCCACTATCTTCTAACTTCCATCCACCTTAGAAAGCTTAGCATGACTGGGCATCACCACGCCACCCCTTCTCATCCTGGAATAAACCTGGAATCAATTGCTATATGTGCACTGACTGCCTTTGTACCGGCATGGATCCACCATTCCAATGTTTTGATCATCATTTCTTGGGCAGTTACTTGAGGCAACTAGATTAATTTTTGGAATTCTGAAGAACGTTCTCTGTATTTCATATGTTTGAAGAGCACAGTAAGTATTATGTGCACATGCCAGTAGTTTTTGGTGCAATGGTAACTGGTTGGTCTGACCCATGTTACTGACGAGCATAAAGATGTCTGCTTTGTCACTAAGGCTCTTTGGCAGGCAGGGGCTTACTTCCACTTCTCCTGAATGGAAGTATTCTTTGTGAATACAAGTGGATGTGAACAGGCACACATCTCCTCAGCAGTTTTCACAATATCTAAACCTATGAAACGTATTAATTTGAAAAATATGAAAATCGTGAGTCTCAAAGCAGGTTTGTGAAAACCCTGTATCGCAAAGCTCCTCCTCCACCCAAAAAAATGAGGGTTTAGTCATTAAGGATGCTATCAAGCTCTACTGCTGCCTGATAAAAAAAGTTATATTAAAATACTTTTGCTTCTTAGCTTTCTGAATTTGCTTTTGTGCTTGAAATATACAGCAAAAGCTTTGCACTCACTTCCATGAAATTACTCAATAAAAAATCTAGATTTTTTCAAGGAATAAATTTTTTTTTTTACAATTATAGATTATAATATCCAGAGAGAGGAAATGGCAACGTTTTTCTACCAATACAATTGTAACATATTCAGATATCTAGCTTTCACAAGACTTCTTGGTCTAATAACACCTAAAATCAATGCTAATCCTCTGGGATACATGAATGTTTGGTAGCATGATAAATAATATGAAAACCATTTCCTAAGAAAACCTGTAAAGGGATAATCCTAGATTCACACCTCTTAAAGCAAACTCTAAAACAACAGGAAGACACTTTGTTGTAAAGCATGCCTTTGAAATGTCACCCTTGCTTTTTAGCTGTGGTCCAAGTGCCTTGTACTGAAATGTGTAACCTACTTTGTTACTAAGGCAAGCATGGAAGAGCACCTGTTTCAAATGGACATCTGAAAATATGTTACTGTACACACAACAAACTATTTTCTCCTGAGTTTAAGGGCAGTAATAACTACTGCAAGTGCAGTGCTGATCATGCTTTTGCATTTGTGTGCTAGACAATTAAATTCATCACTGCCTAATATCTTTACTTAACCCTCTGAGCTAAGTACTGTTTTGCAGAAGAATTGCAATGTCAAAAAAATTTAGTAATACACAGGTATTACCTACTTATATATGTTCAAGAAACACAGGTGATGAAAATACATGGTTTTTCCTGACCATTTTAAGGTCTGATTTCTTCCAGCACCAAGAGAGATATGGACTGATTCCATATTCTGATTTAATATATAGATTCAATGAAAAGCTTAGAGGAAGGCTTTTGAATAAAAGGCCCACACCTTTTGTCATGAACAGATGGAAAATGGGTCACCCAATCACCTAACTTCATTTTTGTAATAAATAAGATTCAGAATCACTGCACAGGGACTGGCAATGAATCATAAGCACAAGGTAAGTAAACTCAGTCTTTCTACAGCATAATTTATTAATTTCTAATAGTGGTGATTTACAAAAGAGGGAATTCCAAACACTCTGCCAGTTGTCTTTTCTATCCATACTCAACTTTTCTTACCCTGTAACTTTAATGATTTCTATCTTGAGATTTGTTTAACATGAAAACCACAGCAGATAGCATCTGCAAGATTCTGTAAAAATAATCTATGACTCTAATTAGGACAAGAGTAGTACAAAAGGTAAAACTGAGCTCTGAAGGAGCCAGTCATAGTAGAGAAAAGACAAAAAATGTTTCACTAAATATCATTTAAGTTTAATAGACCAGTCAATGTACCCTAAAACTCCTCCAGATTTTCTAACCTAAATGGCATCCAAGTGGCTTCTCTAATTTGTTGGGATAATAGCAGAGACACAGGAAATCAATTAAAGCTTTTAAACAATAATTGTAAAATTTAGGTTTAATAGCTCAATTTAATTAACTTAAATATGGGGAATTGTGCTGTTGTTCTACATACCACAACTGAACAAGCAGGGAACTATGAACAAATATTGCATTTTCAGAGCTAGGATGACTTGATAGACGTTAGTTGTCTGCCAGTAATATAAAGGACATGGAAAATTCAATAAAATGGCAGATTAAAATTTGTTATGAAGGAAACCATAAGTAGTGCACCATATGAAATAAAAGCCTTATAAACAATACATCTAAGTTAGAACTCCTTCAATGTTCTGACTTCTTGCTCTCATACTACCATAACTTTTTGATTTACACTTTTTGGCATGAGAAAAGAACTTTTGTTCACTAAAACTCTACTTCTTATTGAAACAGGTTTTATTCAAAAAACTAAGTTTGAAATTCTAGTGCATGAAATTTAACTTACTGAAATTATTCAGTTTTGAAATTACATCCTCCCAGAGTCAAAAATAACTAGTTATATAAGAGTTTCCACAGTTGTTCTAGCAGTTTTTGTAGCAGTTTTCAAATGCATAGATAAAACAAATTATGGATTGTTTTCATGTGTTAGTTGGAAGTTTAAAGGCTGATTTACAGATTATGTGAGATGGGAAGTAAGAACTGATATGATAGAAATCAAATCAGTTTAAAGTCTTAAGGTATAGCCTTATTGTCATCAGTTACCTTTCATCACTTTTTATAGAGTGCGTAGTTTATAAGTAAAAGAAATTACATAAGCGTCTTAAATTCTTACACCTTGACAATATTTTGCCAATATACTGAGGGGGAAGAGAGGGAAAAGTATGTGAGGTGAGCTGAGCTAAAATCTATAGAAAAGGTAAAATGAAAAAAAATAACACAGAGAAAAGCAGTAGAAGAGACAGACCTGAGTTTGTTCTCCTTGATGATTCCGCTTCTTCTGTGATCACATCGTGTAATGTACAGACATAGACAAAGGAGATGGGCGTGAGAGGATGTATTCAGGTTAAAACTGACACTGAGGGAAAGGGCCAAAAATTGTTTTAGAGAGAAGTCTGCAGAGCAGAGTTAGTAAGTGGAGAAAAAAATAAAAGACACTAGAAGAAAAAAGAAAGCTGAGAAAGAAGTGGTTAAACTACTGTTGTTGGAAAAGAACAGTAAAGACAGAGTTAGTATAGGAGCTGAGGAAATAATAAAAAAGTTATAACTGACAGCAAAATCAATCCTTGCAATGATGCTGAAGAAAGAGCTGGATAGTAAAAGGTATGTTAACTAGCATAAATACTTTTGTTCATGACTGTTCAACTTTTTTGAATGTTATCTACTTGAATGCAAGTATTATTCTTCTCTTTCAAGTATTGAACACTCAGTTTAATGTCACCAAGGGACTTTTATTATTAGATTTTTAATTATTAAATTGTTGTAATTCATGCTGAACTAAACTTCAGATATCCAAAACAGAAAATAGATTTTTTTTTTTTTTTTTCAACCTTATGTACAAGTTCAGACATTTCAGAATCCACATAACACACTCTGGAAAGGACTGCATTATTGTAACACTCTGCCAAAGGCAAAATTATCAAAACCAAAATACAGAACGTGAGAAAAGAGAATGTATAGCTATTAAGTCTCATGGTCAGTTCAGGATACTTTTTTGGAACCACTGTTTCTCTCATCACACAGAAGTCTAAGTTACTACAAATGCATGCAAGTTAGATGCCAAAGCAACTATCTCATTACTTACTTTATTACTTCACATTCAAAAGCACACTGCCAATTCAGACATGGAAAACATCTGAGGGACAGTGCCATGCTCTGTACTGAAAATCTATTTAGAGCAAAAGAATGGGAGGAATTAATCTTGAAAAATAATAATAATTACAAAGAACTGTGAAGCCACTGTTGCTAGCAGAACAAATGTTTTCTTACAAAAATCATCAGAATTAGGAAAAAAAAAATCTATAAACTTGGTCTAATTTCAACATGCAGTTTGTTAATGAGTCACAAAACGCTCCTCATAAATCATTAACGCTGAAGATACTAGATAAAGAAGTCCAGAAAGTTTTACATACCATAAAAATATCTGTAATTTTATCGGCATTTTACAGTCAATATCAAGATACCATTAAAAAAATGCAAAATTAGAATAAGCAACATAAATCAATAAAACAAAATGAAAGACGACACTAAATTTTATCTGATAACCGTTGTTCTATACTTAAACAATTTTATATTATATCGGTAGATTATATTTTCATCTAGTATCAAATGCCAAGACTGTACCAAAAGTGTCGCGAAATCAAGCAGCTTGAAACATACATAATTAGAATGCACTTTTAGGCAATTAAATTTGCTTATAGGATGAACACACATTAGTGCTATATATATGATATGTAGTGTGAAAGCGTAGTAGCTGCCAGTTTTGACAAAGCTTGCCATGTCTTTGCGTGTTAAAAAAACACTAATGGGGTATAAATATTTTTTTATCTGGGCAAGTGCAAAGAATCAATTGGAAGAAATATAAATAAGAAAATAGAAAGATCTATTTCTCCGTGGCATGTTACGGCTCACATTATTATGGTGTAGCTATAATTGCTGTAACTGCTAAATAAATAAATAAATCATTATTAGCACCACCAAAACACAGCTAAAAGTATTCAAAATGTTCTGAAAATATTTTATATAATATATATATAGCTCTGAAGTGAGCACTCCTACTATAGCAAAACAGTTATTAGAAAGTCTCTATCAAGACCCCACTATCCTTGGTTTATTATTTTTAACACCCATTAGAACGAGCAGCTTTGAGACATATACTGCAATAAGATAAATCCTTCTCAATAAATTTTCAAAGCATTGAATCACGTTATTTCCAATTATGGAATATATCTGGTATGATAATGCAAGGTATCCTAGTAATGCCAGACAGACAAAATTGAATAGCAAGGAAGCTGTCTTTGAATATTTTAGAATTAAATGACCACTATTTGCATGCATATCAGTCACATTTACCAATATTTTTTTAAAATAGCATTTTAAAAAGTTCTCATGCAAAGTATTTGTTATGAAAAAAAAATTACATATCAAAGTGGCAATGAAAAATCATTCTTAATTACAAATATTTCTCAGTTGTAGGTTTTTACTTATGAAACATATTAGAAGAATAATTCTAATAGAAGTCAGAGGAAAGAAAAAGATAATAGTTGCCTTCTCACTATGGATACCTTATCAACTGATACCTCATCTGTTGAGATAAATGGATTATAATATTTTTGTATTTATTGTTGGAAATATTAATGAATTAGTAGAAGTTGTGGCATGGTAATGCACCAACTTCTTTCAATTAATGATGTGAAGAGGAAGGTACTAATAGACTGATTAATTTAAATACAACTCCACTTATGTGAGTCAATTTGCTCTTGATTAAGAAACCATGCCATAAATCCCAAACACTAGCTTGAAAATTCTCCATTTCTGTGGCTTTTAATCTACAAAATAGATCTTTTGATAGAAATACATTTAAATGAAATAATAAAACAATGTCATCAAGTCTACTAAATTTACATCACGTCAATAGGCAGTGTTCATTTGTAGATTTATTGCTTTGTTGTGGAACTAACATTTATTTGCATCAATTGTTCATCTCGATGTATGAGAGTAGTATGTATAAGGCTTTTATACGCAAATTTAGAAACAAATGAAATTCTCAATAAATAAACATAAAATGTTAATGAAAAACTCTAAGTCTGAAAACCCTCCGAAATAAGCACCATCTCTTTTGTCATGCTTGACACAGAACTGTTCATTGTAAGTAATGTCACCCACTGAAAAGAAGTATTTAGGAACTCAGTGTTCAAAAAATCTTTACATGGCAAACACACCCAACTAAAATTCTTAAAGCAGCAGAGGACAGAGAGATGTAAGTTAATTACTCTTTTTATTTTTTTCCCTTCAGAGTTTTCCTAATTTCAGTTTTATCTTTTCCTAAGAACCAAAGATCTTGCACTGCAAATATGAGCTCAGATTTGAAAAGTCTCATTTCTGGACACTCTTTACAAAATACAATATGCAATATCAGAATCATATAAACATAATCTTAAAACACGGAAGAGACTGTAGGATAGAAATGCTCCACAGAGTCTGTATGTTCCATAAATATATGTCATTAGTCTGGATATGTTTAGACTTGAAGAATGATATAACACATTTAACTCTCAGGAAAGATGTCCCCTGACACCATTCAAAGTCTGCAATGCTAAATATAGAGATAAAGAAGAGTAGATAGAAAAGTTAAGAATACAAATATTTGGTAGCAGAAGATTTAGACAAAAAGGCTATTTTACTAGATTGAGATGTGAATAGAATCAGTATTCTCTAATACTCTTTAAAAGCATCAAGTGACAACTAGATACAGAGGCTGTCCCACACTTCTGATTTTTTTTTTCATGAGGTAGTTCCCTCTTAGTTAAAGTATTTCTCTTAAAGCGCAAACCCATACACACAAAATTACAGCTTCATACTGGATATATTACAGCAAGAAAATACAGGAAAGACTAAAGCAATACACTTAATTCTGCAATTATATAATATAGGCTATACGCAATACATGCTATGTAAAAAATACAATAGGTAAAGACAGCAAGTATGAAAAATCTTTCTCTTATCCAAAGATAAGGATAGTAGAGATGAAGGTAGAAAATAACAAAAGAAGAAATTGTAAATGTTCTCAGTATCATAAACTCTCTAAACCAAATTAAACCATGTAGACTGCATAACTTTTCCATAAGTCTCAAGACATAAACTAAATGAAGAATCCAGAGCGAGCTTTTATTATTTTGCTTCTCTGAATAAAGTTCACATGGTAATTTTATAAGGGGGGGAAAAAGACAAAATAGTATCACTTCAAAGTATTAATGCATTATAGTTACGCATTGGATGGGAAATATCATGAATTACCTCTTTCTCTCTCTGTCCTATCGTTACTTTGCCTTCTTCAAACCATTTTTAACCATATCCTCCTTGTAATTTTCAATCTTTCACACTTTCAATTCTGACTACAAACTACTTTTAAAATAAACACAACTTCACTTTGAATTATTTTTGACCACTGTTTTCACACTACAACTGAACTCATGATAATAGATGAACTACAATTAGTTTTCACTACATTATATTAGATTTCTGAAAGTCCTTGTCTATGTAAATGTCAAGGCATAGTCCTACCCAGGAGAGAGATGTAAATGAAAATAAAAATAAGCATTATTCCCTTTAAATTGAAAGCAAATCTATCCATATAAAGACTTACCATTTTTAAGAACACATTACCTTTATATTTTCTGATGTGTTTAACCTACCATTGCTATGATTTTTCTAAAACTTTGTTTTACTTCCATATCACAGAAATATGTCTTTCCCCAAGATAATTACAAGGACACTCAATTTTTACTTAATTCCATTCTGAGATGTATAAATCCATCTTAACTATCCTGTGTCTTTTTGTTCAATCATATTAATATATGTCAGCACTTTCACACAGTTCTGTTCTTCCACTGCTCCTTGGAAATCAAAAGTTTCTGTGTCAAAGGTTGGATATTTGATGACACTGCAATCTCAACAGCCAGTGATAATGAAACAATTACAGGATGGTTTCCAGGTAACAGCCATCAAATCTACTGCCTCTCTGTAGGAAAAACAGGGGAAAGCCAATAATGTTTTCTTTATCTTATAAAGGCAGTTTCTGCATTGTCATCTCTGGATGGCAACACAGGTGGCTAGACTGTATTCAGCTTCCAATATTTTGGATAGTGAGACAGGGAACAGAAATTAATATCTCTGCCATGGTACCTTAAACTAAGTGCTTTTTCCATTTCAATTACCTTGATGGGTTCAAAAGACACTAGTGATTATACTGATGAAAATAATTGCTTTTTTAAGAAAAACAGTATCATGCCTAGTCTTATCTGTATCAGTACAGGACACATTATCTATGTATAACCCTATTTTCCAACTTCTTCTCTTAAGGCCTCACAAACAAAAATGCAAAACCATGTGAAAATGTTTGCATGTTATACTGTTTTGGTTTTTTTTAACTGAAAAATGAAATCTGATTAGAGGACTAGAGCTTTATTCACTTTCTTTTAAATACCATCTATTGCAGCTCAGATGCAAAGGTGAGTGCTGAAGGTAGTTAATAATCTCAGGTATGAACAAATAACTGTTTCTTGTGCTCTTTGATTTAGTGGTGTCCAAGAATGCATGATCCTCAGACAGAGTGCTGACATCAGCTAAAGGAAGGGCACAGATTCAAAATATGGCTTGCATTTTTATGCTACGCCTACCTATGATTGTGCAGTTTTACCCTTCCGATCCTCCAAAATCTTTGCATAAATACAGCTGAGTCTTTGAAATATACATAACACTAATTCTGCAAATTGTTAAAAAAACCCCTTGTTGATTTCTGATATCCAGGAAGAGAAATTTTATCAGCAACTTCTATTGAAAAGTCTGTAACACAAGAAACATTTTGCTACTTTATTTAATGACCTTAAATTGTCTTCCAACAAATTTGCTAATCCCATTTCTACTCATGCATATTTCTTGAATATTAGTGCTTTACAGGATATAGTATTACTGTTATTTTTCTGGGGTTTCAAATTATTTTTATTATCTATGTATGTTTTTCTCTCCAGTTTGCCCACAGATCTCAGTTCTTCACTTGTGGTACTTATGTGATCAATGTCTATTTGCTCTCACAGATTTTCTTGGCTATAACACTTCCATGGCTATTTCCATGGGACTGATCAGGTTAAATTCTTAACAGACAAAGTACGCTTAAAGACAGTATGAGCTTTCATAACAGGTCATATCAGAAAACTCATCAACAGATGAAAAAGCAACCAAAACAGGGGAACAACAATGTGAGGTGTCCCTACTCCTCCTTGCCTCCATTGCACCATCTGCATCCAGGGACTAAGTTTTATTAGTATCACTTCACTCTTCTCTGTGCAGACAGAACACTTAAAGCATTCTCAGATGAAAGAAAGTGCAGTCCTGCACAGAGGGTAAATCCCATATTGTAAAGGTTCAAGGAATTTGAAGCTTCCTTAGGTAGATACATAGATACAATATAAATCAACATCCAGATTTGAGAAGAGTGTTATGGCACCTTCTTCTAGATGTCCTGACTACTATGCCTTGAAAATTAACTTTTTGAAACTATATAGGGATGTCTACAGGGAACAGCAGTGTGCCACACATAGCAGATTATGCCAGTCCTGGAAGTTGGACTGATTACTCCTCCACTCCTAACACTGAAGTACATAGGGCTGTTTGACACAGTCAGTTTAGAAAAGCATGCCATTTGATGCCCATTGCAGAGTGTTCAGAACCACCTCAGATGTTTCTACCTTGTGTACCATCAT
Source organism: Oriolus oriolus (assembly GCA_013400235.1). Lineage (NCBI taxonomy): Eukaryota > Metazoa > Chordata > Aves > Passeriformes > Corvidae > Oriolus > Oriolus oriolus. Next base: position 1,268,948 of record VXBT01011416.1, on the reverse strand, counting down.
CCCATGCAGAAGACATTACTGATAATGTAAATCAAAACAGAAGTTATGCTCTTGTCAGGCATCAAATCTCACAGAAAGACCGAGGACTGTGGAGTGAAGAACACAATTTTTACTCAACTTTCTATCTATTCTAGACTTTGACAATTGAGACTGTGGTTTTCCAAACCAATTCTGTGTATTGCCTGCAAGCACTGAAGATCAGTTGTTCTGTTCCAGACAGAAAAATAGATAAAAATCAGACAAATGCCATTTTAATATACAGAACACTTCTAAAGTGACAACTTTTTGCTGTTCATATTTGATTCTGATTTCTATTCTTCTGCCTGTATTTCTTTCAAATATAAGATTTTATTCCTGTTCCAGAATGCCCAACGAGGAGCCATCTAAAAAATACGTCTCCTCTTTCTAAAAAATAGAGAAGGTGGCCCTAAACAAGTACTGCTAATAACTATAAATAAATCAGCTGTCTAGAACACAGTCCTAAGCCCACCTCAGCTGGCAGATCGAGTTAATGCTCCTACCTAGCTCTTACGTATGGGAAAAGTCTGGGCAGAGGCACTATTCTGCTGAACTTTCCGTGGAAAGACAACAGTGCAGATGTGCAGACGTGTTTTGAATATGTCATGCATAGTTACAACAGCTGGAAAAGAAGATATATCACATTCTGATCCTGACTCTTATGAGCAGTATTTTTTTTCTCCTGTAACATCTTCTGATGCACCAAAAGTCAGGCAACAGGAAATGCAAGGGCACATCTGGCCTTTTATAGATCAGGTTGCCTAAATCCTAGGCTAGAGTGAAGCCAGATTTCGCTGGTTTTCTTCAGTTCTGAGTCTTGCACTTTCAGCTGTACAATAGCTGAACTTAAGCAAAAAACTTGGATATTACCAGTATTATATTATTATGTAGGTGAGATTACAGTATTAATTTAGGAGGTGACACAGCCAGCTAATCTTGTAAACTGTAATTTGTGTGATTGGGAGAATCGTTGTTCTTAGAGTGAGAAAACTAATGTGCCCCATAGAAAGTTATTTGCAACACAAAACTGAACCTAGGCATTCTTGCAACTGAAAAATCTCCATTCACTTGAGTAGATGTGGATCAACATTTAAATATAGGATGAAACCTGCAATATAAAGATCCCTTTCCCTTTTCCCTTTCCTTTCCCCTTCCCTTTCCCTCCCTCCCCTCCCTACCTTCTCTACTTCTTACAGTGTGCTTGTCCTCTGCAAGTGCATAAATTAATGTGATTAGGAGCTTTAATTCTCTGATTCTGAAGACAGAACAATACTATTATTATCATAATTGTTATTATTACTAGGTTTACTTTTTATTGCTATGCATTTGTAGGAACACAGATAGCTGAATAACTGAACTTGAAATTTGGGGTGAAAGAAATCTTATGATAGTTTTTAGTTTCAGAAGAAATCCATTCATGTACAGAATGGAGAAAAGAAGAGGTTTTTTTAGATTTGAGAACTCCAGACGTATGAAGATATAAACTGCAGCTTGTACAAAAAATTACACTGGACCATTACTTCTGCCATATGTGATGGTGACAGAAGGTTTCAGATTCAAGTCTGTAGATGATTTTCCCACCATACATGCAGTAGATACCTTGGTTTGGTCAACTAAATAAGAATCAGCATAGCTTATACTTGGATTCCTGAGGCTTGCACAAATATATTAAGTCATAACAAGTTTGAAAACAAAAAAGCAAACTATGTCTAATATTGTGCCAGAACACTTCTTTTCTAATGCATGTGCATTCTAACACAGTTGTTTACAAAAGCAGATCTATTTTGGCTATTCTACAACAGAACTATGTAATCTAAATGGTCTCTACATGCTAAAAATTTCACACCAAAGTGAAAAAATAAGGTACATAAAGCACACACGCATTACAAAAGCATGAAATGTGGTTTTATAGTCTCATGCTTTCATGTGGTTTTCCAAACCCTGACAAACCTGTCTCAGAATGGTGTTTCTTTTTCGGCAATGGTTTTTCATCAGTTACTGTACCATTCACCTTTTTCTGCTGGTCCTCCCATGTAACTTCTAGCATAAACCGAAAAAAAAATCAGAAATATTATGTAACTTACATTATAAGACACCTAATATCATTTGGGACAACTTGATCTAAACAAATGTATTATCATTAACATTAAAATCTAAATTAGTTCTTAGAGGCCTGTGGTGAAGTGCATTAGTACACATCTTAAACATACTGGAACAGAACATCTTATCCAAAAGTTAGTGTCTATGTAACTTGTCAAATATTCTGCTGTGTTTTATGTTTAACAGTTTGTATAAGAAACAGGGGCTTGTTTACACAATAATTTGGTCCATTTTTGAAAGTTAGTGTTCTACATTCCATAGCTTCTTACATTATCTTTGTGTTTCTGTAAATTATAAAGGAAGTTAGAAATATTTCGGTAAAAAAGTCTTTGCAAAGATATAATATATAAAAATAACCAACCAAATAAAACAAATGAACAAACAAAACAAAAAAAAAATCTGAACAAGCAACCATGCATGTTTAATGAAAAAGTGTTTTTAACAATTAATTCTTAAGCCAAAACTAAGTCAGATTTACTTTCTAAATCTGGAATTTGATTTAAATTCAGTTTTCAATTTGGGCAGATTAAACTACTCAATAAAAACTCTTGCACCAATTATTCCTGTATCTGAAATTGGCATTTCTGATTTAACTGCTTGGGAAAAGAGCTATAGATAGAAGCATGTACACTGCTCCACAGAACTACATTCTTTAGGCTTCCAAGATGTTAGTCTTTCTGAGGCTGTCAAATATTTTTTTTAAACTTTAATTATCTATCTTCTGAGAAACTAGGTAGTTAGAACAAATATTATCAGTTTTAAACCCTTTGGAATCTCATGCCAAAACCAAATCTACACCAACTAACAGGACAGATTCAATACTCTAAACTCCATTTTTGCTTTGGGCTGTTAAGAGTCTGCTTATTTTGCTGATCCCATAAAGTACAAAGCTCCTCACAACCACTGCCCACAGATGTTATCACTTTTATGGTCACAAAAATAGCCAATGATGGAGAATAATATGACAGATATGGAAAACATTTTTAATCTTACCAATTCAAAATAAATTGACATAAAGTGATTTTAGCCTATGACTTTTTCTTATTATTATTTTCCTTTTTAAAGAAGACTAATGGATATCTAAGATTCAAAATGTAAACATGTGAAAGTGTTATCTGTGGGCATCCTGAAGCCTTGTTCTCTGTGGCTGCTGTTGGTCCATGACAGGCTGCTGTCCTATAAAAGGCTGCTTTGATTTTTGAAACTGATGGAAATGTAGGTTTAAAGTAAAATCGTCACTGTAATGATTTCATGACACCACAGATACGCATGCTGAAGCAGACTCTCATCTTTGAAGTACCATGTGTAGTAACTACTAAATGAGAAATTTCAAACAGAACATTCTGTTACCAAACCGTGGAAATAAAATCCTATTATGATTCCTCCTAGCAAAAATGTGATTCTTTCTTTTTCTCTATGAATATACACGGTTTGCAATAAAATAGCTACTGATGTCATTTATCCTTTCTTTTTCTCAAATAAGTCCAGAAGTGCCTTCTTAACTAGCAAATAAAGAAATTCAATGGCCTTAGTAAAACTGCTTTTGAATTTAAGGAGTAGTCATGGCTATGAAAAAAATAGCATTAACTGTAATTTAGGCCAAATAGTGGAGATTATAGAATAAGATAAAAAGTAGGCATACAGTAAGCTAAAACACAATTTTTCACAATATATAACAAATGTTCTAAATACTGAAGAAGATCAGGAAGCCCAGTGATTGCCATGCTAGTTTTATAAAAATTTTAGAAGACTCTCTCTCTCTGACTCTAGGTCAGAGCCCTTTTCAGAACTCCTATTCAGTTCTGAACCTAACAATGGTAGTTGGCTCAGTGACCAAAACCACTTATTATAACAAAGTTACCTATCAAAAGAAAAGCTTTACTAAGCCTTGATAATTCTTTGAGAGCTCAGTACCTAGAAAATAGCTAACCCTCTCCGTAACACTCTGTAATAACACTTGAATTTACAAGAGTGAGGAAATAAAAATAAAGTAAAAACACAATTCTTTGAATAAATAGTTTTGCTGCATGTTAACCTTAAAAAGAAAAACAAACAACATTACAAAAAGCAAGACAGGCTGCTCTATGTTTTTGGGGAAAGTGATAGCATGAGCATGCAAACACTTTCAGAAAAGGTTCTAATGACCTCTTTTCTATAGCTTCAGTTATATTTATGGCATATCAGCATTAAATTAAAATGGCTATTTAATTTTATCAGCAGTTAAGTACAACGTTTAGATTGAGTATATGGTGTTTGGCAGTACTCCAGATCGAGTGAACAGCTTCACTGACTTCTAGAACATTGCAGGAGTTTTAGTAGTAATGGTTATTGTTTCAACTGAGAAAGAAAAATAGATATATCCATTGGATTTAACCAGACATTTGACCTTTTCTTCACCATTTTCTAATTTCATTTCCATCTCTATATTTTACAAAGATAAGAAAATATGTTTTAAGGAGAGCTTAAAGGAGAGCTTTCTGTTTGGGAACTGGCATGAGATGTTGATGATTAGTCAAAGTGCCAAAATGTCAGTGTTGCCCATATATTCTGGTTAGACAAATAAGTTTAGTTACTATAAAGTACTTTACATAATGTAGTCTCTAAAATCTCTTCTTTTCCACAAGGCAAAGGGCCACTATCTATTCCCTTGTTGTTTTAACCAAAGCAAAGTTTGGTCAAATAGTAAATATTTGGAAAGAAACCATACGGTTTTCCAATTCATCTTTCTCCTATTATCACTCTCACTTCCCATAACATGAACTTAATTCTGTCTTCTGTTGTGATAATCAGCTTTGACTTACATATAAAGAAAGATGCAAAATTATTAAATATTTCTACAAAAGGACCTTTATAGACTACATAAACTATGGGATTCTTGAGTGAGAACATTTCAGTCAGCTGATGCACCTTTAGGGCTAGAAGGATTTGACAGGTGCCCCAATGCAGATTTTTCCCATCAGTATGAAATGCACAATCTTTAGATGCAGTTGTTTCTTTAGACTGAGTTGTTGCATCTCCCCCTGGGCACTGCACACCACAGTGAATAATGAAGCTGTGGTGGCACTTGGTGTTGTGCCATTCCCTCCTGAGAATGATACTCACCTGTGCTGCCTGGGGGGGCGGGGAGTGTGCTCCAGTACACCCTGTGTCAAGCACAACCTCAGCATTTCTTACACTTTTGTTTAGAATATTAAATATGAAAAATACTAAAAACGTGGAAATAATGTATTAGAAGAATAGTTGCATATATATAGCTTTTCTGAATTTCTAACCAGGCCAGCTTAGCACCAGGAATGTTGCAACTGAACTGGAAATGATGCAGCAAACTGCAGAAGTACAAGATGATGCAGCAAAACACCAGATACTAATGATGAGGAATTTTCTTATGCAAATACTTCCCTCTGCCCTTCTTTTCTCAATAATACAACCAGTAATAGTTCTTCTCACAACTGCCCTTTACTTAAAACATTTTTATATATTTTCTCTTCTACTGGAATTTGTCTTTTTTTTTTTTTAGTTAAATTACATCCACTTCAGCTTTTATCCTCTTTTCAGCACCTAAAATTTCTGGGAACCAATTTTTATCAGTGCGTTTCTAGTTTTAGACTTTTGATTAGGTTATCATAAAGTCTTCACTTTTCCATTAGGACATACTTAATTTAGTCATTTTTCTGCAAATGAAAAGTACTCAGAACTTCTTCCTATTTTTAGTTTTAGACGATGAATGCTCAGAAAGAAATTATGTTATTAATAATATATGGTGACAACTACTGTAAAAATAAGTCAAAAGTGGATTTGGCTAGTGCTTCTTAAACCAATGCAGCACAATAAGAAGTCATTAAAACTGTGGGATAAACTGTCAAAAGCTGAGAAACTGTTTTGAATCAGATACTCAAGATCTGAACTCATGCATTAAGAATACAAGAAGAAGAATTAATTAACACTAAATTCATGGCATACAAGTTTTACTTTTTACAAAACAAAGTCCCTAAGAAAATTAAAGAGACATCAGTCTCTAGAGCTCACACAGAGAGAAATATTCTCAGCGTGTCAAACCTCTACTAAGGGAAAGCAAACGGCTTCAAACCATGATGTATGAATTGTCCCAGATGTACTAAATTGTACCTGGAATGAATCCAGTCCCACCTTGCACCACCAGCATGCGGCTAATGGCATCAAGGCCAACTCAAAGTGACACAAAGTCAGCAATCAAGATTTTATGCCAGACTGCTGATGTTCCTACACCAAAGAAACCTTCAGGTGCCTCATTAAAACAGTGTTGATGCTTCCCTACCCTGATGTAACAGGAACAAGACTCATCCAGTACCCAAAAACAAGTAGGAACACACATATTCTTTTTCTGACAGAGCAAGACCTCCTGCCTCCCCAGGCATAACATTCCACAGCCAACCTGAGGACATAATTTTTTACCTTCCTCTTTTGTCAACATAACAGCTGATTTACATTTTTTTGTCCATACACTGGAAGAATATTTTACAGAATGTTTCTGTTGCCTTGGAGATCAAGGCATTTATCTGAGACATGATGATCTGTCTTTCCTTCAACATCTTAAATGCTACTTAGAACATTGCCCTGAATACTGACAAAGTGTGGACAATATAAAGGCAGGGACACACACACACATATGTACACACACCCTTCACATGAAAATAGTTTACAAATTAGTGCCAAATCAACAAATGAATGCTAAGAAATGTTACAAAATTTAAAAATAAAGAAATTGATCATAAATGGCTTATATAATGGTTTTTAATGAATACAGTGCTGCAATAAAATTTCTGACATATCTTAACTATTTATTGTTTTGATTTCATCTTTCTTACTGAACTACATACACATTCTGCAAAAAAAGAAAAAAAAAAACAAAAACCCCAAAACCCAAACCCTGAGCTTCATTTCCTGGGGCTGCAGTTGGAATATATTAAAAGAACTTCAATGTAAGTCATCAGGTAAGCAAAAAAAAGTACTGCGACCTATCTACATTTCATATTATTTTTATTAGTATTAAAAATGTGATAGTGCACTGTAGGTTATTCCTTACTCCAAGAATGTTTTCTTCAAGTTGACTCCAAGGCTACATTAACTAACTGTTGCTATAAATCACTTAAGTCTAGTCCAGCAGCAGTCTCTTCCCATCATATTCTCTACCTGCAAATTCATATTTTATATTTAATTATAATTTATGTTTAAAGTTTTTTACTAGTGGATTCCTCTATATGGGGAATAAATTTATTGTAATCTTCTGCTGCCTATTTTTACAAAAAATTGTAGGTCCCAAGAAGAAGCAAGGTCCCAGAGAGCACTTGTTGAAACAACAATCAGTAAAGTCATAGCCTACCTTTAGGTAAAAATCAGCTAAAAATAAGAGTGTCATGTTGCAACTTTTATAAATATAATAGAGTTGCAAAACATGAAGAAACACCAGAAAAAATGTAATACTCCAAAGGGCTGAGAAGAAAAGTTAATGTTACATTAAACATAGGTACATTAATATTCAGTAACGTATATTTAAATAACACAAAGTAAAGATATTATTTGTAAACCACTAGCAAGGCTTTTTCTCCTGTGCCATTTGGGGCATGGGGAGCATTTGTTTGTTTGTTTGTTTCACATCTTTTTTTATACTTTTAAAACATGGCAGCTTTGCTCCCTCTTCTGGTTATGTGCCTGCACCACGCCAGACTGTGCTCGAGCCGGCCCGCTGTCAGTCGGCTTCTTTGGAACATCTGGGAAGAACAGCTTGTTCAGACAAGCACTTCGGGGTTATTTTGGCAGGACTGATTTAAGTGGGGAGAAACAGTGCAGAGAACCTATGAGGGAGACGAAGACGCCATGCAAAGACACCATTGCTGTTTATGTAGATTCCTGAGGCACAAGTCATAGGAGACTGGGCAGCCAGTATCCTGGATAAGCTTTACTACGCACTTGCCCTGCTTATATCCCTTTCCCCCAGCATCCATGCCTGGTCTACTGAAGACCAGACACTGGGCTAGACGGATTTTTAGTCAGAGCTGGTAGGGTGTCCTCATACTGCTGCAAGAGGTAAACACCAGAAAAATCAAAATATCTCCAGAATTTAATGAATAATAAATTTTAAAAGGAAAATTACAAGTAGTGTCCAAAATAAATGTGGAGCAAAGTACAAGCTTCTGCTCTACACCTCTCTTCCACAGTGTCTCCTCAGTTTGCATTTCCATTCCCTGGGTGTCAGGGAATCTCTGTGCATGCAAGGAAATGTGAACAGCCTACAAATTCAATCTGCAGCATGCAGAAGGTAAGGTTTAGCTTTATGTAGGGTCTGGGATTGTTTTTTCCATATTATTTTTATATTTATTGAAAAAGGTATAATCTTACAGCAAGTCTTCAAACATTTTCTAAGCAGAAAGATAATATTTTACTATATGATTATACATCTCTCACAAACGCAAACACACACAAAAAAGCTCTGCAAGCAATCACAGCTGCTCTACCCTATTTAAATGCAGCTAAGATTGAAGCTTATGGTACAATTCTAAAATGTTAAAAAATCATTCTGTTCACAAAAGGGGTCAGAAACTAAGTCAGTAGTTTTAAGCACTAATACCAACTAATAAAGAAAATACAATAAATGGCTTACACAAAGATGAAAAACACAGATTTGTTTCTTCAGAAAGCTCCAGGTTTTTCTGAATGTCAATTACTACTACTTCATAACATAAAAGTTTTCTTATTGCTCAAATTTACACGCAATTTTACATGCATCTTTACATGCAAATACTGTCTACACCCAAAGGCCCGTTTTATTCTTCTGCATTACTTCTGAGATGTTAGATTAGTAACCAGACAAACTGTGTTTGACTAGCAGACAAAATGACGTCCCATTGTCACGTACCAGTCTTAGAAATGCTATGTGGTATTGTGATGTAGTTTTAGCAGATGCAAAGTCAAATTTCTTATGAGTAAAATTTGAAGGTTTTTATGGACAAGTTAGTAGTTAGACTCTTTCTCATCTGTAATATGAGAAAAACTTCCCCCTGGAAGTTTTAGAGCTAAATTTGGAAAATAGCCACCTATACCGTAAGGAATTTTAACAGAATGTAGGTTCTTCAGTCTAAAGCATTTTATTGGTACTTTACTTTTACTGGTTTGTGTTTTTGTCTTGTGGGTTTTTTTTTAATTTCACTCTTTTCACAGCATGCAAATTGCAGTTATGTGCCTGTCTACAACTACCACAATCTAACCTGGTCTATACTTTATTTAAATCTTACTTTGCTTGTACTAGAGTTTAATTAAAATGCAGTATTTCTCTAGGTACTCGTAACACATAGGAATATGTTAAGTATTTTCACAGCACACATAAAACACATCCAGTATCATTTCTCATGCAAAACTCAAAAGCTGCTGTGGTCTCTTAGAGAACTCTAGAGTCAGTGAGCCAGAGGAAGAGAAAGCACTTAGGAGACTCACAGCAGTCATATTCAGTAGTTCGGGAAATGTGTAGGTCCCATTTCCACAAATCCAAATGGTCTTAGATGGAAAAACTGCTCGGGTCAGCCATCAGTATGAGAGCTCCCTCTGGCCTGACAGGAACATGGTTTTTTTTCAAAAAGTGTGTTTGAACATTAATTCTGCATGTCAGCTAAGCAGGTCCATCTGTCATCACTTCTTTGACTGGAGTCCCTTTATTCTGCCAAGTTTGCCCTTCAGTCACCTAAATTCTTTAGACTGTGTCTAAACTGTGCAATAGTTTAGAATAACCTGGAATGCAGCATAATTTCAGTTCTATTCCTTCAGGCATCCAGACTGCTCACAGAGTGGTGGGACTCTCATGCATGTGGAAACCAGAGTGCACAGAAAGGGCAGGACTCAGAGACTTGGGTCTTGTCTTGCTGTAAACTCAAGACACCAATATGCTCCAGACCCTTCTCAGTCTGGACGATGAGAACTGGAAAGCATTCCTGATTCCCAATGTAGACAAAGCTATGGTGTAATCCTATAAAATATTCTAAAGAGTGAGGGGATAGGAAACACTCAAAATTTTGCTTTGGTAACTATATCATCTTCTATGCACCCTAAATTAAGACAGTAAAGGGCAGAATTACCTGGATCCTTTTCTCACAAACTCAAATGATCAAAAGATGTCATACAAAATACATGAAAGAGAAATGCAAAAGACCTGAGGAAGATTGGAAAGGGATAACAGTTGTGGTAATAAATATTTGAAATGAAATATTCGGCACTGATCATTCTTTTGGAGTATAAGAGCTGTGCAGAAGAAACTTCTAAAACATAAAATGGACTCCTCAGAGAGCTTAATAAAAGTATGAAACAAACTATCTTAAATACAGGTTAGGAGTATTTAGATGATTGTGCAATGTACATCTTTCAGGCTCTATAAGTGTATAAAATATTGGTTTTGTTGAAGGAGTGGAAGTTAAACCAAGAAGAAAAACGACTTTCGGCTGACTAAATCACTGTTTATTGTTTTGTCAGCTTTCTCAGATCAGTGGTAAAAGCCTCTAATCTTACTACGACTGGAATTTAGATCTTAGAAGTATGGCACTATCTACTACTTAAAAGTATGAACTGAAAAGTATGAACTATCTGGTAAGTAGCGTGGATTACAGGTACAGTGGCAGACTCCCAGTATTTGAATTCATGCAGGACTATGCTGGCACAGCCACCAGAGCAAGCAAGGTGGTCCTGTGCAGTGCTCTGACCGGCTGGTGACACGGCACCTTCTCTGCAAAGGCACACCATCCAGTCTTGTCTACACTTGATAATAAAAGACATTAAAAATGGTGTGGTTTTCCCTCCCAGATTATGAACTAGCACAGGCAAAAGAGAACCCCTGCTCTCCTGATACCTGTGTTCCCTCGGCTAAGTTGTTCTAGGGAATAGAAAGCTAGAAATGGTCCATGACAGTGGAACTGGGTCTATATCCCTTGTAGGCTCCTGGTAGAGATGGAACTGTGAGAGTGAATACCCAAATTTTAATAAATCCAAGACACTACCTAGTTTATATTTCGTTCACTGGCAGAAGACATCAATGACACAAAATCTAAATGTAGTAAGGTCTTAGAAGTACATGGAAAAGTAGTAACATATTTCTTAAAAATTATCAAAGCGATTTAGAATGAACTCGGATAAAACTTCAAAGTAAGCTGTGGTTGTTCATTGCAACTTTCTTGTTCTATTTTTTAGATAAGAAACCTAAATCTCCACGTTAACATTTCGGTGCTTTGAATTAAGCTTATTTCTACAGCATTTGAAAGAGAAGAGAACATCAAACATAATACAAATGATACAATAGAAATGATTGCTAATAACACAAGCCTTTCTCTAGCAGTATATGATAATTAAAGTGGTAAATTTTTTCTAGTCGCATTAAAATGTGACAAGCTTGTAAAATATATATCCAAGGGATGTAAAAGAATATAGACCTGGTAAAAAGTGGAAGACAATGCAGACAATTCTTCAGGTGTCTGCAAACTGGATAGGCCTCTTATGGCAAAGCAGAGTGGGAATTCCAAAATGAGAAGAAATACAGAAACTACCCCCTCAGCTCTCAATAGCCAACCTGATCAAACATCTGCCTAGTGTAAATTATATCTTCAGTAATACAGTTAGCTGCAAAAACATAAAAATATGGATTTTTTGATTCCAAGAAATATTTTTAAACCACAGTTGAAAATAATTATATCCAAGAAGTAAAACAACACACTGAAATTGGACATATGTGACCTTACTAATTTTGAGCTAGTCAACTAGGCAACACACACACATGCAGCAAAAAATAAATGAAAATTCTCAAGCACCCACAATTCATAAGCAATACCATAATCAACTTGCCTTTTCGCCCATTAACAGGTGGGGTTTGATGTTTTTCCTCACAATCTTTACAACATTAAAAACAGACAATGATGATTAACATTTGGAGCAGCTACTATGATGAACAGCGTAACTACAAGCACACACAAACGTGTTGCAAGCTATGAGAGCAAAACTCCATGCACTACACGTGAGTTACCACAAAACACACAGAGTGAAGAGCACACAGTACACGCACCACTGAACACCACAGAGACAGAACCACAACAAAAGCAATAAAAAAGTAAACTTTACCATAAGAAAAAATGGGAAGGCAAAGATCTTAAAGGACACTTTGGATGCCTAAGTGAGAACTAAAATTTAAAAAAAGTAAACCTGCTTTCCACCTCTGAAATAATGAAATTACTCTAGCATCCAGAGTTTTGAATAAGTAATGAGTCCCATCACAGTAATTATTCCTGACCTTTTTTCATAGAAGAAAACAGTAATCCATATTTTCTTCTCTTAAATGACAGTGGGAAGAGGGTTGAGGGCACAGGATTCAGGCACTTACACTTTTAAGCAGCATTTAGCATTTTAGGCATACATTTGTATGCTAGAATTTTTCCTACCAGCTAGTACTAAATGTGTTTCTTGATTAGCTCTTTTTTTTTTTTTTTTGCACCACGCTTCCACCACTTTTGGCAATTATTAACAATTAATTATGGAAGACAGAATGTAACCTATTAACAAGGCATGTAAACTCAAATTTAGGCATTTATGATTCTTCCTTTGAAAAAGAAACTGAAGAACAGAGAAATGATTGAAAAAAATATTTAGATCTCTGCGTATCTTTGAACCTGTACTGGGTGTTTCCTGAAATTAGAAGTTAAAGTTTTATGTTTTAATCACATGGTATTTGAATTGAAAAAAATATTTTCAACTGTTTGATTTGATCATGAGCTATCAGTTGTCATCACACTACCAACTGAATTGTCTTCCAAGCAGGATGAAGGACATTATACAAAATGGTCAAAGTATTTCCACGTAATGCAGTTGCCTATTATTTTTGTCCAGCATCAGTCTGCTTTCTCAAAATAAGGGGAAAAAAAAGTATCATGACACAAAAAAATTTACTTCCCTGCTTGTAAAAATTATTAATGCAAGATAGACTGTACCACATCTAAGAAGTATCCACCCAGATCTGCTAAGTCTGTTACTTGCCCATAGTGACAGAGTATTTTCATTAAAAAGAAAAAAAAGGGTAAAATAGTTGGGTACTTTTTTCCACATTGAATTATTTTAAACATTCACAACTAGCAAATAAACTATGCTACAATGAATTTGTTTGTGTTGTTCTTTCATAAAATGATATAAATACTCTCTGGATTTTTAATGTTTAATCTATTTCCAAGCTGGCTGGTAAAGCTTCCCTATATACCCAGGGGAAAACATATCTAAAGGAGATAGGCGCTTGTGGTCAGACAGACCTGCCTCGACCTCTCCCTCCTGAACTCCAGTACGCTTGTTTTCTTCATCTCCTGCTGCATTTGTATACGCAAGGGATGAGAGGGGAGGAAAAAAGCAAGACAAAAACATGCATGCTTTGTTACAAGCTGTTCAAATAAAAGATGAACATCAAACAAAAGACATCCACAATAACACAAAAACCCTCAGTCTGTGGCAGAAATTATTTTTTTAGTGAATCAAAGATCAAATAAATTGTAATGCTATTTTTCATTTATATCTCTAGCTTACTCCAGGGAGATCTTTCTGCAAGTAATAATGCTCACATGCAGCCCTTAATGTTCTTTGTCACCAATTTCTTACTAAATTTTTAAGCACTGGAAAGCAGACGGGAAGCACCAAAGCAGAGAAAACAGACAGATATTGGTAGATAATTAGTTTAAATCTTCTGCTTGGCTTTCCTTTAGTTTTTCTAGGAATAAAGTCCAAGCCTCCATTCTCAAACAGCATATTTAAAAATGTATATAAATCATAAGCTAGTGGACATACTTAGTACCTTAACAAGCGCAGAACAAACAAAGCAAATGCTTTTTCAGCTTCAAAAAAAATATCCTCAATTTGCCAGATAATATGCTTTTTTACCTGGACTTCAGATTAGTTGGAATACAAAAAGAAAGACATTTTCCACTAGTATCTACAGTTGCCTAGAGCATATTTAAATACTAGAGAATACTGAAATACTTGGGAACAACAGTGAAAGTGCCATTGATTATAAGAAACAAATATATTTTTAATGCCATTAATAAAAACCACAACTTTCTTTTGTGTCAAAGCTCATGATGGTAACAACAGTAATAATATTGAAGATTCTCAAACTGAATAACTGATTTACCATACACCTGCTTTAATTTAAATGTCAGTTATTTATTAAACAGCTTTGATGTGATGCAGTATAGTGTAGTTTTTCAAGGTTCCTATCTAGATTGCTTATCGATTTTTCATGTTCTCTGTTCCTGGAATTCTTTCCAGTTCTCTCATTACTTGTATAAGTTTATGTGCAATTAAATAGCTCATTGAATTGCTTGACTTCAGGTTTAGCTAGCATGTAATAGTAATTCTAAAACTACTTGTTCTAGGAGGTTAATAGAGAAATTCAGGCTATAATCAAACCAGTGTAATGGAAACTAATCTGTGCTTAAATTTCTGCTCTACAATTTTGTGATAAAACCATGACATTTAAATTCCAATTGAAATCATGACACTGAAAATTCCAGTTAAAATATTCAGCAGGGATACTGTGCAGGCTGTGCAGGCATCTACACAGTCAACCTTCTCTCATAGAAACAAATGTATAGGAGATGTGCCAAAGACTTTAAAAAAACATTTTCAGTGAATTGAATTTAAATGGTTTGGGCCTGTTGGTACCAAGAAAGGTAAATGAACAATGGTTGTCATGAGCATAGCTGTATGACTTCTCAGTGATTTTCCTTTATGCCCTTTTTAGTCTCAGACCTAGACAGTAAGATCTTCAAATTTCATAAAGCTGTTTAATTTCTCCTTTTGCCAATAAAAGAGAAAATTATAAACTATGACTTCCCTTGAGAGGTCAGAACTTTTTAAGTAAGCACTTTAAACTCTGGGTTATAGGTAAAGTTTGCTCAAGTTTTTCTATGGAAATCGTAGCAATGCAAATAAAATATTTTAATATTCTTCAAGAGCTGAGGATTCTGCTGCCTCTCAGGAAAGTGAACTAAGCATCCACAATTAAAATCCAAAGGTATATTTTGCAAATTCGTAGTTGAAATCAAAACCCCAAAGCAGATTCAGGAAGTATCCTCAGGAAGCATCCTCAGGAAGCCTTGTTACTGGTGTTAACTAACCTATTCTGTTTACTTTGGTGTCAAACACACAAAATGCAAATTACATTGTGCAAGTATGAAGGTTTCTAACATCACACAGCCAGTACCACAGAAATATCCACACAAAGAAACAGATGGGTGTCAAGCTCTGTACTTCCATTTTTCGGACTGCTGTGTTTGCCTAAGTCATCAAGTTCATAGCCAAGCTGAAGATAATCTAAGGTCCTATTCTATATTTTATACATGTGATTAATCATTTTTATAAAACAAAATACTCATATGCCATATATTTTAAAAACCCTGCAAAATCATAGCTTATAGGGTATGATGGAATCATGACCAGTCTTAATACTGGTCCTCTGCAATTGCATTATAACCATCTTTCTCTATCTCCCATCAAACTAGGGTAGGGTTATGTAAAACACACAATAAAATTCCTTTTCATTTTGCAAAACTGTATCTCATTTAAAGAAATTACGTTCTGAATGAAATAAAACCCCTTAAAATAAACAGCATGTACTTCTGTCAATAGTATCTGTGCTTTCCTAACCACCAGAATGCCTCTGTGGCTTCCATTCCAGACTTTGAGTTGCAACAGTACATTGTCACTATATATCTGTCCTTTTTAGAGATTTGAATATGTATCTGAGAGATATAAAAACTGACTACTGGTTGCTAGCTATCCCTGATTAAACCTAATCAAGTATTCCTGTTAATTCCATTCATATCTAATTTTATGCTGGAAAAAGATTACCCACACCTGAAGTTAAGAGAGGACAGTTAATCAGCATTAATGTCAGGCCTTAAAAAGCTCTGAAATAACTTCCCCAGGACACAAGATTATTATGGGATCATATAATTAAATTCTGTACCATAGAACATAAATAGAAGGGCAAATCCTTACTCTTTATTTGCTAAATATCTGAGCATTTCATTTCCAAATTTTAAGGTTTTATTACATCTATTTGGGTTAACATGATTTTCTAGTTTTTATGGTTGGGTGGATGGTTGGGGGCTCATTTTGTGGAAAGAAGAAAGAAAAGGCTATGTTTTATTTTTAAAAGGAAAAGTAAAAATCTATATTAGGAAAAAATACTTTCTCTCTGATTAGTAATTAACAATGAACTGGAAGGGTGAATACTGAATACTTTCACTTTATGGTGCTCCATTTTAATTAGCAGCAAGCAGTCAGTGATTTTATCCTTCTGCCAAGGCGAGTAAGAACAAAGAAATAGATTATATCCACATATAAATGAAAAAAATGTTAACCCTTAAGAACTATAAATACTGCACTATTCACTTCTTGTCAATAGCATGGAAAAATACAGAACACTTAAGGGTATGTCAATATTTCAGCACTAAAACCAAGTTTGATTTAACAATATTTTCTACAGATGTTCATTTAAACAAGATATCTCTATCTCTAGCATAATTTAAAAACATACAAACGAAAGTTCAGCTGAAAAAAAAGTCTTCTGGCATTTCAGTAGTGAAAATTTGTTAGGTGGTCCCAGACATATTTTCAGAACTATTTTCTAACCACATAACATGAAAATATACTCAACTACTTCTGTCTAAAGCAAAACCCAAACTGCCTAGATGCCAAAATATAGCCTGGGTAGATAAGCTAATGACATGCATTTCAGAAATACCCCGTCTTCCTTCTGAGCAGGCAAATCCGATACTGAAAGCAACACAGAAGTGGCAACCTAAGGAATTAGCAAAAATAAATATTGCTGTAAATGCAACATAACTAAGGATATTGCATGTTCTACTGAGCATGTGGGACACTGGTAAAAATATGTTTGGGTCAGTACACCACAGATAGGAATGGTCCTTCGTAGCTACTCCCAGGTAGCTTTCCTAAAAGCAAACATCTTAGGCTATTTTGAAATAAAATATTCAAGAGATACCTACACGTCCTGGAGCAAAAACTCCAATCACATAACACAGTTCATGGAATTAGATCTAACCCAAATCAATGTATTTTAATTCTCATCCTAATTTTGAAAGCAATTACCCAGAGGGTTGGATTTTCCCCTGTAGATTCCTTCCCTTCCATTTCTAGTCACACAGCCATAAGCACACCATATTCCACCTTCTAGTGAGTGCTGCCCCATAACAAAAAAATATCTCCAACAGCAAATTATTCCCTTCTTTCTATTTAGTTATGGCATTTCTACTACATTTAAGGAAAAGGTATGCAGTTACAACCATGTGAGAAATACAGATTATTCAAATTTATGCAAACGAAATGAGACCACTGTAGGAGTCCACAACAAATAAGTTTTCCTTCTTTCTTTTTTCTCTTTTACAAAGCTGAGATGACTTCCAGTTCATCGTTGTCTATGAGATACCTTTTACTAACACTTTTCATCAGTTTGATTTTAACTTAATCCAGTCAACAATAAAATCCTTGATTTCAAAATACAGAAATTTTAACCTTCACAGCAGGTTTCCACGGAATATAGGAACACCTCCCTCATTTGAGTCAAGCACGTGTTCTGCAAGAGCAGAAAGGACTACTCTGTGACAACATTTTTCAGTATGGTAATGCAGCCTTCCCAACAAGACACAAAAGTTTTGATTATCACTGGGGCTTAAAAAAGGCATTTAAATGTACTCAAATATCTACAAAACTTTCAGGTTCTCTTGATGCTATATTTGTTAAATAATAACATAAACTCCTTCTATGAAAGTGTTTCCAATTCTATTAAATTTCAGGTTTTTTAACTGGTACTTCATTCGCCTAAAATAACTTTCTGTAAAATTCAATTCTCCACAGTAAAAAGACTGCTATTAATCTTTATTAGGTTCTGTCACTGAACAAAGTTAGGTAATCTGTTCTTGCAGAGCACTATCTTTTTCAAAGAAAATTATTACTCCCTTTAAAGAAAACAATTTAAAAATCCTAAAGAAGGACAGAAAAAGCCTCAGAGAAGAACTCTGTTGGTATTAGAAAATGAGCTCTTAACTCATGACACAAAATTACACAGAATGCTCTATGAAACCTGTGTCTATGGATTCTGCTTTTAAGAGTGTTTACCATCTTTGTATGTGTAAATTCAATATGAAATGTGTCTAGTTACTGTATCTTGAGTCACTGACAATGCTTTGATTGTCTATTAGAACATCTGTGGATCTGGAAATCTTCCATAACCTAGATCTTCCAAAAGACTACTTCTTTTCAAAAGACAAAGTAAAAGGAAAATATTACTCAGTTTTTGAGTAAAAACAGAGTTCCTCAAGTCCCAGCAGTACTTACCAGAGGAAACAATTCTAGCACTCCTATAAAAAATAATTATTTTATTGTATTTATTACATTTTTCTCTATAGAACCTATGATGTAAATAATAAATAAGACTGCTACCCTCTCTAATCAAACACAGTAAAAATATGCAGTGCTTCACAATTGCTGCTCTAGGGAGCTCACAGTCTAAATAGATATACTAAGCAAAGAGCAGGGAAGAGTGGTAAAACATAAAAGCATACACAGCAATGACAGCAAACATCATGTGATTAGATGTGATTATTTCCTGGAATATCTAGACTGTATTTCAAATAAGAAATTCACAACACATAAGATGACAAAGAAATTAGTATAATAGAGTGAAGATCTGAGAAAACAAGAGTTTTCTTTTCCTGAAGTTTTGTTTCCAAAATGGAAATAAATACTATAAACACTGGAAATACTAAATTGAAAAGTCTGATGAGACAAACACAGTAATACTACATAAAGACCCTCAGTGGTATAACCAAGGACTGCAATTGATATCTTGTGGCCTGCTATTCAGTAAATTAAATGGTTTTAATTCTTTAAAATATAAGGGAATTTTATTTTAAGCAAAAATATATTAACTTTTTGAAGGACTACTTAATTTAATTAATTTTTGCTCCCATATTATTTGAAAATTACCTACTAATTCAGCAAAAGTATCACACTATAACATATTTGCAATAAAAACATTGTTCTGAGTAAATGTATGGCTAACATAAAACATGTCAAATAGCCTCAAAAGCTTATATTTAAACATGTGCCTGAATACCTGCTAATCCTGGAAATGTACATACATAACTGCTGAAATGCTCTTACTTGCCATGGGCTAAATTCTACGTCTTTAAAAATGGGTACATGTCTAGGTACTTTTCTAATGATAATCATATTTAGATAGTATTACTTATATTGTCTTTTTTCATGTAGAATCCTGTAAAATTTACGAGCCACAGGTCTAAATGTAAAGACTAAATCATTATGAGAATAATTCTGATTATATCTGTGCAATCAAGTAACATCAATTGCAGTTGGGTTTGTTTTTCCCTATACAGCCTCTGAAAAAGGCTTTCAGGTGAAAAACAAGTCCTTCTTTATGTACAGACCTTCATAAGATTCTATCTCCTTGTCTCCATTGTCTACGGAAAGTCACAAAAACAAAACAAAACAAAAAAAAAAGGAACCAAAGCACAGGGGTTAAAAATAACAGAAGTTTTTTAAAAGATACAATATACATGTTAAGGAGGATCAAAAAAAAATGAGTGTATATGGCCATTTAGACTGTTTTGCACAGCACATCTAGTTACTAGAAATGGAAGGGTGAAAATGTATCTGCTATCAAAAATGCGTTTATACACCTCTGTTTCTAAACATTTCAGAAAATGTCTCCATCAACCAGCGCTTTTAATAGACATTCAAGATAAGCACAATTACAGTACCAGTAAAACGTGAATCATGAAATATCTGACGTTTCTTATTTGAAAGATTTTTACCTGTCTTCTTGCTCTTCCTGTTTCAAGATGCAGAGGTTTTATATTAGCAATCTGTAATACACTCCATGTGAACCCACAAGTGATCAGCTAGGTTCCTGACTCCCAAAAGAGCCAGAATTTTGTCACTAGACAACATACTAAAGATAATTTCCTGTGCCTGTTGAAGTCAATGACAAAACACCTACTGAGTTCAAAAGGAACAGGGTCATGCTAATAGTCCACCTTGTTTCATGTGCATTGTACTCCTGATTATTCATGTCGGCCAAGAGTATTGTAGATATTGAAACATAATAGAAGAAAATGCACTACAAAACGCAATACTACTACCAAATTCTAATTCTGTACACCAAAACTCAAGAGATTTCAACTGTCATGGCAAAAGAAAATTAATAAATATAATCAGCTTTCCTGAGCAATTTGGTAGCATTATTAAGGATAAAACCATGCACTTACTTCTCTCCAACGTCCCCTTTGGTGGGAGCTGCGGTAACTGCCTGCCTCTTCGCCCTACTACTGGAGTACTTGATGGACTTGTCTGGACAGACCCAGTTCGAGGATGTGACCTATGAGACACATATCAAAACAAACCACAGACATTAAATGACAAATTCTTTCCTAAATATCACCAAGAACTGATAACATGACTAAGTAGACTTTACATCACTTGGGACCCTTGCAATCCCAGAGGGAAACTATTATCTCTTTTCAGAAACAGACCTGATTAAAAAGAGAAATCTCTCCATTAAAAGGAAGCCAAACTAATGCTGAGGATGCTTCCATAAGCTGCTTCCATAAGATGCTTGCTCCCACAGTCAAGCCAGAAAATGTGTTGTGTGCATATTCATGTGCATGTGGATATAATAGCCACATACACATAAATTTATTCACAAGTCAAATTCAATTATCTTTACTCAGCTTGTATTTTCTTAAATTACCTTTGAGTTGCAATGAGATCACATGGATTTGTCTAAATGGAGTAATAAACTGAGGAAAGACACTGATATTTGACTCAATTCTCACTGGGGATTTGATGATACTAACTCTAACTTTCAGAAAACAAAAGAATGTATTCTGCAGTTCTAAAACAAAGAGAGGTTTTCCTGAACATGATCTAGATCAAAATGTGCTCATCTTTTTATTGTATTATGTTTGTTTAAGCTAAGAATAATGTATAGAAATCCTCAAAATATCAATCAGGGGTACTCAAACAGGAACAATACAGACTATGGCACAGTAAAATGTAGTCAGAGAAAATGGTGGTTAAAATGATAATAGACAAAGTTAGTACAGTGCATCTAAAGAAACTTTTTTTTTAAAAAAAATAGTTTCATTTGATGTTATGATGGTTGTTCCATAAGCAATGTCTGATGAACACAAATAATTTCTCATTCTGCAAGAGAAGAATATGATAGTTATGAGGTGCTTTATGTGGAAACCACCCAGGATTCCTGACAAATGAGAAATCATAAACAAATGTAGTTAAATACTGTTAGCAAGCAATTTGCAATGGTAGCCACACCATTATATCCAGAGTAGAATATAAATAGTGTGTTCGCACTGAACGGGTTAGTATTTATTGCTGCTAGTGATCAGCTACGGATGAGGCGATACCACTTAGCTACTGGGAAAATAAAATGGTGAGCTGGTGGGGCAGAAGGGGTTTAGTCTGATTGATTTGTCTGTTTCACCTCGGTAAGGCAGGTGAAGGAGGGGCAGATCTTCCAGTCATTAATGAAGGCATCGACCTGATGAGGTTTGAGTCAGGACGCTCTGTGGATCGGGAGCGGGAGTTGGTCCGCTCTAGCACAGGACGTTGCTCTGTTGATCTGGATCTTTGATATGGCTGTCTATCTGCTGCTTCACAATTCCTGTAATGTTAGTCAAAAAGCAGCTCAGTTGAACTTTGGCTTTTCTATTAATTATAAAATATGCTGCATGATATTGGTTTGGAGCAAATGATTTCGTTATATACATTTTTAGGGGGAGTAAATTTTCTGAGATCACTTCTTGATAACATACAGTTTTTTTGACTTGCTCCATATTCTTGATAAATGGGTTGAAATGTCTCCAATGTCTCAGTAATGACTATCCATGCAATAGTCTGTTTCCTGACAATTTTTGGGTTAAAATATTGTTATTTTGTCAATTAATATATCAACCTGGGAACAAAAAAGTAGCTGACATAATATTAAGTCTCATTAAAGCTAAGGACTCATTAATTGCACAGTTTAATTGTGCATTATTCCTCATATAAATAGATTTTTACAGATTTTCTATGGGTTGCATTCTCTCTAGAGGTATCACTCTTGTTTGTAGGAAAGTCCACATTCTAGATGTTATAATTACCATGTAGAACTGTTAACTGTTACTAGACTTGGGGATGTCTGTTATAGGCTAGGCTATAGTGATAGATTCATATGTGGTGCTCAGACTGCAATCAGATGAAAATCTACATCATTAGTACTTACACAGTTTCCAACAACTATAAAAAAAAATTTGTTTGTAATTAAAATTTCTTTTAACCCACAGTCTACAGAACTGTACCAAAACAGCAGTGGAAAAAGTTATTGTTAGAGATGCAATAGGAAGAAATTAGACTGAGTAGAAGAGAATTTCTGATCAAGCAATCGTGTCTTCTACTATCTTAGGAAATTAATCAGGCCATTACTTTCAGAAATTAATCAAGCCCCACCTTTTTTCACAGTGTATTTGGTCTATTTTCAAGGAGCAATATTTGCTAGCAATATCCTCAGATACATTAAATCAAGGCTAAAATCCATGCCCTAATGGAGCTATTTATTAAAATCACACTCCTCCCAGCTCTCCTTGAGTAACTGAGCAGATACAGAATACAAATGGGGAATGTGTACCCTTCAGGACTTTTCCTTGAGCGAAGTCATGCATTTTACAATGAAGTCAGTTAATACAATGAGTGGCTCGATGGTGATTAAGTGTAACAAGAAGTCAAATTTTAATTAGTATCAAAAGAGAGAGAGACATACCACAGCCCCATTATGAAGACTTTTATGTTAGTAACAGCATTTTATTTCTAAAGGCATTTAAAAAGAGTATAGTGGCTAACTTTGCTGAATGCTTTTATAAAACATTCATTAAAAGCAATGTCTCTTCAGGCCTTCCATGAAGTCATAATTGGACTCCTTGAGCATACGAAGGAATTGCCACAGACAAATTCTGAATAATACCATACATCATGAACCTACATCTATAAGCTCCTAACAAGCAAACACACCACAGCGAGACACATAAATGGTAATTGCAAGCTGAGGCACTAAAGATTGTAGGAAAAGTACAATGGGCCTGGCACAAAACCACATCAAAATTACCTCACTTCTTCTTCTATCAGTTCTGTTTCTGAATGGGAAGCTTCATCAGCAAAAACATCCACTGTCTCGCTTCTTTTACATTGTTGACAGACAGAGAAACACAACCTTAGCTTTGATAGGAATGTTGTTTAGTTTAAGTAACTGTTTAAGAGAGGTTTCAGTGTAATGGAAGGTGAGAAAAACGTCGGCCATCTGCATGATGGCAAGAAATGACCATAGAATACATTCTTTGACAATGGGAATAAATCCTGAGAAGAAATATTCCTAAATTTAACAAAATTATAAAAAAGAGGAATATCAAGGTCTGGAAAACTCACCCTTATCTTGTTTATCCACATATTTAAGAATATTAATGAGCCCACAAAGACTTTTTTGGATCTGTCAGCATTTCTCCTGTCAGTGAGTGGAGGACTGCTGGAGCAGCAGGGACTGGGTAATTTGGTAAGGTATCATCCC
Organism: Oriolus oriolus; assembly: GCA_013400235.1. Lineage (NCBI taxonomy): Eukaryota > Metazoa > Chordata > Aves > Passeriformes > Corvidae > Oriolus > Oriolus oriolus. The sequence continues at coordinate 1,245,130 of VXBT01011416.1, read as the reverse complement.
ATATTCTATTTCTCTCTCCTTCCAACAGCCAGTAGGACATAAAGAGGACCAACTGAATGGCAACCACATGCTTCTCATAAAGACTTCATGAGAAGTTAAGGCTCCCACTTTTTACCCTTAAGGCCTCATTCTCTTTAGCTCTATAGGTATAAAAAGTAGTTTTTAGGATATTAGGGGTCTGATCTATTGCCTGATTAGAAAGAGGGAGGCATTTTTACCATTAGGAACAATATTAATGGCTTAGTGGGCAGGTTTTGTGTTCTGCAGAACATCATGGAGCCAGTATAGCTAACCACTATGCTAACAGATAAAGGCCTCAAAAATTTCATACTTAATACCTAATAAAAATATTCGGTTTGCTACATTCTGCAGAGGGCATTTACTTCAAACGGAAAAACAACCAGGAGTTCCCAGAAGTGAAAGAGAGGGTGTGTTTTGGCAGTAAACCTTTGAAGTTTTGGCAATGCTGTTCTGTATGCTAAAGGATTTGAAGACTAAGTTGGGTCCTGAGGTTAAACTGAGTTGTCACCCTCAGGTTCCAGCCTACAGGCTGCAATCCTCTCAATAACCACTATGGCAAATGGAGGCTATTTCAAGTGGACAGTCTTCCACTTGAAAGCTTCACTTTGTGGTTTTACATCATACACATATAAAGAGCAATTCAAAAAATAGTTTTACTGTCTGGTCTTCATCCTCACTTATTCTTTTATCCTTTTAAAAGGAAATACATGTACTAAATGATCCCAGTCCTCAGAAATTGTCCCTTTTATAGGAAAACTATCATTCCAATAAGCTGCTTGGTAGTGAAACTCCTCCCTTACCACTGCATGCAATTTTGCATGAATATCAAAATCCAGCCATAATTATGGAAGTTAAATTAAAAATGGAAGTTTCTAACTTTTCAGTTATCATTATTAAAGACTTATGCTTACAAATTATCTAGATGAGACTTTCTTCTTTTCTCATTACAAATCGTATCATACGAATTACTGATTTTTAAAGAGGGAAATATGGTAGTCTTAGTTAAACTATTCAACATCCATATAATATTTTAATGTACACTAGCACTGTTTACCTTTGCTAACAGATTCTTGATTCTGAAAATACAGTTAATGAAATGTCAAATAATGACATCCTCCATTTACTGTCTATTGTAGCACCCTTCTACCTTTGCTAGGGAAGACAGGCATAGTAGATGGCTATTTCCTTGCTAAAATCTGCAAGACTTGTAAGCATAACTGTCCCCTACTCTGAGGAACAGGTACAGCAGTGTTTGCTTCTAAACCAAGCAAGCCAATCACTATGAGACTGAGCTCTCTGTAAGTCACTACACAGAAAGCTCTGTGAGTAGCCAGACTAACTTTTTTCTAAACCCATCATGTATTAGAACTAGAATCTAATATTATTTAGGTACCACTGTAAACTCTAGTTGCTATAGTACCTAAGCAAAGGTGCTGGCAAATTTTATTTTATATACTGATTTATCTCTATTTTTATATATATACGTACTGCAAATTGCACGTGAACCCTTTTCCCAACACAGAAAATAATAATTTCTGATTTTTAATTTTTCAGATTTGTTACTTTTCTTAACAAATAAAAAGAATTCTCAACAAATTCTTATCGTCATTGATCTAAACTTATGCATAGAGAAAGCTTTATAAAAGATTAACATTTTCCAACAGTAAGCAATTGTAACAGCTTACCTAACAAATAGAACTTTTTTCCCAAAATGTCTGAAAACAATTTATTTAAAAGCCCATGTCAAATTCTTTTACTCTCTACAAACTATGAGATCATGCCAATCACCATTTTAGCATTAGTTTTTCTTGTAACAAAAAACTGAAGAAATAAAAATAGAATTGTGGTAGGATTACAGTACACTATGATTCAGCTCCTAGTACATCTTTTTCATCTAGAAACACTGAACAGAACAAAAAAAATACAACAATACACTTTCTAACTATTACAATTTCAAACTCCAGCTAATACACAATGGCAATACCTGTCAGTGTCTGTGGATGGCTGCTGGATTTCAATCCTTGGACATGTTATTCTTCTACTAGCTATAGGAACTTTGCTGTTTAGTCACAGACACAAGATCCTCTGTTAGCATAACATAGATAATCATGTCTACAAACAAATGAGATCTCTAACACCCAGCAAACTTAAATCTGAGTATAAATATTGCAATGGAAAATATGAAGGAGCAGTACACTGTCATATATCTAGACAAACTGGTGACAGGATATCTCACCAAATAACTCATCTATACTCATAAAGCAACTTAATATAAAATTATGTGTGTCTATAGTTTTTAAAAGAGAGGAATGTAAAGCTTTTAGGTACTCTGGTTTAAAAGAAAAGTAAAGCAAGATATTTTGGCTGCTGTAATATTCTATACTGTTTTTTATATATGTACCATATATATATATATATATATATATATACATACACACACATACATATATACACACACACATATACATATATACATGCATCCATACACTGGTATGATCTAGTCACATGCATTTTACCCTGTGGTATTTGTGACAACTACCAGTTATCTCCATGCCAGTGACAGGTATGATTAAACTGTAACGTGCTAATGTCTGAACTACTCTAGTAACTCAGCTAAGAAGACAATGCAGAGAACTATGCCAGGCACATTGAGCTGCACACTTCTATGTTCTGCTACAGCTACAGAAATTCAGTTGCTTACAGCTCGCTTGGGTATCTGGGCACGGCACTGCAGTCACTTTGGTGACTCTGTTGCCAACATATCTAATGCTAACACATGGCATGGTACAATTATAAAAATGCTTAAGGAAAGCATATATATCTATACCAGTTGAAATATTTCCAAAATATGTTTCATCACTGATATAATTTCTGAGGAATAGCAAAGTCCTGCTTTACATAGCAAGTTGGAGCAGACAGTTTTTTCAATGTTTTTTCCAACCCAAATTATTTTATGATTCTGTGGATGCACTTAGAGGTTTATATTAGCTATTACAATCAAATATCAATAAAACCAATAAGTAATGTAAATCTTGGAACAATTAAGACTGAAATGATGCACATTTCATATCCTTTTTATCTGCAAAAAAAAATTCGTACAGTGTTTTTACTTTATTGCTTTTGGTACTTGAAATGTACATTTTCACTTGTATAGCCAGTTGCCTTATATAGTACCTTGTATTTTGCCAACTACTTCTAACTTTCAGCATCTTTTAAACAGACCCTTAACTGACACATATGAAAGAATCACCCTGCAGGAATACACATCTCTGTTCATGAGATGACTCACTGAAGATTATGATAAAGCTGATTAGGATTCAAAAGCTGGGAATTCAAAATTCTTAAAGATGAGAACTGAAATCCTCTCCTCTCCTTCACCCCGGCTCAGTTTTATAACTGAATCTACTGCAGTGATTCTCTCCAGATAATAATCTAAACTTCCATTAAAGTACTGGAAATATTCCAAACTATAACACTTTTAGATTTATATTATATTTCACAGTTTTTCCCATTTCAGAACACAATATTTCACCCACTCAACTTGAATGTTGTATCATAATGTATGAGCAGAAATGGGAACATTCATGGGTTTTAATTAACGTGTGTTTCATGACAGAAGTACAGTGGTATATAAGACAACGCACCAATAATCTTGAGAGGGAAGCAATGAAAAGGAAGAATCTCCCAGTAGGGCTTGAACGTTCAAATGTAGCTCAGCAGAGCACCTAGACTATAGACTAATCAATCAAAGTAGTTTTAGGCTTAAAACTAAGCATGTACTTAAATATGCCTTTTTAAAGTGCAGTACTAAACGCAAAATATGAAAAGTACTTGGTTCTTGGATTTTGTGGGATTTTTTTCCTCTGATCTTAAATATAGCTTTATTTCTAGATGGCACATATACATACTTGGCTTTTTTTTTCTCTTCAGTGACATTTTTAAACACCAATATTATGGCAGATATTCAAATAGTAAATTACCACAACCAGAGTTGTCTCTATGCAGTTATTGTGTATACATACTGCAGCTACGTGTTTATCTTCTTAACTTTTGGCAACAGATCTGTAATTCTGACCTCTCTGCCAGCAAGTTTTGTCTCTTCATGAGACCAGGATTTCAATCAGATCATTCCAACAGGAGCAGGTATGTAAGACTTTATTATCTTTTAAATTATTATCTTAAATTATGAATGAGCAAAATAGCATTCAGTTTCTGTTAAAGGCATTCTCCAAATCCATTGATCTGTAAAGAATCTGATCCATTTCAGTAGTCTTGATTCTATTAAAGTGTTTTCTATGCCTTATGATTTACTTAAAAGTCATAATGGTTCACACCAAATGATTTTATCTTTTATTTCTTTTGTCAAATATTTTTGGATCTAAATTTAAATGGAGACAGAGAGCAGTAGCAAATAAGTTTATTTTTCAAGTTAAAAATCTATTTTTAGATATTTACCCATAACATTTACCTATGTTAGCATCTATTCAGGACCAAAAGTAAGAAAAGAGAAGCAAGCCAGGACTATTTCATGTGACTCTCAAAAGCAAGAGCTTTAGTTACTCTAAGCGCTTTTCAGACTTCTTTAAATGCTGTCCGTTTTCAGTACGCTTGTGCAGTTTCCAGGATGAAGTAATAAGTATGGCCCTTGCCATACACTTAAAAATGAAGAGCCAATTAACAGTGGCACTGTGGTTCAAAAAGCTGGAGAAGATAAATCGTCTCAAGAGTCTGCAACTGCACTAAACCCTTACAAATCCCTCCTCTCTAAAGAAGAGAGGAGCCCGCATTAAAATATTGATGCATTAATCCTGGGTTTTATCAGATTTTTTAAGTTGCAATTTAACAGTCGCTTATGTTCTCTGTTCACATTCACAAAGGAAGGAAGTAAAAATAAAGAAAATTCTTGCAAGAGCAAGAAGAAAATGAGGGGAAGCAGTAAAGTCAACAAACTAAAAGCAAGGAAAATTTGTGTGCTTTCTTGATCAGAAGCCAACTACAACTGGGAAGAACTAAAGATTGGAAGGAACACAGCACTTTGCATGGGTTATGCATCAATCATAAAGAAAGATAGGTTAGACAGATAGAACTGGGATTATTTCTAAAAGTAAAAAAGTATTAGGTCTCAAAGATACATTCTCCAACACTGCAAATGTAGGCAGGTATTATCAGTAAAAAAGCCCCTTTTCATTAAAGCAGCCCTGAACAGTGTGAATATGTTTTAAAAATAGTTCAAACATAATTAATGTTCTTTTTCTATTTGTAACTGAAAAAAGCAGTTTAATCTTGGAAAAAAGACTAGAACGTAAGCGCCTCAGTTCTGAGTCAAGAAAGAAAGACATCAAGAAAAATACATTTATTAGGAATAAATGTGGTACAATTATAAATGAACTCTTATTACAAAGATTCAAAATACATTTTAGTTTTATCTCTAACACTACACTCTTTACTTACCCATATTTTTCAGCTGAACCATTGACTATATCATCTGCCCATGAACTTGCACCATTGTACCACCTTTACAATGCAGTTAAAATAAAGAAGTGTTATTAAAAAATTATGTATTATTATTATTAGCACTCTAATTCATGTGAAATGACCACTTCTCAACAAAATGGGAAGATTTTCAAATATTTTCAAATAATTTTGTACATTTCATATTTTCTTTCATGTATGAAGAAAACTAACCTCTTCAAAACCATACACCCAGAAGATTATAGGGCTTTTTTCCCGATACAATTATTATATTTCACCTCTAGTCTTTTCAGCAGTTTAGCCATGAATTTCAGTTCCATAAAGACTAATTGATCCCTTATCTTTTCGTACATAAATGTCTTCATGTTTTCAATGGCCATTGAGTTTGTGGAATAATTAAAAAGTAATTGTGGAGATAAAATATTAACAAAAATAACATTATATGCATTAATAGTTTAAAATATTGCTTTTAACTTCAAATACATGACCTTTCCAATTGTAATATTTTTTTTCTATTTGATAGAGTAGTTGGTTTCTCACAGCTATGTCAGAAGGAGAAGAAAATTCAATTCAATGATCAAACAGTGAAAACTAATTAAATTTTATAGTGCTGTTATTCTTCCAGGTACTGAATAGGGGCTGCCCAAACATTTGCAGCATCACTTCAGCAAATCAGTTGAAGACAACATAAAACACATATAGAAGTATTTTATCCTAAGAAGAATCATTGAGAAAAGAAATAATGGGGAAAAAAAAGCTGCTTTAAGAAATCAGGGAATAAACTGTTTATGTGCCATTACTGCAGTATAATAAAACTAGATACAAATCATCCACCATTTGGTTAAGGAGTCTCAGCTAAATACCTGGAGTTTTGTACTTTCAGGATACTGCTAGGGTAATGCCTTGGGACTCCCATGTTCTCACTATTCAGTGATTTCCACACAACAGTGAGCGAGAAGACAGGGATTATCAGAAATAATCAAGGGATCATTATATTATCAATTTGGACAAAAGTATTCCTTTATATGTAATATAATATTATATGAAAATACTAGCCATAGGCTAAATGACAGACTTTTAAATGGCTTGAATACACTGATCCAAGAGTTTTCACGAATCTGTTCCTGGGAGTCACAGCAGTATTTTTTGCTTGGTTGCCTTTTCTCCAAACTTCTCATACTGCAGAACCTGAGGGTTTGCAATATGTTTACAAACTTAATAACCCCACACCTCCTGGTCATTATGCTGAGGGAAGACCGTATGGGGTGCAATATATGTGAATGTCAATCAGCTGCCCTTGTTTCTTCTATGTCCAATTGGATGGTATGGGGAATTTTTTTTTTTTTTTTAACACGGTTTATAGCCAGATCAGTGGCTGAATGAAAGTCACTTTTGTTTAATCTAATTAAGTTTTAGATTAGATTTAGATTTAATCCAAATTAAAATATTGCTGGAAAACGACAGATATATCTTTACACTGTCTCTGATAATCCATGTCCTCGAAACTGAAGCCAGTCTCTCCAGTTAACCAGTATTTTAAATAAGATTTTTTTGCCAAAACTACTTTATTGCAGACACCACAAATACATAAATATGGGTTCAAAATTACAGTGCACTTTTTTTCTTAAATATGACTGTGTTTTATTCATAGTGATCAAATAAAAACAAAATTTCTTGGTATTAGTTAGGAAAAAATCCCTGCTTTACCTGTTCCCATGGTGTAGACAAAAATCAGACATTTACTTAAAAATGGACAGAGAAATATAAAACAAATAATTTTATATAATTACAAATAATTGTTATAATTACAAATAATTGTAAAGAGGGAGAGGAACATTGATTTGCTCTTTTCTTCAAATTTCCTTCTCTTTTAGCTCTTTAAACGTGAAAGGCTGTCATCAAATAACTATTTCCAGAGACACTCCAAAATTTTTCAGATTACACGTCAGATTTTAGTTATATGATGTTCACTGTGATACATTAAGCACATAACAAAAGTCAGGAAGAACAAGAGTACTTTGGCTCCTAGCAGAGCAAACACTCAAAACCAATTTGAAAGCCTTTGGTTAGTCCTTCTTTAACTCAATGTGTAACATGTTAAAAACTGAGCACCATCTTAAGGTACTCAGGTTAGTGAAAGAATGAAATTGAGGACTCTAAATTGCCCTAGAATCACTCCTAGTGACTGAAAAGGTTAGCCATTAGAATTATGGTGCAGTTAAGTGGAGGAAAAAACCTCACTTGTACCTAAGCTCCTCTGTACTATTCAGTTTTCCTCCCACATCTAATGAATAAAAAAATTTTCCAGTAAAGAATTATGCTTTGAAAAAATCCAAAGTCAAATTAATTGAGGGTTAAAAAGAAAATGAGGTACTTAAAACTATGGAGATTAGTTGTTCTGTATTTAGAGAAATATGGCATAAAGTGCACTGTAAATTTAAGTATCATTAGTCTAGGCCAATTAGAATTTTAGACTACGCCTCATAAAAATTTATTACTCAACTCTATCTATTTTTACTATATAAATTAAAATACCTTTCAGGAGTATAGGCTGTGTCATCATAATATGAATTAGGCACTCTTCTTTCCTGCCTAGTCCTCCTGAATATGGAATAAATAGCACAGATATTTCAGACATTTTAGAGGCAGCTTTTTTCATTATGTATTCCCTTACTTTATTATAAAGATAGGATGAAGATAGAGCACTTTTATCTTCAATTCAGCAGTATACTCTGAACATATGTTTTCATATATATATGTGTATATATATATAAAATTTTAAACTTCTGCTTTCAAATTCTATTCAGAAATCATTATCAACATATTAAGAACACTTGATAAATGCACACATATTTCATAGAAGGAAAAAGCTACATTGACAGGAAACCAGCAGTTGAGCAACTGAGAAATTTCACCAAAATTAGGATATGGATGTTAGAAAATTTCTTCCGGGTAAAACAGAAGTCAGGAAAAAAAATGGAAGCAAAACCTAATTTTATTAAATGAAACAACAGAAATTCTGCCTGAAATAAATCTCACATCCTGCACAAACATTCACCAACCAGCTTTTATGGACTTACAAACATTAAACTCAAAGGCTAAGTGGAAAAAATAAATAGCACATAGTGTGGTGTTCTTGCTGATTAAGCTGAGCTCTGAGGTAGGTAAGTTGAGAAACAATCCATACAGAGAGGTCTCCAGCATATTTTTATTTGGAACAAACTGCTAATAATTTCTTTGCACATAAGGATAAGAACCTTGAGAACATTACTTTTTCATTGAGAACATGTGTGTGTCAGACAATTTAAAATGTGTCAGATTATGAATTAGCCCATATAACTATAGGATTCTGAACTGGGGGATATAAATAAAAGTGTAAGTACAGCTCAACATGTCCAGCCATGATGTCTTTTGTACATTCAGGGTGAGCAGCTGCAGCAGTGTGAACAGATACCAGTTGGTGCTGACTATAACACTGATGAGTCAAGGAAACTTGGGGTGCGGTACTGAGCAGCAGGATGTTCTTGAGGAGACCTCAAGTCCCAAGGGCTCTGAAGTCACTAAAGATGCACAGGTGCTTACTGCCTTTCTTAGGCATATACTGGAGTAAGTATCTTGTTAATGCTGCTGTTCCTTTTGGGAGGGAAAAATCTGGCTTTCTTCATAAGGGGGGAGCTATCAGAAAGAGAAAATTATGAATGCCATAACCTAAGAATGACCTCAGAAATTAAGGCTTTTGATAATGTAAATGTGTCCTGGAACTAATGAACTAAAGTCTACCATATCTGATAAACAGTAACTGAAACAAACTTCAGCAGAGAAATATGGAAAAGAACCAGGCAGTCACTCTGTGGGGAAAAAGAAAAGAAAAAAATGCTAGAGGAGACCACATGGGTGAATGGTCTGGCTGTGAATGACTACAAGATAAGCAATGATAGGAGCCATGAATAACAAAGGCAAGTAATTTTGACTAATATATCTATATGATACATTTGCCTGCAGGACACAGACTCTGGTGGATTCAGAGTGACATAAGATAAAAAACTCTCTGTCCCAGATGAGAGACTCTTTCCTGAATGCTGGACTGTACAGAACAATATTTTCTATTTTGATGAATAGTGGAAACTGGAAAGTTGTTTCGTATGCTTAATAAAGTCAAAGACAGGAAGAAATGTGGTTGCTTGATATCAACAAGACATTGATTAAGAAGGTGGAACAAAGAAGACAGGAATAACAACTTGGCCTACAAAATAATGTATTTTAGAGTAAGCACTGAACTGGGGAAAAGAGTAAAGATAAAAGAGGAATACAGTTTAAAAAGTAATTTTGCATATATTTACAATAAAAATTAGGAATAGAAAATTACTTAGTGTTTTTCAGTGTGTAAGGACAAACTGGATAGCAATTATGCTATACATTGTCCTTAAACTGCTGTTGGAATGCAGAAAGACAAAAAGGATGAAAAACTAGGAGCTATGATTGTGGCTGTGAGGTACTCAGAAGAGTGCATATCTGGTAGGATGACTCAAGTAACTTGAACACTAATGTTACCCACAGGCAGCCTGGATTCAAGAGGATCATAGAATCCAGGATCAGTTTCTAGGCCCAAGGAATCTCAGGATACTGTTCTAACAGTGAGCTAGAAATATTTCACTTCATGTCAGATTTTCATTTCTGATCCCAGGCAGAATTAGTTTTAATAGCCTTCTGTTCCACAAAGCCCTGGAAAATATTTTCTCACTGCTTAAATCCCAGCTTTTTCATCTTTATGAAGTACTCTAACTTTTGCCCTTTATTTTCATTGATTTTATTTTATTTTTGAGAGATTAGTTTCAGAAACAAAGATTGAGATTTACAAGTCAAGAACCTCAAAGCAAGACAATTGGAGAATAGCTCCAACTTTCACTAATATCCAAACAATCACAGACATAACCAGTAATCTGAAACAGGCCCAGGTAGTGCAAATCAGAGTATGTATCTAAGGTAAAAAAAAAATAAATTAATTATTGAAATAGCATACAAATGAGTACATTTCCTCACTTATTTTAAGAAAACAAACCAAAAATCCCTCTCCTGATCAAAGTTTCTACATGTGGACAGACCTATTTATACACTTCCTTTATATTAGGTTTCATGTAAAACAGCATCATTTCAAAACAAATGTTTGACCGAGTTCTAAATGTTATAATGTCTAATATACTATAGCTTCAGAGAATTTTTAAAAAGCAGTATTTCTTTGGAAGGATTTTTCGGATCCTTTTTTGTTTCTGTATCCAAAAGTAATTTTGTGTTTACTTAAAAATATGGTGACATATGATCTGAATCCAGAGTGAACATTAATGAACTTCTCAGAAGGACTCATATCCAGAGGGTAGCCATAAAGTTAGTATATCAAGAGTTCTTTACTTCTTGCTTTGGAAATTTTCACATAGCCCCTCTTGTAAAGCAATACTTATCAACCACTGTATCTGATCTGAAGTCACCACTTCCTTTTTATTGGCTCACAGTTTTCAGTTTGATATTCTTATTTCTATTTACACACAACCATGTAAATGTTTGGCAATACTTCTGAAAATATCTTAATTACAGTACTACACCAGCATCCCTTAAAAGCCACTGTATTTCAAGTGGCAAATTATTTCACAGAAATTGCTATGGGCTCAAATTCTCTCTCCATATATTTAATGTAAAAATAGGAACTATGATGTTCTGCATTCACACACAGGTATGAATACATACCTGTGTATATATTCAGTATTCCTGAATTACAGAATATGAAGTATACAAATACACGTAACGTAAGCTTACATAAGTGTACACTTTTACTTTTCACACTATTTTTCGGTTAAACAAAGTAGAAGACTTCAGAAAGACACTCTTTCTGTGTACTTTAAAGTAGACAGGTTTTTCCTTGTTATTTCAAAGAGAATAATAAATGCTACAAGCACTCCGGAAAATTCCAGCAAAAATAAGGGCTATAAAAGACACAGACATATAATATCCATATAACCTATTTTAAAACTGGCTTCTGTAAAGCTATTCAGCACCTCTTGGGATTTATCCATAGCCCTGAGTAGTCAGTTTTAGATGCATACATACCCAGAGTATTATAACACATATTTACTGTATGTGTTTATATCTTAAAGCATAGATCACATCCTCAGTTTGGAAATCAAACTTGGCACTGTCAGTGTGGCAGAGCTAACGATATACTGCACATCAATTATACCTCTCAAGATCATAGTAAGCACCCTCAGAATAGGTACGGCACATCTTACGGGAGCGGAGTAATCTGATTGCATCTTCACAAAACAGAGGATACATTGTGGGATCCTGGCTGCCAAAACATAATGGGTGAACACAATGAAAAGCAACAAAAAGATGAAACAAGGACAAAACATGAAAAGCAAGCAATGTCAGCAACATAACAAAACACTGGAACAAAACATGACTGGAATTTTGGTGAACTCTGCAAAACTACTTTTAAAAATTAAAGTATAGCACAAGAGCTACAAGACTATGAGAAAAGTATCACTCTCCAGTTTTATCGTAACCTTTAACACAGCCACTCATGTATGATTTTCTGAATATTAAAATCACATTATTAACAAGTATTAGTGTTTGCTGATTTAAATAATCTTTATATACTCTCTAAAAGACATCAGAGTGATGTAAATAAAGCATCATCTTTGTGGACCATCAATTATAGACTATTGGCAGTAAAAAAATATTCAAGCGAAGCACAGGAAGAATTACCCAGTGTTTGTGTGCACACTGTATTAACAAATCTAATGATGATACTAACTCAACTTCTAAGTTTTCTACCACTATACGCAGACAAATAAAACCAGAAGTGGACATGTAGGTACATAGAAGTACATGCATTATCCACACATAGACACACAGAGGAAAACATATACCTGACATCCCTGTAATGGTGATCTGTGGATTGGGTGTACCGGGAACGAGGTAAAGTAACATAATGACTGAGGTGATGGCAGAAAGAAAAATATAGATATGGCACAATAAGATGGAGAAGGAATGATACACATCACAAAACAGAAAACATGATAATCTGCAAATACAGGAGCTAAAAAAACATTCTTTAAGAGCACTGGACCTATTAAGAAAATAATATGATATATGGTTCTAAAGATAAAATTATCTAGATGATTCATGTATTTATTCTGAGAAGCCAGTGGGAGATTATGGATCAAGAAGATAGCTAAAATTTGGGATTTTCTACAGTATTTCAGTTAGGAAGAAATAATGCATAAATCTCTGAAAGCAACTCAAGAAGTCAGATTGCCTGTTCCCTTGTTTGAAGGCAGTTACAGCTTTTGTATGAATAATATCTTTGAAAGAGATATTATTATTTACCTAGTCTGTCTGAAAGGCCACCACCATTTGGAAATCTGTCCCCACATAGCTCCACAGCTTTCCCATTTCTAAGTGTAAGTTCTCCTAATACTGATCATATTGTGATAAAAGGTGAACTTAGATCAAAGTGTTTCATTATTTAAATAAATAATGAAGAGATATAACGTCAGTACCAGAATATGTCAAAAAAAACCAAATGCAGTTCAAAATAATAAAACTAAGTTATTATATTTTGTTTGTATTTTGAAACAATGTCAAAATTTATACTTTATAAACATATTTGTTAAAACACTAGATACTCTACAACTATCAAAAATAGAAGAAAGTTATTTTACTTTTAATATAAACATATGCACACAGTACAGGGAAAAGGGTTTGGAAAAGAGAGGGGCTTGCCATTAACACGGAAAGTCTAATCACAACAGTCCACACTGGAAGTGTAAACTGACTTCACAAGAAACGGGGAAAACCTCATCCTCCATTTTTATTTCTCCTATCTTAATTTGCTTATAATTAATGATTTTCCAGAAATCAAACACATTGCTACAAGTAGGTATATTACCTACACTTCTTATATTTGCCTTTTTTGCGTGGGGATAAAATGTGCCATCATCCACATGAAAATATTCCTTATATTAGGTCAAATAGTTATAGTACAAGTGGTCTTTGTGTTCACTTTTTGTCAAATAAATGCGAAAGAAGAGTCACCACTATAAAAAACTAACCTAAATCCCTGATTATGCATTTTAAACTTTGCAGCTTGTTGCAAGAATGAGGAGCTGTACACAATTCAACAGCGCCCAATTTGACATGGTACAGCAAAAATTTGAAGAAGGACTAATAATTATTGAAGCAGTCATACAGTTTACACTGAAAGCTACAAAAAATTACTAGTGCTTTTAAACTAATGCAAAGACCTAAATATCAAAAGCAGTCTACCCATAACAGCCCGTCAGTCAGCATGCTGCCAAGAAACATTAAAAAAACCTCACCATGTTCTTAAAATTTCCTTTAGAATACATGCACACCCCCAGGAAGAACAATTAAATAAAAATGTAGGAGTCTAGCCCCCAGCAGCTAAATGAATGATGATGGCAAACAGCTGCATACCAGCTTATTCTCTGCACTACATGGTGACATTCCCAGGCTACGTCCACATGAATATGCCTTTGAATAATTCAGGTGCAACCCTGGAATTAACACCTCAAAACTCTCGCTCTAGTATTAATAAGCAATTAAGTGTTTCCAGCTGGTAGATGACATTTTAATTTTAACAATACACTTTGCCTTTTATCTTTCCAGTGAACTGCTGACAAGTGCCCCTGGTAGTCTTTGAAAAATATATGACATCAATAAATACAATATATTTAACCATTATTTAAAAACCAAAGTCCTAAACAAAACTAGGACTTCAGGCAGAACATATGTTGCAGAACATGAATTTCATGGAAATGCACGTGCTATTTGCAAGTAGATTACTTACTGTCCATAAGAAGGAATACCCCAAACTGTTCACTTCCCTTATTTGCATGTGAATGAAACACCATCAGTTCATGTTCTGCTTAGGATTTCAGTCCTAACAACTCTTCATATGTCCACCAAACTATGTTAATTGCCCTACTTCTGGTATCAAGTTTTGTTCTAATACTTCTAGAAACTCAGAAGCAGTAAGAACTAGTGTTCTTACCAAGTTCTGGGAATTTTTCTTGGGAATGTCTGGCAGGCAGCTCAACATTTTCCCTCTTTTCTTTTTTTTTTCAAAATTCAATTCAGGATTTCAGAATCAGAGTAAACCGGCATTTAGATACAACCACTTATACAATTTGATATGCAATAACTTTTAACAAGTTTTGAATAAGCTTCCTCATCACCCAGAACTTTGCTTATCTTCATATAGGCGTGGGGTAAGTTTGAGTTTATGGTTGACCTGATCATCTGGAATTACTGGCTATTCATACCTTTCCTTTTTTTTTCAGAATCCATGTTAACCATGCTATCTAACTCTTAATAGAATCATAGAATCACTATCAAAGATCATCACACCCAGCCTTTGACCAAACACCGCAATGCCCACTAAACTATATTGTAAAGTGCCACTTCTATTTGTTTTTTGGACACTTTCAGGGATGGTGACTTGACCATTTCCCTGGGGAGTGTGTTCCAATGCATAGACTCTCCTCTCTTTCAGTGAAGAAACATTTCTTAATACTCAACCTGAACCTCCCTCGGAGCAGCTTGAGGCCATTTGCCCTTGCCCTGTCACTGGTTTCCTGAGAGAAGAGGCCAACCCCCACTTCCTTTCAGGATACAACCTCCTTTCAGGTAGTTGAAGATAATAGAAAATAACTTACTATAAAATATTCTTACAAGTGCAACATAAAAAATTAGAAGGTTATGTCTGAATCAATTAAGAAGCAAAAATACAGTTCTATCCATGAATCAACACAGTAACTTACCAGAGTACAAGGCATTAATCATAAATCAAGAATATACAACCTAACAAGGTGTGTTCATTTCCATAAAATCTCTAACTATATTACAACAATAATTACAGAGATATTATTCATGTAAGCGTCTGTCTGAAAATGTTTTCTATTGAAGCACAGTAATATTTTCCATAAATATGCGTGGTTAGTAAAAAAGAAAGGAAAAGTCCATAACACATCTGTACGAGAGAATGATTGATATCACATAGGTCAAAGGATGCACAGTCTGAAGCAGCATATTTTCCTATGTTTTGTGTATTTCAACATGCAGAAAAAAATGCTTAAATGCCATCCTTCTTCTGAGCATTCAGCCTATACCACACTAGTTATTTTTTATTATTAAATATATTACTATACATTTTTATGTATTTAGGTTAAAATAAATTCTTCCTGGTTTTACAAATATGTTAGCAACACCAAAAATGCCTATGACTTATTCTCAATGTCCAAAACTGAAACATACACCACATTACTTGGCTAATATCCAGTATACACTACTTAAAATCATAAAGTAAATGTATCATAATGTAGTAAAAACATTAAGCTTCACATTGCCTAAGTGCAAAAGAACTCCAGTATTGTTCCAGATCTCTATCTAAACTAGATATATCCTTTGAGCTGCTAACGAAAATCATGACCCCATATGCACATATACATGGGAATGCTCAGAAGATGATGGAGACATGGACTAAATTTAGATATGGCAGATTTTTAATATGACAAAAGAACTCCAGGATACCTTTTTTTTTGCAACCTTGCTTTAGATTTCCAGCCTCTTATCACATATTCCTTACTTCCTACATTATAGTAGTCCACGGCAGAAGTATGGTAAATGATGGTATGGCAAAATGAACATAATAACCTGCATCCTCACAAATTTATGAAACATTATGTATTTTGTTACAGATAGAATAGACAGAAAAATTGCAGCAACAACTCATTTTACTTAAAATAATGAAGTTAGTCTAATAAGGCAGCATTATAGGTTTTGCAATATGATCATTACTATACACACACACCCACCCATCCCCTTCCACACTGCATCAGGTGAGAAGAGATTTGCACTGTCCTGAAAAGAAGATTCCAGGTATATAGGTAAACAGGACAACTTTCTTTTTTTAAAGTGAACAGAAAGTTACTTGAAATTTTTCTGATATTGCTCGCCTCTTTGTCCATTTTCTTACACATTCATAAAAATTCAGTTAACCATTAGGGTAAGAAAACAGATATCAGTGATTCAGTAACTGATTAGATTGCCTAATTGGAAGTATTTAGTATCCAGGAACAGGCTTAACATACCAGAAGAGTCTCAGAAGCACACTTGAAAACACTCACACACAGAGTGCCTCACTTGAGCCTCATGGAACACCTTTCTGTTCTTCCTATGCAAGCGGAGTTTAACCTGTTCTCCACTACTTGGGATATTTTATTTATTAGTAAAGAAGATGCATTTAGGAGATAATTTATTCCTTTCAATCTTCACTCTCTGTGACCCGGTCCTAAAAATCTGACTGATATTCCAGCTTCCCTGCTAGAGTGGGCAGTAGACTCCCAAGTGTTTCTGTGGAAAGGCTGAAGTACTGGAAGGTAATAACACCCTTGTGCTTTTTGGAATATCCATAAATAATTCTGAGCGCAAAACAAGACTTTGTGTTCCTTTCTGCTAGAGCCTGCATGAGTGAAACTCAGTTGAAGCAAGAAATTTCTCTTATCCTATCACTGTTTATCTATTCCCATATTCAGCTTTTTCCAGTGTATTATCTGATTGCACTTAAAGCAATATAATGTATCATTGCCAATAGTATCATACTCTAGTTTTAGTAACATTCCTTTACATTTTCAGCTGAAATAGCAAATTAAATTTATGACAAGTATAAAATTATTTAAATTTTTAAAAAATAAGTATAATTTTTTACCAGTATGATTTTGCCTTTAACCAAATACTCCCCAATTTCTCAAGTTACAATTTTCTGAAAAACTAGCAATGTGATAAAATAGAAATTAGCTTAATTAGACTGCAGAGTAAGAAACAGGTGGTTCTTTGTGTCAATCAGTTGGAAATTTAGGGAGCGAAGAGCCACTGAAAGTGGTAGAAAAGAGAAAGATGCCGTATGAAGTTTAGGGAAAGTACTGTGGGAAGGAATGAAGAAAAAAATTGTGCTTGGGATCAAACTGGCTGTGAGGTTGAGCACAGAACTGCACAAGGGAAAAGGAGCCGGGAACCAGTAAAATGATGTAGTTTCAGAGAAAAGGTGTGCTATACTTCCTATGAGCAGCTTACTCATTTCAACGATGGAAAGCAGCTACTACAACTAGTTACACGATCCAGAGTCCAGTTATAGCATTCTAAAATACTATATTCTCATCTGAATAAAGAAACAGTTAATGTTCTCTGCTGTAGAATGTTTTCCATGCTGCTTTATAAACACCTTCCATATCACACCAACAAACTACGTGAATAAAATGTGAAGTCAAGCTCTTAACTCTTAGAAAATGTCAAATGCCATTCAAGAATGAAGCGCTGGTTATGTTATTTCCCATGCTATATTTCATAGAATATATTAATAGAATAGTTTTATTTAATAGTTTGGATTTTTTAAAGAAAAAAACAGATTTTCTTTACTTAAAAACATCAATTTTTTTCACCACTAATGGTATGGATGGTTTTTGTTACATCAATTCTATAGAAATTTCTGCTAATCTCCTGGGATAGGTAAAATCCTGGAAATGTTCCAACCGATAGTGACTGACAGTTTGAAGACTTTAGTTATGAAACAATAGCAATTATCAGCAGAGAATTTTTGAGTTGACACATATTCAATCAAGATTACTTTCAGTAAGAAAACCAGTATTAAATTATCACAGTGCTCCCCATACTGCATTTTAAATCATTGCTCCAAAGCTGTAACACTGAAGTCATTTATCAGAACTGCATTATTTTTAACACAGGCTTTTTTTTTTTTTTTTGGTGCATTTTATTATGAAGAATATATCTATGACTCTTGGTGGGTTTTTTTTAAAATTTGGCTCAAAGCTTCTGCTTTGCCACCTTCCTACTCCGACATCCCTGTTGGAGATAATCATCCTTCAGCAGACTCATGGAGGCACCAGGTGGGTGGTGCAGATAATTGTGCAATTAAACAGAGATTTGAAAGGAGAAAAAGAACTTAAAGAAACACTGCAATTATTGAGATTCAAACTGATGCAAACATTTTATAACATAGCTATAAGCAAATTTTCAGCAATGCATTTCTTTTTCTTTACTGGATATTCGAAGAAGCAAAGAAGCAGTGACATTACATACCCCCATGGGGTACATACCCACATGACACACTCAACTGAAACCTCAAAAAATTATTCTAAAATGTCCAAATAAAGCATCAGGAACCCTTTATACTTTACAACACCTTTGTATTTTAATTTACAGTTAAATGATTTTACAGTTAAATATTAATTAAATAATAAATAAATGACTACTGTTGCCTTGATTTTCACTGTTCTTCAATGTTTTTAATTCTGTACATAGAGTTCTCACGCACTTGCTGTAAACATAAGCCATGTTATGCTAACTGACCACTTTTGTTTTCATTCTTTCTCCTAAGGCAGAGAAGTTTGATGGATTTCTCCTTTGACCTATGTGGTTGAGGGGTGGTAATTTCACCCTCCAATCCACGGTGTTTTCTAAAAGTGTATAAAATAAAGAGTGTGGATCCTTTCAGCCCCTCTTTCATCCTGTCCTGACAACTGGCCTCTGTGTGTGCTCCTTCGTGTCCAAGTGCGACAGACTACCTAATTACATATTATTCCACTGTGTATTTAATAAAGACTGTGAAAAAAAATCTGTTCTTTTCAGTGTTTTAATATGGCAAAATTTATCAAAAAAAATCTTTTCCTAGTTTGACCTAATCTGGCACCTACCTAATAACAGTATTGGATTAGGAGCCTGCTACCCATAGATAAAGCAACTGCACAGTTTAAGATGACATTTTAGAAATGTAAAATTTATATTGCTCCTGCCTACATTTAATTTTGTGTCAAATAATAGAAGCAGGTATTTACACTGTGTTTTAGCTAACATGTAATAGACTCATTGTAGTGAATTATTTTGGGCTTCACTGGTTTGATTACAGCAAACGGGATTTTTTGGCACGTATTTCAACATTTACTTTATGTTAGAAAAATCCAAACCATATGCTTTCAACAGCATGAGAAAAACAAAGTGTGTATTCAAATTTGCAAATGAAATCTCCTCTCAGTAACAGGGGTGTGATAGCCCTGCTAGTCCCAGCACAATCCACATAACATCTTTGAAGTGATTTTGAAATAATGGAGAATATTTCTCTAAATAACCATGCTTATGACTGCCCTATTAGTTTAACAAAACAGATAGGAACTTTTGTTCTTTCAAATGGAAAGTGTGCAATAGTTTTGATGAATGGGTAGTGGATAATTTCCCTTTTCTCTTGCTTTCTTGTAAGCGCCTCTTAGAAAAATATTTATACTATAGGAGCTTTCTCATACATTTCTCCTGCAAGACTATTTGAGTTAGGCATTCTCCAAATGCTCTGGCTTTACATATAGTTGCTAAATTCATCATTAGCAACGTTATGCCTCAGGGAGAACCCACCTAGGATATAGAATATTAAAATAATGTTGTTAAATAGTATCTAAATATGTTGAAGTTGTGATCCTGGATACAATTTTCTCACGCGATGTGGTGTTTGTTTTTAACTGTTGATATACCTTTCAGAAAGAAACACACAGATATAGTTTGGTGGTCTTGTTGTTGTTTGTTGGTGGGTCTTCTTGGAACTATGCTAAGATTCTCACATTTTTCCTCTAATTCACCTAATTATATTGATTGTTTAAATATAAAACTCTGAGGTAAATCCAACTGTTTCCAAAATTTTCTCAATAGTTTCTATAGTTTGATTAGTTTCAGTTTCTCAAGTGAGGTAAAATTCAACCTTAGAAAATTTATTTAAAATTTGTCAAACTGACACTTACAAGGTTATCTCATCACAGATAAATGTTCTTATGGAACTTGCGTCTATATTAGGTCATCAGCATTCATATTTCTTTACATTACAAATTTAGGCTATTTCATAAGAGTGTGAGTACCCACAAAAAACCTCACATTTTGACAACAATTAACTAGTAGACCTGTATTAAATATACAGGTAAGAAATTAACATGATTTCTCACTTTGACTTAGCAGCGTACACAGTAAAATTTGACACTTTTGATAATTCAGCAACAGATACAAATTTAAGCTCTACATTTATCCTTACATATTATACAAAAATAAGTATATGATATAGACATATTTGACATATTTAAGGATTTGGTGTTTAAAATTAAAATTATTTCCAATTAAATTTTTTAAAAATGTGTCTTTCGGGGGTTTAAAATTAATTTTGTTTTCTATTGTAACTATGCATTCAAGTTTGAAGGAATGTTTACATTGCCATTAGACTTGAGGTCATTAGGCTTTTTGTACGTGGTTTCAACTAACTCCTCAGTGCCATATACCTTAGAGAACTTAATGCTGAATTATCTAGAAAAGGAAGGAAATAATTTTCTTACTCATATTCTCAGTCATACTTTAACTTGGCAACTGAACATGTCTATAAGACGGTACTGTTTATAAATCCCCTTTGTGCAAGCAGCTTCAAAGGATAAACGGACCACGGAAACAAGAAACCACCAGAGCTGTGGGAAGGAAAAATGTGATTCGTTTTCAGAGCCAAGGGTGGGTAACATGTAGAGAGACTATAAACCTATATAAAAATTCAGTTTTTCAACTTCTCCCAGCTGCCTGCAGTTCCAGCAGTTTTCAGGAGCAATACAATAAAGAGCTACTTTAGGGATACCACTGGGTTTTTATCATATAGCAGAGAGTGTATCACAAATATTCATTTAAAAAATTTGAAATCTAATAATCTTTCCATTCATCAAATCACTGTCAAACTAATAATGAATATAAAACATGATAAATATTTGGGAATAGTCTTTTCCTGTTCTCTCCAGTGTTGCCTAAAACAAGTATGTTTCTGAGATGTTGCAACAGAGGCATAACTAGTCAACGATTTGATTTCATAGGCAACCACTCACCATGTGCGAAGAGGAGAATTTCTCTGGGTGTTTTGGAAAATACAGACAACATATAAAACTGTGTTCAGAGATTCAGAGCAAACCTATCGAGCAAATACCTATTAATTTAGAAAGGTCATGAAAATTCAATAATCTCATCACCAACAACTTTCTGACACTGTTTTTCTGACATATTCTAAAAACACAATTATTTTTCTCTAAATCAAGTCAGTCCAGCAGTGATTATTTGATTGAAGTGATGAAAAAATATTGTGGTACAGTACTTCAGGCAACCTTTCACAGCTATGCATTTATCTGGGAGGCAAAAAATGAACTTGCAGTGAAAAATGCAGCAGCATTCCATAAGGCATACACAGGCTCTAAGGACAAGTTTAGGTCCTATTTCAGAGATAATTGATCTAAAAATCAACATAAGATTATATCCCAAATGCATTCTGTAATCTTCTTTTAAGGAAACAGCTCAGAATCTTCAATTTATTGCCTTCCATATGAAAATCAGATATTCTAATGAACCAACTGAATAGCTTTTCTTTTCCATAACTTAAACAGAAATATTAAATAGTTTAATGCAAAAAAGAGATTGACTTATGATCTACTGTACTTGTGATGAATACAGTTCTATTCTGGATGAGAAACCCTTGACTGTTTTTTCATTGGATTTATTTTTCCCCATTTGACTTTCTTATTCAACAAATTAAATTACAAGTCACTTTGAATAGATTTGGCTTTTAATTCATTTTGGTACTTTTTTTGTAACTGGTCTCACTGGGAACGTTTAATTTCTTTTTCCTCTGAAAAGAAAATATTATAATCTTCTGAAGAGCACTGTCTTGCATTCCATACAATCATTGACCATCACACTACTGGCCTCTTAAGAAATATTAACGTTTTCTGTTCAATATTGCTAACAAAAAGCCACTGATTTCTCAAATTCTTTGTATTACAGTTAGAAACCCCAATGATGTGTTTTGATATCACTTGAAGAATAACCTGTAATGGCTATCTGTAAAAGTATTAACTTCAAATACTAGTCATGTATCACTCAAGATTACAAAATATGTTCGTATTACTCCTTGGTATATGCAATTATAAAACGAGACAATATCTAGCAATCATGACTATCATTATGAAGTGCATGGATTTCAACTTGGTGCATAAGAAGCTGGAATATTTTAAATACTAAAGGTAATAAATGCCTTTGGTTTTGATTTTCTGACCTGAAGAAAATGAGGTGGAAAAGACCAATGATTTTTTTTTAATGTAACAAAGTCATTGCCACAATTAATTCAGCAAAATTAACTACACTGTTCAATTATTGCTGCAATTCTTTTTTACATCATTAAAATTCATAGAGGTTGCTAAAGCTCTGCTTATTGTTTGGGAAGTTCCATTAGGCAAAACATTAGTCATAGTCAGATGTGCCTCTAAACACAAAGACTCCGATTTCATACATGCTGCCCTAATAATTTTTTTTCTTTTTTACAAAGTGTCTCAGAAGGTTGAGCAAAGACAAACACAGAACACAGTACTAGAATATATTTTTGTTACATTTGTGAACTTCATTGTATCCAATGGGAGCATTACATTAATACTGAGCTGAAATTATCTATTTTTATGCCTCTTTATTCAGCAGCAAAAACGACCAAGTCCACTGATAGATTTTTTAAAGAGATATTTAGTACTTAAAGAATTCACTAATATAACACACAAAAATATTTTTATAAAAAAGGACAACTAAACTATTCAACTTTTATATTATATATTTTCTCATAGATTTTTTTTCAGATTCCCTCCTGGCAAATATACATTCATTGGACAGTTTTTTCAGCCTTATGTACACTTATATACTGTAATACATGTCATGTAACCAGTGGATAAACAAGCAGAGAAATGCTAATCTCTGGGATTAAGTATGTAATTTACTTTAGCAAGCTACCATACTGAAGTTACTCACGTTGATGCGTGTAGGCTACAGCTGTTCTAATTCCAGCCAGATATTTACCTCTCTCTGTCCGGGGAGTAGTGGTCATCTACAACACGGTGTCTATCCATCCGGTTCAGGGTGTTGTAATGCGCAGGAGTAGATCGAGTCCCTCGTGGTCCCTGATCCACATTCCGACTAAGGACAAAAGATATCAGATTCTGAGTTTTGAGTGTGCCTGGATGACATCCTCTCGCTGGTTTGTACAGACAATTATTAGCAAACATGTCAGTAACAAGATCTGTTAGCTGATCAGACTTTTGCATACATTTAAAGTCAAATGATTTTAAATCTTAAAGTAAAAAAAAATTCTCATTTAGAAAATGGTGCCAAGTCCATGATAGGGATAGAGTTCTTTTTTTGGTCCAATGTGTTTCTTCTGGAAATAAGAGGAAAACTTTTTTTTTTCCTTCATTAAAAATGTTAATCTTAGACACAATTTCGTTAGTCTTTCCAGATTTCAAGGAAAAATTCCTTTCTAACTGAAACATACTCTGTAAAAATTTTTTCATGAGTTCTTGATTTTGGCTTTACTATAAAGAGGTAAACTGTAGTAAGACACAATGGGGAATTGTGGCTGTTACTGCTGAAAACATTGTCATCTGAATTAAAAAATACCTGCTTGTTTTGCCCTGGAAAACTTACTCTGTAATCTCACTAGAAAAAAATCTGAAAAAAACCCAGAGCTGTTTAATTATCTGTAAGTGGTACCCATAGTGCAGGCTTGGTTAAAGAGCAGCAATCACCTGTACTATTTGAGACCAAAGCTTTGCCTATTGATTGTTTTGCTCAGTTTATTTATCAGTACCTCCTGACACACACTAATTTTACTTTTTCTGCTCCATAAAACAAATCCACAAGAATAGGAAAATAGAAAGCAACAGTTAACTGTAATAATTACTGGATAATAAAACATAATTGTTTTGTATAAATTTGAAAATAACAAATTTCATGCTTCCCTCCACACAAGTTCAAGTTTTAGACCAATAAATTCCTTTCCCCTGTCCTTTACTGCAATCTGCAGTAGTGTGAGCAGCCTAAGTTTCCTTTTTTTTTGGTTTTATATCACTCAGTTCCCCTTTCTTGTCACTTTGTCTGCCCTTTTGGTGCCTGTCATACTCATCCTTTGTCATTCACCAATTTCTGTTTAGTGTTAACTCGTACATGTATCCTTCACTGCTACTGCCATGCCATCATTTATTTCTGCATATAAGTGCTACAAAGATGTTGCATTACACATAAACTTTCGCCTTCAGCTCCACCTCACTTGTTATAAAGCATTTTCCACTCTGGCATTCATGAAATCAAATACTGAGTTTAATCTGGCTAGTAAACTTTATATTTGCCATACTAAGATCATAATTCTTCTACCTTCTGCTCTACAACTCTTTCCTGCAACTCTTTTTCTGTATGTTTTTTAACCCCCCCTATTTATACTAAAAAGTTAGAAAATCCAGTACTATCTTTACCTGCCATCGAACACTTTCATGTGTGTTTGTACTTTAGAATGGACTTTACAGGGTTCCTCTGCTGTTCTTTGTCAACCTTTTTTTTACTTTTCCCAACAACGAAACCTCAGTCCTCCTTAGTGAGCTCTAGTTTCTTGCTTACCCTTTTCCCCAGGGTCTTTCCTTCATGTTTCAAAAAAAAATATTTTACTTTAATTATCTCTTCCTTGACTAAATATTTGAGTTTTCTCAAGCTGTCATTTCTTTGAAAATTTTCCCAAAAATCTGGGCTATCTGCCCACACAATCAAAACTCCTACCTAAATCCTGATTATAAGAGTTAGTCTGTAAAACTCAGTAGCATCCTCTCTGCTAAAATCACTTTCTATCAGACTATGTTATTGGCTTATTGTTCGAAATAAATATTTATTTTCTTGAAATTTCTGTATTTTATCAGATTCTGACCATGCTTTTAACATCCTACACAACTGTATTCCTTCTATTTCAAAGTGTTACTACTATTTCAGTTCTGTTTCACTCTGCTAAGGATACCTTTACTAGACAGATTTACAGAAAGGGGCATACTTTCTCCAATGAACTTTGTTCTGTAAGAAAATTTGCTTTCAGAACATATGTCTTCACTCCTTAGAAACTTTCTTGCAGTTGACAGAACATGGATGGAAGCAACTAGATAACATGTAAGCAGGTGAAAATCTGTAATTTCAGGTGGTGATGGTAGAGAATAATGAGCATCCTACTGGATTTATCACACTATTTCAGCATAGTTACTTGCTATAGTCACCTTCGTCTTGCTTTTTCACGTGCATAGTCTTAGAAAAAGCTATACCTGGTGTTGTTCAGCACCTGCCACAGTCTAAACTCCATTCTGATCTACAGAGAAAATAACAGCCCATTAAATATATTAGCTGAAAACACTACAAGAGCAGAAACAATTTCTTGTCAGCTACAATGCAGTGGGCCTTTGATGGAGTTTGTTAATAAACTTAAGTAGGACTGAGGACTGCAAAATGGTTTCTAGGATATCAGCAACTTCTATGGCCCAAAAACTCCTGCCTGCAGAGGTGTCAGTAATGGGAAATCTCATTTAACCCCCCCTATTTATACTAAAAAGTTAGAAAATCCAGTACTATCTTTACCTGCCATCGAACACTTTCACTGCAGTTAGGACATGCTCGCTGCAGTTAGGACATCTATATGGCAGCACATGCATAACAAACTCACCTGAACAGGGTGCAATATGATTGATAATTCTAATAGATTTCCTGAGTACACAGGTATTTTCGGAAGAACTAAAAAAGACATTTCTGTAGCCCATGGATTATACTTCTTTTCTACAAATCCTCAAGCTCTCATAAACCAATTTTCTGAGCTCAAAGAAATTATTTGGTGTGCGGGCAGGGAAATACTACAGAAATAATGCATTTGATTCTGACATTGTAGGAAACAGCTGCAATAAATTCAAAACTATATTTAAAAATTTAGCTTTAGAAAAGTTAAAAAGCAAGAGACATTTTGAACATGTAAAGAAATGCAAAACTACAAGAAAATGAAAAGTACATTTTTCAATGATGTTAAACAAGTGTTAATTACCAGCTTGGGTAAAAGTTCTGCCCAAAATGCACACAATGTGCATGCAGACATAAAAACATAAAAAGACAAATATACGCACACACAAAGAGATTTTGCTCACATTTATGTCTGTACCTCAGACAAGTAAGCTCTGGAGATTTAGCATAGGCAATTACTTAGGCTGAAATCAGTATAGTAAAAATCA
This sequence comes from Oriolus oriolus, assembly GCA_013400235.1. Lineage (NCBI taxonomy): Eukaryota > Metazoa > Chordata > Aves > Passeriformes > Corvidae > Oriolus > Oriolus oriolus. The sequence goes on along the minus strand of VXBT01011416.1, from coordinate 1,218,434 downwards.
GAATAGGCCCCTTTGTGTCTACCATTTATGTCTCATTTCAGGTGAGGTGGCATGGTTTTAGATGGGTTTAGATTTCAAGTAGAAACACACAGTTTCTGCCTCTTAACTGCATGAGATGATGTGGGATAATTTGGGATCCTAGAACCTCACTAATGCAAAAGGATATCAATCATATAGGCTACATCCATTAGAGGAAATGGTAAGTAAAAACACAAGTAAGACATTATGAAGTCAAGAGAATTTTAACTTAACCAAAAGAACAAAGATAACAGAAAGGAAAGCAGAACACAAGAGAATCAGGATAGCTGCAAGAAAGGGAGAGGAAAATGTTCCTGCCAGGAAACACTGGACACCAAATCTTCAGTATTAAAGGGGAATTGTGAACATTATCAGCAAAAGAGGTAACCTCCACTTTCATTTCAACTGAGTTTCACCATCTGGAAACCTACCTACACATAGCAACAAAAGTGCTGGAAAACAGGTTTCATTCCCATTTACATCTGTCCTTTTGCTTCCTTTCTCTTAAGAAAGCTTATCCTGCAGGAGTATTCAATCAATTATTAGGCATTATCCAAAAGGACTAGCTTCTGGAAGAAATTTCTGGTCCTTGTTTCTCAAGATAAATAATTATCAGAGACCTTCCAAGATCAGGAGTTGTTATCTTTCACTATAAAACTGTACATTTGTCAGTTTATTCTCGATGATTTAGAAGTATGAAAAAAAGAGTAGAAAGGAAGCTACTATGGGCAGCAAGTGAGGGTCCCCAGAACCTTAACTCTACAGGAACAAAAGGGTTGAAAACATCCACTGTCATATGAATGCTAAGGAAATATCGAACTATCACATACTATAAAACATGGCACTCGTAAATAGCTCTAGAAAATTAAAATGTGGACAGATATTTTTCTTTCCTTAGATCGGACTGTACTGAATTTAATGAAAAACCAGATATAAATAGGCAGAAGTAAGATACAATTATGTAATCATATAATAAATAATATGATGATAATAAACCATAAATAACAGAATTATATATAAATTAGGCACATCCCTGTAATGTAAGAAAAAATCGTTATTGGCTTTATGTAATTTTGTAAGATCTAACCAATTCATTGCCATTTTGAAAGTCTGGAGATTATTTCCTGTATTGGTACAGGATCAGTACCACTTCAAGTTATATAACTGCATAGTTAAACAAGAGTTTACCTTTGTGGGGGAGGGACACTGGGAGACCACGATCTAGTCCGTCCTATACTATCTCCACGGTGAGGGGACCCTGATCGAGAACAATGATTAGATGACATTACTTGTTCTGGCACTGATAATGTTGAACTTTGAAGATCTCTCCCATTATGTCGATAATCTAAAAAGAAATGCAAATATTCAGTGAATCTGAAGTGGCATTTTCAATTTCCTGCCATATCTGTAGTAGTGAGAAACTCCATAAAAGATGGGATTTGATCGACAGTGTTACCATGTGTGCTTGGGTTTTATAGTGAAGCATACATATGTAAAGTTGACTCCTGTTGTTATGCTTTATTTAAGTACAATTATGGTTCCTAAAGTTACACATTAAAAGGATAGAAATTAATACCATTCACCAAACTGGGTACTTACCATTTATGGTTAATATGATGTATTAAAAATAAAACAAACTAAACTGACTTTTCCTTAGAATAACAAAGCTGATTATTGCATTTTTAATTAAAATTGTATTTCAACTGTTGTGTATAATGTATTTCAAATAGAAATTTCCATCATTAAAAATTAATCCAAAGTTTAGTTCAAAAATTTGGGATAGGAAGCTACTATGTAGTTAAATAAAGAGACTGGGTTCAAGAAAGATTTGTATCTCAGAAACAGTAAAGTAACAATGACTCAATGACATCAGATTTCACTCACAATTCTGAATTTAAAAACATGATTCCTTCACAAATAGCAAGCATCCCAGTCTAATCTTGAATAAGCCTAATAGAAGGCATAAATGGTCTAAGCAAAAGCCTCCAAGTTACCCTGGCCTAAAAGGCCACCACACGGACATTTTACACAGGCTTTTAATAAAAATCTTTTTAAAAAGCTGGATGTATTAAAAGTGATTGTCTTCATCTAATTGAAAAAGCTGAATTCACTGCCCCAAGGTGCAATACTCTCTGTGAAAAAAAGATCCCAGACATACAGCAATTTCAAATAAGTTTCCCCAAATTTTATGAGGACGAAATTAAAACAATGATAAGAAACTGAAGATTTTCAGTTGTTAACCTGATTATAATGCTTAGCAGGAATAGGTCTTCAGAGAGTTTCCAGTGGCTGTGACAACTGATATAACTGATTTCTTTGTTTTGAAGACAGTAACCAAGTAAAGAATACTTAGAGAGATCCACCTGGCACTGGAAAAATTCTTGCTCATGAAACTGTTATGCTTTTCCCATGAGAATCTTCCAAGAGTATAATAATATTCTGCTCATGATTTTTCTTATTTTTCTTCCTGGAAAATGCTCACTAAGGACCTAAACAAAGCCTTATTAATTCATTCTACTTTGTGGTTCCAAGTATGTTCAATACTTTCAGCTGAGTACTCAAATTTACTGTAAGGCCTTACAACCAAGGATATATATAAACAATCCTAATTTATAAATAATTTCTTCCTCCTATGCTTAGGAGTAAACTGCTTTGTGTGTGTCTGGTATGCATACATAAAGGGAAAAAAAATAGCACACCATCATTACATTACACTAATATAATGATGTTGACGATCACATAGTCTCTCCTCACCACACAGCAGTCCCATCATGCTTTGTGTATCATCAGCTGAGAGTCAGTAATGAAATACAGACTTTTATCCTATATACAAAGTACATTTATTAGCATAAGCACTGACAAAACATATAAGGGCCAGTGCAACATAATTCTGGAATCACCAAGGTGAGACAGGTGAAATTTTATCTGTGTTTGAAACAGGGTGTTACTCACTTGCTAGTAAAGTGTAGGAGATAAATAAATAATTTTTTTGCAAGCCAGTCTGGAAATCAATATACTCTGCAATTCTGCAACTCTTTAACAAGAAGTAAAAGACCTAAAGTAACAGTAGTGGAGAGCCCACCCTGGAGCAGACTCCTGGGAGGACCTGTGGACCTGTGAAGAGAGAAGCCCACTCCGGAGCAGATTTGCTGGCAGGACTTGTGACCCACACTGGACCACTTGTTCCTGAAGGACTGCACCCCATGGAAGGAACTCAAGCTGGAGCAGTTTACAAAGAATTGAATGAACTGACATAGGAGAAGTTCAAGAAGGACGGTCTCCCAGAGACACCTCATTCTGGAGCAGGGGAATAGAGTGAAGGGCTCTACCCCTGAGAAGGAAGCAGTGGCAGAGACGTGTGATGAACTGACTGCAACCCCTATTCCCATCTCCCTGTGCAGCTCAGAGGGAGGAGGTAGAGAACCAGGAGTGGAGTTGAGACCAGAGAGAAGGAAGGAGTGGGGGGAAAGTGTTTCAAAAATTGGGGCAGTTGTTTCCTCATTATCCTACTCTGATTTTATTGGTAATAAAATAATTTCTCTGAGTTGTCTGTTTTGCCTGTGACGTTAACTGGTGAGCAATCCCTCCCTGTCCTTATCTCATCCCACAAGTCTTCAGTTATACTTCCTCTCCCGTGTCCAGCTCATGAGGGAAGCGATGGAGCAGTTTTGGCATCCACTTGGCATCTAGCCAGGGTCAATCCACCACACATAAATGAGTAGAAAATTGTTATAAACTTCTAGGTATTGAAATAAAAAACATGATTTACAGTACAAGAACACAGAGAGAAATATTTTCTTATTATCCTAACAATGCATATCTATTGATAGAAAAAAGACAGAGATGGTTCTTCATATTCTGCATACACAGGGAGAATTTGTTGCATTTGGAGAAGGAAAACAAGAGTATTAATATGAAGAAATAGGTAAATCCTTTGAAAAAAACAGCAGTTTATATAATATTTGGTATGTACAGTCATCAAAGTATGAGGGGAATGAACAATACCATAAGGTATTCTAGGTGAATAAACATAATGAAGGGCAAGGTAATCAATTAACAAAACACAAATAAAAACCTTCTTTGTCTAAAAAATTCCTAGAAGTGAGAACAAGTAAATCAAAATTATTAATTTATTAACTCTGCACATAGAAACAGATTAATTACATAAGAACAAAAAGCCTCTTCCAGCTCTAATTTGTTATTTTAGTTGACCGCTTGCAGAGTATTGTTGCAATAAATCAAAATATATCACTACGTAATTAATTGTCAAATCTAATCCTGATCAAATAAGTGCTCTACATTAATTTGGAAGTAGACATGCAGTGTTTTCTGGCAAGTAACACTGGTACTGCTTCCTGAGGACAATAACAAAGACAGAAACAATCAGCATTTTTAGAAATTTTGCTGCATTTTGCTAAATTTTTGCTACATTTTTTGAACAAAACTAAATGTGTTTAGCTCTGATCAAAGAAATAGATTAATATTGTTTAATAATATTGTTGCCAGAAAATAAACTTTGACATTTATAATTAATTTAATTAAACCATTATTTCAAATATTAGATTTATAAACTCCTCTTTTGCCAACAGGTCACACATTGAAAAACAGCTGTTTCAGTAAGAAAACCCACTAACATGAGAGAATTTCAAAGTTATCCTTCATTTTTGTAGAGTTAATATAGCTCTGATTTAACTGTCTGTACTGTAGGTATGATATAACTTGCCATTTCAAAAATATTGCATGTCTTGGAGATAAGATCAGAGAAAGTAAGTAAAAACATTTTCTTGTGAAAAGAAATTATAGACAGTAAAAACAGGTCATAAGCACAGCTTGACCAATGAGTTCCTATTGAGCAAGGCAGATAGTTATTTTTAGCAGTAGAAAAAATAGGATAAACATTATCCTGCTTGCAGCTATAAATATTGAGTCATTACCATAGAATCAAAGGCTCTATAACTATGGCAAGCCTCTTAAATCAACATAGAGTACACAGAACCTGATAATCAGTGTAGAGATAAACAACTGTGAGCTGCAGACACCCAGAAGACAGACACATGACAAAGATAACTGCAATGCCACCACCTTCTTCTTTCATGGGAAGGTTTCGTTAAAAAACTGATGCACATGAAAAGAGGGATTTTACAAGGCACACTAAATACAGCTTCTTCAGACCTGAAGTTTTAGTTTTATCTAATTTAAGAGAGACTATTAATCTACTTGGCTTAAAGAATTAATCCACATAGTATAGCTGTACTGTGTTAATATTATGCTATGCAGGGTAAATGTTCAATAAATACTGATATTAATGAATTGTTATTAAATTATGAATCTTTCAGGAACAAAATTGCAGAATCACAAACTTCCAAATATTAGGTTCACATCAACAGCCCTAAAATAGCCCTAAAAAGAATTAATTGAAGTGTACTAATGAAGATTTTAATTTAGATGCCTTGCTGCTTGATTTACTTGAAAGAAAGTCTTTGTATGAATATTTTTCTAGGAAGGCAGTACTGGAATGGCTGTTCATCACAGGCGACATCACTGACTTGTTTCTGACACTGATGCTAAGTAGCGTTTTCTCTACTTTAACATCTGTACTTGATTGAGGCATCAAGCTTTCAGATATTTAACTTTCTAACACTCACAGTGGTTGGGCTTAGAACAAGCTCTAATTAAAAACAATTATATAATCAAATTGCCAGAAATGCTTAACATACCAAGATTTCACACATGGGCACTTTGGAGAGAGTTCAGTTCTTTTATACAAATGTGCTCAGCTTCTGGGATGATTTGAACGTATAAATGAAGAATTTGGATGTCCTCTAAAAAAATTTCTGAAAGTCACTGATCAAATAAATTGACTTAATAATATCTGAATACTGTATAAGCTGGAGATGCATTATGCATTGCTTTGGGGATTTTTTTTGTATCAAAATATTACTCTACAAATATGGGAAGAATGAATGTACAGTGAAAGGAATCAGTAAACATTACTGTTCCAGGAGTAGAAACAACAGGTTACTTGCTGCATAGCAACTCAGTTCCTCACAGGTATATTTAGCTCTACAGCACTAATTGTATTTATGGGCCCATTACAGTTGAGACAATTCTTTTCTTATTGGAGAGCATTCCCACACAGTAATAAACTAGAGCTTGCTGAGTTTTCAGTGTTTTTCCTATACCCATCATGACACGAAAAGCTTGGAGAAAAAACCCCCAAACCACTACAGGTGCTATAAAGATGTTTCTTCTTAGTTAAGCACTCATCCATGTACATTTCATTAGGCCAGCAAGTCGTCCAAATTAGCCTCCTCTTCACACTGTTGATTGGAATTTATCAGTCTTTTCTTGTAGCATTTCCTTTTCAGAAGCGCTCTTCACCACAATTGTAACCCAGTCGTTCCCTTATGTGAGAAGTATCCACTAAGACCATCTGATAGGGATGCAACTTCATTGCAATTTTCATTGCCTGTTAATGCCTTTGTCACTCCATAGATATTAGGACTGTGGTAGAATATAAACTAACACACCGAGCTCATATTTGCCTAACTTTCCTCGAAGAGAATGCTATTGATAATTGTTAATAATCCAAAAATAAAACTTGAATCAAATTACATCTTTGCTTTCATTTTTAAAATAGTTTTGACTAGTTTTGAGTAGTTTAAAGAAAAGCATTGAGAGAATTTGGTTGTTTGAAGAGAAAGGTGATTTGTCAGCTGAGGAAATTATACTGAAGAATTTGTTTTTTAAACAACAAAAGTATTACATTCAAAATTTTAAAAAGAGAACGATGTAAAAATGGAAAGTATACATTAAGAAATGAAATTAAAAATGCAAGGAAAAATTTAAAATAATGTGTAAAGAACTCTAGGCATAAAGTTGTAAATAATATACACATTATTTGTTTAAAAGAGAGGAAAATGGTTAAAGATCCATTGATTGAGGGGGTCAGCATAAGGATTATTTTAACATGGTTTGAATTTCACTTTCAGTTTGGGAGGGGGATTTTTGTGATACATAGACTAACATTTTTAACCCAAGGGAGAGCCCAGAAATAACAGATTTTAGACCAGGGCATTTGGTATCAACATACAATAAAACAAAAAGCTTGTCAGTGTTTATGTCTGAAGTTACTGGGCTTTTGGGTCACTACAGGCTCCCATTTAGGGCTAGCTGGCGATCTACAATGAAATCCGTATTTTAGTAGGGATAGAAGTAATCCACTCTATGTGTTAATGCTGTAAGACGTCTTTCTATAGGCAGTTGATTCCAATCTGTAACCAAAATGTGTTTTCTGCATCTGCTTTGAGAAGCAATCATCCACAGGATTTAGGTATAAAAATTCAGCTCACGTTATCAGTAAATACAGAAAAAGACATTTCCTCTGCAGCAAAGGCTGCAACATGACAGTGAAAGAATTCTTTTGAACAAAGGATTCCTCAGGTGTTTTGAGAAGTGAAGCAAAAGTGGATAACTGCTTTTCATTCTTCTTCAAACACAGAAATATTTTTGTAAGTTCAATAATAATTTCTGTACTGATTGTTACTATTTTTTGCTAATTTACTTTTCTCTAACCATCCTCCAAATAAATATCTTCTTTGTATTCTTATTTGCTCCTCAAACATACTGCTATCTTCTGCATAATGATAAAAACTTATCACTATAAATGTTTTTCTACTCAAGGCTGGAGACTACATTCCTTTACTTGGAAAAGCTCTTCTCTGTAGAGATTTGTAATGCTGTCTATGCAAAATTCACTGCCTTATATACTTCCATGATTCATCTGTTGAAACACATCTCAGATTACAAGTGTTTCATAACACATTATAATGCAGATGAGATATTGGTGTAGAACTGGTTTAAACATTAATATCTTACTTAATATTTTAGTGTTACAAAAACAATAGGTGAGAATTTTATGGTTAAATGGTCTTGACAATACATGTCTCTGTTCATCAAGTCAGACTCAGTAGGCTGCTCTTACTCCCTAGGTTCAACATTCACTATAAAGTATCTGTGATGAAAACTGTTCAGAAATTATAGACCATATTCATTGAATTTGTTAACTGTAATGGCTGCTCAACTTTGGACACTAGGGGGAAAAAAAAACCCAAACAAAAAGCCAACCATCCTTTCACTGAGCTGTATTTATCGTCATAACATAAATTATATTTTGTAAAGTTTTCTGGCATTTTAAAAAATCAATAGAAAAATACTGTATTGTTTTTATCAAAAAGCACATAAGAGCATTCTAAAGGACATGTGCAGATCCTGATGTACTCCCACATGGAACTGGTGACAGACAACTTTGAGGGCCAAGGTTTATTGTGCAGTACAGCAAAATAAATGCTTTAAATTGTTTGAGGGCTATGTATAACTGCTCTAAAGAAAAAACCAGAAGTGCTAATGCTGCTCTTTCCACTATCCTGTGGTAAGATCAATGCCAGCAAAGATAAAATATAATAGAAACTCTATTCTAGTGTTTCCCATAATGAATGTATATTATATTTGAAGAGTGCCATTTTAGAGTCTAGTAAAAAATTGCTTTTTAAATATGTAGTATGTGACAATTGCTGTTGGAGAATACATGTATGGCCAAAAAAAAGACACTGAAGTTATTCAGTCTGTTTATCACTATTTTCTTAAAAGCCTTTCCTGCTGACAGAAACAACAGACTGAAGTTTATCACATTTGTCTAAGCAGGCTAAGATCCAAGCCACAAGAAGTGGTAGATTTTGTGAATAATTTTTCCAAGAGATCATAAAATCACAGAATGGTTTGATTTGGAAGGGAGATTTAAAGGACATCCAGTCAACCACTATGAATAAAGATAAACTGAAGAGAAGCAAAAAGGTAAGTTTTATTCTTAATTTTTTTCTGGAGTTTAGTTCTCAGGTGTGATTCTAGGAATATAAATTAATTTTATGGAAAGGATCACTGAGAGTACTTGAAAGATGTTGGCAAGCTTACTTCATGTAATACACTATTTACACAGCAGACAGAAGAAGAGCAAAGTGTCATGTTAAATAAAACCTGAAAATACAAAATGAAAGAACTGGGGTAAGTAAGAAAGAAAGAAAACAAAGAGAGACAAATGGTTTCATGCAAAGAGCGCATATATTTAAACCAAGATTGTGATGAGTCTACAAATGAATAGAGGAACTTTAAATGATAGAGGGAATGATAAGGAGAGTGGATGCTAAGACAAGACAAGACTAAACCAGAAGACTTACAAACGTAGTGACAGCAGCACAAAAAAAGTAAGGCAATAAATTAATATTTCAAAACCTAAAAACCATCACATTTTCCTACCCACACAGCCAGGCTGAATTAAAATGCAACTAAGGTGTAGAATTGTTCAGCAAAAATTCAATAGCTTAAAGATCCTAAAAAACTAAAGGTATGTCAGAAACTCAAGTAAGGGACGTAGACTCATTCATTGAACTGTAAAGACCATAATTTTACAAGTTGCCAAAAGATAAGTTAATTGAATCAAAATTGTAAATCTAGGTGTTTCATAAGAATCCTGTTGATGTTCAAGCACTTGGTAAAAAATTTCTGCAAAACTTGGTACCTCTTTCCAGGACAGGAAAAAAATGTCACTTTCAAAATGAATCTACACTGGGCACTCTAGAAATATATCCATCAAATCCACTTCTTTCTTACCTTTATTTTTAAGCTCCAAAGTTAGATTGATACATTTTTAATTTAACTGACCCACAGCAATATGAAAGCCCTTATTTTTGGGAGGACAGAGAATTTGAATGCCTTAGACACTACTAATTACAGACAGAAAGCCCATCAAAGACTGAAAGCACAGTAAATAGGAACAAAGGACTTCTGAGAATGACTGCCTCTTTGCTTCCAGTACTTCACACCACTCTGGCTACACATCCTTCCTGTGTTCTGGCTGTAGTAAAGCAAACAGGGGAGTGAGAATATAAAAATGCTGTAAGTTTTCCTAAATAGCTTTCTAACTAAGGCAATAATATGAAAACTGAGCCTGTTACTGTTTGAAGGTTAATGTTTTAAGGAAAACAGAAACTTTAGTGTTTTTGCAGTCCTAGTGTTCTTTCTGTATCTGGTAAAACTGCTGGAACCTCATCACAAATATGACTTGCCCTGTTTATATCACAAAGTCTGTAAAATTTTCTGTCGGTTTATAAAAAGGGCTTTTTTATAAAATTTACATGCTGTTTCTTAAAAAAAAAGAAAAAGTTATCTCCTTATCCAAGCAAGTGCAAGACCCATGGCACAGAATAGTAACACACCAGGGTCAAAAATCAGGCAAAGTCTATGAGATAACCATGAAACAGCTGGAGATAAAAGGATGACTATGAAGACAAAACAGAAATGCATCTGAACTCAGACTGGTAACAGTTTTTAAAACAGGACTAGGCAAACACATATCATTAGATAGTTTGCTAAATGTTTGGATTTATCAATACTTGGTTTCACACCATCTGGCGATATCCAGGATTGCCTATCCCCTCTTTTTTCCCTCTGTTTGCAAGCTCAGCTGTATTCCTCTCATTCCTCTTTCCTATACACCCTTCCTTAGCCTCCAGCAAAAGGTACTATACCCCATCCACTGATGGGTGGCTGTGTGGCAGGAACATGTTTTGACTGACCTGAGCAGATCATGGTCTTAGAGCGGCTGTGTACTCCAGACGGATTATACTGCTCAGCCTCCACTGAGTAAGGCCAAACCCCACTATATAACACTTGAGCTGGACCTGACCCAAGAGAACTAGAAACTCTAGCACAGGATATTCTCTGTGTGTTAAAAATCTCAGAGCAGCAGCAGGGTAACAGAATAGACAATGTTATGTGCAGCCCACTCTGTGCTGATACCAGCAGCCCTGAGTACTGGTTAAAGGTGGCATGGCTGCCTCCTTTGGACTGGATACTGGGAAAAATGTCTTCTGGAAAGAGTTGTTAAGCAGAGGAACAGGCTGCCCAGGGAAGGGGTGGAGTCGCCATTCCTGCAAGTATTTAAAAGACGTGTGGCTGTGGGAATCAGGGACAAGGTTTAGTGGTGGACTTTGCGGTTCTATCAGTTGGACTTGATCAAACCTAAGAAAGTCCATGATTCTCTAATCCTAAATATGTTCTCTGTTGTAATTATCAAAAGCATATAGTTATGATGTTATTGCTTTCAGCTATGACTACTTTTTATCTAGTACTATCTTTTCTCTTAGAAGAGGAGGAGACATAGCCTTTGACATGACAACTTTTATCTCAAATACTCTCAATGCCAGTACTCAGTGAAACAGATTATCTGCTAAGATATCTGCTGTCCTGACTTAAACGTTCATGTTTCAGACCTTTGGCAGTGTTATTATTCCATAATGAAATTTTACAGAATATATCAACCACAAATGTCTGTCAAAAAAAATTAAATGAACACTTCTTGACATTTAAAAAAACACTACCTTTATGCTATTTGTATCATTTTATAAAAGCAACAAGGACATTCACGCACTGACTTTTTTTTCCCTCATTAGTAACTTTTGAGGTTAGATATGTATTATGCATAATATTTATTTTCTGTCTCTTAGAAAAATATACATGTAAGTTCCACTTATTTTTCACAGGAAGAACATTGTAAAATTCATAATAAATTATAAATACGATATATTTCCACTGAACACAGACAAGTAAATGTAAACATTAGTACCTGAAACAACGCCAATTCCATCATCACAGTCATAATCAGAGACTTCACTATCACTGATTCTTTTGGATCCTAGGAAAAAAAAAGACATGCATCATTTTTCTTCCTGTAAGTTAAAACTATCCTCTGCCAATAATACATAAATAAATGTATGGATTTCATGCTAGACCATGAAGCATTATTATCAGCATATAAAGGTAATTATTCATGTTATATTATTTAACATATATGAGTGCACCAGTTATTTCACCTAAATTTTTAAAATGAAATGCTGAAATAAATCTCCACAACATTGCATTTATGAAATATTTTTATATACTTTATATCTATATTCACTCCATATACACAGATATCTGTATTCATTCCATATAGAAACTGGCATCACACTGTTCATCTTCCAAGTTTTCATATACAAAGAATCATCCCTCCCCAAAGTCTCTGAATAACAGAAAAGTTAATAATAGCAATAATATTAAATGCATGTAGTACTTTCTTTGAGTTCTTAACAAGGATTATCAGGAGAAAAGGCAGCTTCACACATATAGTGTGCCATGAAACACAAGCAAACTATTAAATGTACACCTGCCAAAATAGCTAGAGCTGAGTTGGCAAAAGCAGATTCCACTTCCACAATTAGAGCCCAAATGTAGGTCGCATAGGACAAGTATATATGTCAGTTTTTGTTCAGCCTAAATTTGCTTCAGTCTTCCGTGGCACCTTTTAAACAATCTTTAATATCAGGGTTAAGAACTGGCATGTGACTGATTTTTATTCATTTACTCGTTTTAAACGTGAAAAAACCCTGTTCTTCAGCAAGATGATGTGTCTATTTTAATTTTCTGGCCATCTAAAAATGGGTAATTAGAAGGCAGAAACATTAATTTAATTGTCACCACATCTCCAATCATGTGCAAGATTTTTCTTTTCCTGCCTCAGGACAATTTCTTCCAAAAAATGTAGACACAAAAATACCAGTGAAAACTTGGGAGTAAACCTCAAGAAGCCCAGGACAAAGTAGTCTTAATGCTCTGAGTGACTGGCACAAAAGGATCTCTACCCTCCTTTCCCAACAGAGAACTGGGAGAACATGAACTAAGAGGGTTTTTGACAAGAATAAAAACTTTGCAATTTAAAGAAACTTTAGAAATTATTTGAATTATAAGAACTGCTGTCATTTTTCAGACTGTTGGATATTTGTTCACCTACCCATCAAAGGATAGTGGAAGGTCCTTCCTATGCAGAAAGAGTGTGCTTACAAGATCTGAGACTTCTCCTAAGCCATCCTGTTTACAATAAGTAATCAACATTTTCTCCACAAATTCATATAATTTCATTTTTAGTCACAGTATTCTCTTGGGCTCAATTTGTCAGTAAATTCTGCAGTTTCATTATGCATTGTGTGAAATCAACTTCCCTATATTTTATTTCTATTATATTATTTCAGACAATGCCCCCCAAGCTTTTGTATTCTCAGAAACGTGAATTAGCATTCTCTGTTCTATAGTTATCTCTTTGGTTTGGAGTTTTTTTGAGCTGTAATATCATTGTTTGGTTCCTTTACATATGCAAACCATTTCATTTTTCTGATTGTTCCTGCTGTATTTGTTTGTATATTTTCTATTTCTTCTGTGCCTTTTATGAGAAGCCAGAATTCACTGCAGCAATTAAGATGTGGTTGTATGAATTTATAAGCTAGACTGCAGACTGTTTCTTTGAGGATAAAAATTTCTCAGTTTAAAAATTATGCAACTAAAAAATGGTGTAAGCGTGATATGTGCTAATTCTTAGAAAACAACATAGCCTGCAATTTCATTAAAGAAATTTTAATTGTGGTTATTTAATTGCAGTAAAGGTTTATGCTTTCCCCACAAACAGGAAATTAAAATTAGTTCAGGGAAAGTCATGCAATTCTCAAATGGTAGCTCAATTTATTATAAATTTTTAGAAACAGCCATGCTGCAATGGGTAGGGGACAAGTATCTTTGAAGTCAAGAAGTAACAAGTAAAGTCTTTAAAACAAAAAATTACAACCAGGTGATGACAATTAGCACTCAAGAAAACCTAGAAGATGAGGGCAGAAATGAAACAAAAAGTTTTGACCTCCTCTGATAATTTTCTTAATTATAATATTACAAAGGCCCAGTCTCTCTTTTTGCCCAAAGAAAATATCCATTCCACCTGTAAGGCTGTCCCTGCTGCCATTTTCAGGAGAACCTTCTACTGGTGTAGTGATGTACGTGCCAGTGAGCAAGGAGGATCAGCCTCCATTCTCCTTAGCCACCGATTCAAATCCAGGACATTAACGGAGGACAATATTTGTGACCAAACACTAAGCAAGAGAGCCCTACTAGCTGGCTGGGGTTTGGCTGGGATCTGAAAGGCAAAATAGTGGGATTCTGTCTTTTGGTAACCCTGACTCTGACCTGGCAGTGGATCTGTGGCTGCTGTGCAGAGATGCCAGTAAAGTTACTCAGGCCCTGTCAGAGAGAGGATTGAGGAATGGGAAGATGAGGGCAATGGAGTTTGCCGAACCTCGTCACATGGATGCTAGGAAAGGTTTTTATCATGGAAGATGTAAAAAGGCTGAATCAACTATGATTTGAATAGATGTCATTTACTCATCAACTAATTCATTCTTATGAATGAATCTAATTAATTACAACTGAGGTTGCTTTTTATTTATGTTTATATTTACAGCTAAGTACATCTGCTTTAACATATTTTTAGAATATTATATTCTGTATTCGGGAGGAGATATTTGCATCTCTGAGTATGAAAATAGTCAGCTGTTGTCACAGTGGGCTCTAGACTTCCCAGCTGTGAAGCTAAAATTATATCTTGTTGTAGTCACAGGATACATCTGGCAGAAAAGAGAGATTAAGAAGCTTCAACAGACCACAGGTATAAAAGACAGGATTTTCTCTCTCTCTCTGTCTTCTCAAGCCACATCCACCTGTTCCAGAATCTCCTAATATCTCAACTCCACATCATCTTCCAGGATCTAGAGATCTGAGCTTCAGGGAAGAGCCATGGCAAGGGAAAGTGAACAGCCCAGGACTGAGACTTGCCCAAAGGATGGGAGTAGAAAAAGAATAAAAGCAAGGGAAGGATCAGATTTCAGTGATTTCTCAAACTGACTTTGCTACTGCAAAGAGGAGAGTCTCTTGTAACACCTGACACCCTTAAATATGAAAGCTTGATCTGTAAGATGAGATAGGAAACTTGTTCAGCTCAGATCATCCCCAACCTGCTTCAAGCCAGCTCTAACTACTAACAGACATAAACCAATTGAAAAATAACAATCATGTTGAAGTAATATTTTTTATTTCCTTACAAATGTAAATTTAAATGATGGTAAATTAGTCAGAAGAAATTCAAAGCAGAATTGATTACTTGGTTTTATCTTTGGCAATCAATGTTTTCAGGAAGGACGGAGGAAGGAAAGCATGTCAATTAAATATGTAATGTCAAGAACTACTGGCTGGAATATGTAACTTCTGCAAAGGAATCAGATTATACATATTTAAAACATCTTTCATTAACTTCAGAAACAGAACAAACTAGAAAGTGCACAGGTCAAAATCTTTTATTGCACCAAGTATTTGAAATGTCAGCATAATTGGTGGCATATTAGTTTAATATTTCTTGGAATTTTTGCAACAGTAATTTCACCTGCTGTATAATAATTTTACATGGTAATTTTGTTTTTAAACTATTGACAATGTAAATGTGAAGATTTAGGCATCTGTCCCACCTCAGCCATGTCTTTTCAAAATAGTATTTCATTAAGTAATTTGGACCACTGATTACAAAAAAGAGAAAGAGCAATTCACATTTTATCTGGGAAATGTGACGTTGAAGCCTCTCAAAAATTATTGCAAATTAATATTGTGAATGAAACTGTTATTTAGTATTTAGTGAATATCTTAAACTCTTTGGCATATACATTATAAAATATGGTCCTAAAATCAAAAGCAAGTAGTTTAAATCTATTCTTACATAAATTCAGAATTCATTAAAAATCTTATATTCCAGGACACTGGATACATTAAATTAATGCATTGGTGCCAATGGTTTGCCTGCAGTTAACTTTTTCTTTGATGACTAGTATGTGGTTTATTTATAAAACTTTATTGGAGGTATTATTCCCCTTTTGTCAGATAGCTGGGCAGTAATAGATGGTAAATACAGATTTTCAAATCCCTCCCACGCAGATGAACAATTATTAAAAAATAGACCCCATGCTACAGTAACCCTCATAAAAATGCCTTAGTTCAGCATAACCCCAGCTCCAGTGAAATCAAAATACAAATTCTTATTCCCTTTAGCAAGTTTGGGTTTAAACCTTCGATAGCCTTAAACTATCAATAAAACTTTTCAGGGGAAAGTGAAAAACCTCCCCACTAGAACTTGACAGTGCTCAGCATCCTCCTGCCCTTCCACACCTCCCTGCTCCTTCCCTGCAATGCTCCTCGGCACAGCACTGAGCAGCCAGCACGACAACTCTGCGAGAACATGTGCTCAGCAGAACTGCAAGCTCCCAGCACTTGCAATGCAGCTTCCATTGCAGGGCTGGGGAAAAACCCTGTCACTTAAAAACCATTAGGACAATTATTTTCAATTTCCATTTAGCAAGTACTATCTATATAATTTTTTACTATTTGCATTTTTACTTTCTATTAGGCAGAAAAGGAATTTATACTACAGTAGTTTCTTAGCATGAAAACATTTCCATTTTTCATCCTCATGGATGAAATAACATAAAGAAAAAATGAGGTGTTTCATTCAATTTCATGAATGAAAGTTATTTTTTTGTAAACCTTTCATGGGACGCAGTGTTGGTGGCCATGGAAAGCTTTACCAACTTCTAAATAAAAGTAATATGGAAACAACTGAAAAAATGTTTACAGAATATTCTTTGGTTTTCCCAAGTCTGTCAATGTTTAATAGGCATTTGGACAATGCATTTAATAACATGCTTTAGCTTTTGGTCAGCACTGAATGGCTGGGCTGTTGGACTAGATGATTGTTGTAGGTCCCTGCTAATTGAAATATTCTATTCTATTCTATTTCACCAGAATCACATTTCCCTCCATAACATTCTAAATTACTGGAACTCTCCCAGATGAATGAAACTATATGCAAACATAAATATTTTCTTACAAAGCAACCCAAATCTGTGAAGGGTATTATTATTTCCTCTGTACTATTAATATACAGAGGAAATAATACAAAATATCTTCTGGGATTCATATATTCCCCACGGACATTTCTGATGGACCCCAAGAGAAGACTAACACAGAGGTTCAAAGCTCTACTAAAGCCCATATGTCCAACCAACATAGTTATCAAAATGAACTAGGACAGGGGATAGAATGAGAAATAAAATTAGTGTGAGTCAGCCTAAGTATAGAAGGAAGTGCCAAATTTATGGCTCAGAAATTCTGTGCTTTTCTTGTGGAGAAAAAAAAAAAGCAGACCAAGCTCCCAATCCTGTCTCTTACAATGCAGGAAGCTTTTACAAGGTTTTGCAGACTCCTTGGGGGAACAAAGGGTAGTGAAGCATGCTTGTAGTTCCTTCCCTGGAGCTCACAGGAGGCCTTCACAACCACTTAAAGTCACTTAGCATTGCCTGTATTTCTTCTGGGTTCAAAGCCAACATATAAGCAACCCCAAAACAGTCTCATAACAACTGTTTTAAGAATTTGCTCTCTGATATTCATCCATCCTGTGCCCGAGGGTTCTTAGTGTGAGCTGATTTCTGATGTCAGTCCTGCTGTCTCCACTTTATCATTCTGCACATAATAGTGAGGGTTTAGAGGTTTTCGACCAATTTCATCTACATTGACAGGGGAGTATAAATATCAAATTCTATTAAGTTCCTACAGATCTTTGAAAATGTTTAGAATAGGATATAAGAGAGAGATAGAAGAGAGAGATACAACTTCTGGACAGAAGAGAGAGATACAACTTCTGGATAGGAGAGATACAACGTGGAAGTCCTTAATCAAAAAGAAATTTTATCAAGCTAAAATTTGTGTCTAATCCATATGTGTGCAAGTCCAGAGATACCACACCAAACTCAGTCTCTCCCCATGCAAAGATATCGCAAAACGTGAGAAGAATGTGGGATTATTTCAGGAGAGAAAGGAGTAGAGGAAATATGGGAGACTGACGTTAGATGTAATGGAAACTGGATTTTATTAGTACTACACTCAAGAAAGCTCTACTCTAAGGGGGTTTTGTTTCTCTCCACCATGGTATGGATCTGTTTTCATAACCATGTGTGTTTCATTTTTTAAACATAACTAAAAGATCGGTAGTTGAACCAATTCTCAAAGAGATTCCAATAACTAAAACTGCAGAAACTGCAAAAAGTCCCAAATGAAACACACTACAAAATCAAAGTTTGTAAAAACTGTGTGTTATTAATTTACTTATATTTAATTAAGGAAAATTCCTCAGATATAGCTGGATTTTCAGTGGGGGATTTAAATCAAGAAACTGTAAAAATGTATATCAGTGTAAATACTGATTTTGCCAGTACTTCACTTACCCCATGTCTGTATTCTAAAAATACTTACACTAGTTCTCAAACAGCTGTAATATAATAGCATTCCTTTTAATACAGTTTAGGCAAAATAGTATTTTCCTAGCATAGTTAATAAAGCTCACTACCGTTTTCCTACCACAGCTCTACCTAAAATAAAGGCAAGCAAAGCAAGTAGGGTGTTACAATATTGTTCCAATATCAATACTGAGATGTTAGGAACAGAGAAAGAAAGCCAACAAAAGACCTGAGAAGCAGACAAGAAAAGCCAAAGAACATTTATGCAATTTAGCATCTGCACAATAGGTAGCAAAAGCACACCACTAAAATATCAAATTAAATTTTGCATATATATGGAAGCAATAAGCATTTCTGGCATGCTGAAAATTTACCTGAATTATATGAATATAAGCCTTTATCTGGAAAACAAATATTGAAATGAAGTAGTGTCAGGGAAAAATACATGAATCAACACATGTAACAGGGATGATTAGAACCTTAAACTTTGTTATAATTGCTGCCAGAGATTGAAGAATTTGATACTGTGGGCCACACTCCTTCAAAATAATAAAACTGAAGCAGCTAAGAGAAATTAAACCACAAAAATGCCAATCACTTTTGGATCAACAGTTATACACAATAGCCACAGAGATCTAGAAGAGCACTTTCAGTAATTTCAAATTCTGAAATATAACTGGACACTTTTACTACAAGTGTTTAACTTTATAGGGCAAAATGTATATTCAACTAGGCATACAATATGAGCTACTACCCTTAAAAATATTGCACGCTTCTGTTGTTTTGAATCCTACTTTAAATTCAACAGACTCAAAAGTGATATGCCATTCAATCTTCTCCCTCCAGCTTGGTCTCGATTTGGCAAATATGTACATACATGAGAACCTTAATTACATCCTGTTGTTACCAGCAAATTCAAGAATCCTGATATGAGCTCAATGATTAAATACTTGCAGTACCTGATTTATTGTTTGCATTCCTCAAGTCTGACTGGTTTATGTATTTTAGCATTCCATACAATCAAAGCAATTTTTCTAAACTGAACAAAATAACAGTATGTGAATATCTGGACAATTCTGGAAACAGGAAATGTTAATGGCATTTGCAGATATTGAAATTATTACTTCCATAAGATGTCATAATACAAAGAAGCCAGGAAGCCAGAATAACATTAATAATACCTTGTCCTTAGCAAGATTTTATGAATACTTTTATTTCTTATAGTTGAAAACCTCACAGACATCATATTTAATAGAAAAGAGTGACAGTCTGTAAGTAAATGATGCACCTCAGATGATATGATATGACAGCATTAGAGAAAAAACTGAAAATTTCAATTTCTTGCCAAATGGTGCTGCTAATGGATTCACAGGATGACTAAGTACCTTCTGGCAAGTCACACTTTTTCTGACATCCAGGTACTAACTATTTTAATATGTGGATCATGTCACTAAAGCATCTACTACTTAAGATTTCTAACTCTCTGTATTTTCAACTTCGGTTTCTTGATAAATGTAATACATTTTCATGTCCCAGACCCAGAATTCCATTAGGCAATATAATTTCAAAGTGAATGATAAGGGTTTTTTCAGCATCATTCACAAACTTTTAGATGTGATTTATTGTGTAACTTCTCTAATATTTCTATTCCTTAGTACTAATCTCCTCTGGTTATGAATTTCATTTTTAAAATGACAATTATTTGGCTACAAAATTAAGAAAAATGGAGTTTAGAGACTTTGCCTAGTTTATCATGACAAGATCAGGTGTCACCCGAACACCGAAGGTGGAAGCGTGCCACATGCCCACAAAAAAAATCAATTAGCACAGTCCAGAAATTATTCATATAGTTAAAAATTATGGGCTTTCTGAATTTAACTGCTGGATAGATCTTTAAAGGGTAGAGCTTCTTGAAGAGCACGAGAATATAAAACTAGTGAGATTATAATGGGATTGAGGACTAAGAAAGCAGTGTTGGTTTCTATATGGTCACAGCACAGAATGGAAGAAGCCAGAATAGTATTAAAACCATCTGAAAACTTCACTACATGACAGAAGAGGAATTTAATAACATGATTGTGTCAAGTAAGTAACCAGAGAAACTATGTAATACCCTTAAATTGCTTCAAACAGGTTTTTAAGTATTTTTGTAGTTTAATTACAATTTAATAAAATAATATCCCAAATTAATTTCTTTCATTTATCCTAAAAGAGTTTTCTTCTAGAAAAAGAAAAATATTTTGATAGTTTAAGGCCTTTTTAGACATCCCTGTATCATGTTAAATACCTTTTAATTAAAGTATTTAATAAACTATAGATGTACAATGAATATAATAAATAAATAATAGATGTACAATAAATACAATACTGGCATATATACCCATATTCTGTGAACAAAATATCAATGCATGCAAACAAAGATAACATGCCCAAGGCCTGTGCTCCATTAAAAGAAAGAGAAAAACTAAGGAAGAAGCGTGAAAGAGAAAAATAATTGTCATTCTTGCTCTCTAGGGTAAAATTCTTATAATAAATTAATCATGGCCTGTGCCACTGACCATAAAATGCTCCATATTATAATTGGAAAAAAAGTCACTGAGGCATGTTTCCATTAAGTACAATTCACTTACCTGCTAGTGAACAGCATTATAATAATTTCCTCAAGTAAGGTTCAGTGACATTCATTGAAAATCATCGTGCTGACTTACCAGGCTCACAACAAACTAAAAGGAAATTGCTGAGACAGCAAGATCCTGATTCTGCAGTAAAATGAGCCTCTACAGAGCTCCAAGGAAGTAAATAACTTTCAGTGGAGGAAGATTGGCCATCATTTCACAGGGGCTCATATTTCACAGGTTAATGTTTCAAATACATTTGTAATTAATTGTTGTTAAACTTTAATGATTTTGGTGCTATGAAATGTATATCTTGATGTTCTACAACATACACTTGACAACTTTACCATTTAACTAATGGAAGAGAGGGATTAAATTAACAGTTATGACATTCCTCCTTGATCTGATGGTAGAGCCACAGAACATTAAAAAAAAAATTGTCATCACGCAGCAATGACAAGTCCATCTAAAAATGTTTTTCAAAAATTAATAAGTAATGGGATTCTTTTTTTTTTTTTAATCTAGTCTATCAATTTGGTTTTTTCTAGTCAGGTTTAATTTTTTTTGTCCTGTTAAGGTCTCAGCATTGCCCCAGAAAAAAGAGTCTGATGGAAAAATGTACAAAGTACGAAGCTGAAAAGGTGAGAAAACTTTTCATGCTATTCAAAACACTTTATGCATTGCAGATTTTCTTAATTCCCATCTGAAAAAATGAATAACATTGGAAAAACAAATGTTATATATATATATCTTTCTGCACGCTATATGGAGATTTTTTTAGAACATAACTGTACTCAAATTTTATCCCCAGAGTTTAAATACTCATTACCATAATTTCTCTCCCTCCAGATTTTTTATTTGCCTGGAGAATCATGAAACTCAGTGAATGGAGTCATTGATTAATTTAATTCTAAAAGTAATGAGAGTCAAATTCCCTTTACAAGAAAATTACTTCAAAGTCTGATTATTTACATTCATTTTCATTTTGATTGATTTTTCTGGTCTTCAGATCTGAAAAAAATACACCATTTTGTACATATTTTTATATTTGTACATATTTGTACATATTATACATTTGTACATTTATATTTGTACATATTCTACATATTGATTCTCAAACAGTGTAATTTCTAAAATATTTGAGATCTTGTTCTCAGCAGAGTTTATCTCCCACTGATTTATTACTTTTCCCTTACTGAGGATGCTCAAAATATAAATTTTTTATTTTTCATATCATATTGTGAATTCTCATGGTATTTAAAAACTCTCCTTCAGCTGCTGTACAGACCTATGCTGCAATGAGAGGCCTGAAAATGTCTCGGTTTACTGCTATATTCACGTTTTTTCTCGTTTATGCACGTAGCTGTTACCTACACTGTACATCGCACTCTCTGTGGGCTGCTGATCAATAAATCAGACAGCTTATTTTTAAAGCTGCAGAATCTGATTTAGAAAACCAGTGTCAGTTGCTTTTCAATCCTAATCAAATGGGAAAGTCTTAAAACACTTGGAGTAAAACAAAATCTACTTCTAAAACAAAGTCAGTATCAACATAAAACTAAAAAAACTGTTGTTCTCCAAAACAAACAATAAGCCCATTTGCTTTCTCAGTTCAACAGTATCAGCTGACACTGCACAAATGCTCAAATTACATGGTATAACTGTAAAAGCTGGAATGAGAAAGCCTCATATCCAATTTGATTTCTATCTCTATATTCTGGGCTCATAGAGAGTAAGCAATTTTTGATACGCAATCCCGTGGTATAAGCCTTGCTTGATTTCTGTATCCGTTCTCAACAAATAGAAATACTAACAATAACTTCCACACCAGTGATCCTAACAACTATGAACACTGCATCCAAAGCACATTCAATTTTGTATATATTCTCTAATAAGATTCTTAGCTAATGTGAGATGGAGAAATAACCTACCAACAATAGGTTGAATATATTCCCTGAATATTTAGGGAATTCCTAAATATTCTCTAAAATTATTTTTAATTTTCTGGTTACAATCTTTTTTCAGAGACAATATAAAAAGAACTTCAGTTTGGCTGTAATTCTAGTTAATGTTGTCTGGAATTCTTGGTGCATGGATGATTTTATGGTAAATGTTAGAGAAAATGAAGTAATTTTAAAATTTCACTTCAAAAGTTGAGCACGATAAGTAAAATAGACCTACTCGTTACCCCACATTTCACATTAGAAAAAGCTTAAAATACACTCATTGGATCAGGTTATGAAAATCTGAAATATAATTAGCTGAAAGAGCTAGTAAGTCATAATCCTATGTTCTATATTAGTTCCAGTTTCTAAGTAGATGTCTGTCAAAAAACACAAAGGAGAAAGTATGGCAATGGTTCTTTCTCACTAGGAAGTTAATGGAATGTATGGATCAGAGGACTGGGAAAGAGAAGGTGGACAGCTGACTTAGATCAGTCTGTACCACAACACACTGCCCACTCAAAGATATTGAGAGATAAATATATGTAGAAACTAAGCTACTGTCTCTGAAACCTGGTTTCTAAAAAAGTGGCATATGGGGCACTGTGGGAAGCTTGCGCTTTGCTACTGGCAATCTGTAAATACAGCTTCACTCTTCAGGGCTGACAGTCTGCTCTTCTTCAGGAACACTGCAATCCAGTGATATTAAAAAGAGAATAGAAGTGGTAAGTGTAGGTGGTTCTTTTAAACTACCTTTAGAGAATAACATTTAAGTATTGTCTTCAAATATATGTGTTTATCGCTACTTGGCAATCATAAAGATAAAAAAGCTTAGATGCATAATGTGTATTTATACAAACAACAAACAACCTTGTAATTCAAAATATCTCTCCTGTCATTTCTCACACTAACAATTTTTGGGACTATTCAATAAAGTGTTCCATATTATACTCACTAATTCTATGCATAGAGACATCACAGAAATGAACAAAAGGTAGGAGGACTGAACTGCTCAGATTTTGCAGCCCCAAAAATTGAAATCAGTCTGCTTTATAACAGCCCAGTACATGTCTAAGAAGTGCTTTGAAAAACACAGACAAACTTGCTAGACATGCCTTGTCTTCATTCTAGAGATTTTTTTCATGTTGTCGTAATGTACCACTGGATAACATCTTCTGTTTCATCATATACAAGAATGTTATTGAAAGATACAAAAACATCTTCAGACACTAGAAACCAGTATATTGTTTGACTTCATACTCTTTTGAAACTTCAAAAAAAAAGTAAAATCCCCAGACATCTACATGTTATTAATATAGTACAAACATTTTACTTAGTGAAGGCAAACAGTCTTAAGATGTGCTGTCTGCCCTTCACCGGTCCCTTGGTGATGACATTTAGACAGGGAAGAGCTTTTTTGGAGGCCATCTGGTCGAATGCCTGTTTCAGGTTTGGCCAAATTACACCTCATTGTTTACAGCCTTGTCCAACTGAGTACTGGATCTCTCAGTAGGATATTGCATGACCTCTTTGGACACCAAGAAGTACTTTTATTTCCATTTCAGAGGCGTGACAGCAATAAAAGAAAAATTGTATTTTTTCATTGCTAAACGGATTCTGCTGCCATAGCTGAACTCTGATCAGATGCTAAATTTCCAATTGTGTACCTTTTCAGACCCCAGAAAGCAACTATTTTAATTCCAGGAGACCTTGTTCAGTACATTTAAAACTATCTGTTTAAACTGAAAATTATTTATGATACACAGGGATTCAAGACATGAATATATTCCCAGGCCACTAAAAAAAAATCCTTCTTTATGCAATTCCTATTCCTATACAAATGGAAATAGGATAATTTAGTGTAGGAGCATGTGCATTCTCCAGCAATAATAGTGAACATCTGAAGCTGCTTATTTGATTGAAGATTTTAGAACCTGAGACTGAAAAACTGGGAACAGTCAGACTAAACCCTCTTCATTGAAAAGCAGGACTTCTATACCAAATCTTAGTATTTCACCAAACAAGAAGTTTTCTAAGTCCTTTCCTCTATATATACAGACAAACATATAAAATTGTTCAGTTGAACACATAATTAGTATTAGTATTTATTTGTTATTTTTTATTACTTATTAGTACATAGTGTTATTACTATATAAAAAACCCTGAATGTCTTTCAAATTTTGAGCCAATATCATTCAACAGATCTTTACTCAAACATCAGTAAAATATGTTAAAAAATAAAGCATTAATTCATTCTTAATGGCAGTTACTTATTGCACAGTCAGAAATTCTGATAGACAAACAGGGTTTGTTTGCAAGACTGAATATTTCCTGAAAACCAGAATTTCACTAACTTCACATACAAAGAGTCCAACTGGTCTGTAAAAATAGTTGTACATGTAATTTTAACTTCTTAAAATGTGTTAAAAGATGGCATAAACCATGTAAGAAAAATAATTTAGAAACTTTAGTTAAATAACTGTCATGGCATATGAGACAACTGAAGATGGTTGAATTACAATAGAACTCCTTACTTTTTAACTATCATTTCTTTCCTCCTTTTGCGGTCAAATATAATCTTACAACTTCAAGGCCATGCAGTGTAAGTCTCTGATAGTGTGTCTCTCTCAGAATATTATGATATGGAGCATTTTAATCCTTCTCACCATCAAGTGTACAGAAGACAAACAGATCATCTGCTTGAAACACTTGCATACAATGGGTTATTTAATAAAAACTCTACATAGAACATATGAAATATCCAAGCTTGTCTGCAAGACTACACACAGATTTCTGTGAGTTTATGCGAAATATATGCACACAAACTCACACAAAATGACTCAAAGTAAATCTTAGAAACTGGGTTGGGGTTGTTGAAGTTCCTTTGTGTTGTTGGGGGGTTTTTTGTTTGTTTTGGGGTTTTGGTTTTGTTTTGTGGTGGTAGTGGGCCTTTTGGGTTTTGGGGGTTTTATTAATCTGGTTGGCTGATTTGGTTCGTTGGGTTTTTTTATAGAACTGCCAATTGGTATTCTATAAAGTTTATTCAGTGTAGAAGAGCTTTAAACCACTGGCAGTACTGAACAGTTCAACTTGAGAAACCATGAAGTATTAAAGAACCAGATTTTCCCCCTTTACTGTCTTATTCTGTCTTAATCTATTTTTATTACCATATTTGATATACTGTACTTTCAAAATACCTGCTGATAACGTCAAACTACTACGGATCAGGTATAACAAACTCTAAAAAGTAGAATTTTTAGAGAAATCTCATTTGTGATTATAAGCATATAAAATAGTATCAAAGCAAGGCAACAGGCCATGGTATTAATTTATCTACATATGATGTTATATACAGGTTACTTTAAGAAGTATGAGCTAAAGGGAGAGGCCCTGCGCATTCACTTTTGCTTAAACAATGAAATTATGAACATAATATAAAAGACAGAGCTTCATGATAAAAAGAGCACTTTGCAAAAACCAAGATAATTTACTCAGGCTGAAGATCTGAACTGAGTGGTCTCATAAGAAAAAATGGTGTAATGCACAGTGGTTGATACCATTTCTAGCACGTCAGACTCTCATCTGTAATCACAAATTACCTAATTCATAACAGCAACAAATTAAGATAAAAATTCTGTCAGCTTTCCATTTGCAATAATTTCATATATATTTTATTATGCATTAATTCAAATGAACTATACACAGTGTGCAAAACTAATAACCTACTTTGTAACCTCCGTGTGGGACTCTCGCCATGGAGTTGTCTGCGTGGCAAATATGGTGAGGGATGGGGAAGTGGCAATGAAGAGACATCATGTGTTTGAAGTTTGTACCAGTGAGGTTCATCATCTAGTAATGCTGTCTCTAACTCAATAAGAATCTAAAAAAGAAAGAATGGTTAAAAGTAGGAAAGCATTACGTGACAGAATATTTTAAAATAGATATATTCATAAATTTTACTCTATTCTCCTATTGCTAAGGACTTTGTCTGAAGTTATATAAAAACCTTGCTTTAATATGAAACAATCTCCTGTGCCTTTTACAACCATAAATATACCAAAAAATCTTTCACAAAACCTTTATTACCTTATGAGAGCCTTTACAGCATTCAAATACCACAAGTTAATGAGCAACATTCCAAAATTTTGGTAAAATACAACTATGGATAATATGGATTTTAATGAACAATTAGAAATTGAGAAACCACATTCATGCTGTTACTAAAAGAGAAAAAACACAGAAAGAATCTCATATCAGGATTATGTGATATGTGCAAGATCACTATTTGTTTACTACTAAGTGAAAGAAAAAATAAAACAATTAAAAAAAATTTTGCTTTGCACAGTTAGTAACTTTTTCAAAAATACTGTATCTATACATAAGTATGTGAGCAACTGTATTTCCGTAGTAACTACTAATACTTGTATACCTCTCCTAAAAATTCACTTTCTTCCTCTCGAACTCGTGCTTGGTCCCAAAGAGTGATTTCTAACATTCGTTCTCTAAACTCTCTCCGATGAACTGGAGAATAAATAAATGTCTGATTCCACTTAGGTTCCAATGTTTTCTTTACTGTTTTTGTTCTTCTTTTATTTTTATCACTGAAAAAAACAGTTAAATATTAAATATGTTCAAAACACCATTACACTGCATTAGGTATATAATGGAAAATAGGAAATCTTAAATCAGCAGTTCAGTTTGTAGGATCATGGGTACTACAATCTACATCAGGAATTTTCCTTTACTATAAAGGTCAGTGTCTATATTGAGGATAATTCATAAGTTCATATTAAAAACCAAGGTTAGGTGGTTTCAAGTTTATGCGCCAATTCCAATTTTAAGATGTTCCCCAAAAAACACAAATGTTTTAATATGATTTTGGGTGTGTTTTCTTTTATTTTGGAAACAGCATTTTATAAAGCAAAACATATTTCCATAGATGGGATTTCCACAGGGCACAGTCTGCCAGCAGAATATCCCTACACACAATATTGGGCATAGCAAACACCTGTATTTCAGAAAAATGAGCCAGCTGGTTCACTCAAGCTTCCAGTCCTACAGCGGCTGACTCCAACTGCAGAGCAGGAAGGAGCAGCTGGCCCACATGAAGGAATGGTCAGGGAGCTGGGGGCAGTGCAGGACTCCTGACTAAGGGCTCCATATCTACCTGGGAAACCAGAAGCCCAAAAAACGAGCTACATTTTCTTTTCCAGCAACACTGGAAAAAACAGTGTTCTCAAGAGAGCTTCCCAAATCCTTTGGTCACCCTAATGAACCACCCAGGCTGAAGGTGGACCTCCACTACAAGGTGAGGTCTCCACGCAAGGTTACCCTGGCAGCCTTGGCTCTGGCTCCAGGGTGTTGTTGAAAGCAATGTCTTTTGCAGAATATTTCTATTTGAAAGAATTAGTATCTTCTGATTGAAACAATTTTTGCTGGAAAACACCCACACTCCTCCTACTGAGAATACTGACAAGAGTCCTCATAACAATGCTTATTTTAAACCTGCTGATTGCTGCATAATGCAGCTGCCATACTAATTTATGAGGATTTTTTAATAGGCCGTGCAGATACAGTCAATTCGTTATTACTTGCAACTGTAATAAAGTCATTGTATTTCTGAACTGTTATTTGGAAGCTGGATCAAAATATTACCTAAGAAATAATATTTTTAGACACACTGTTAAAAAAAAATTCTAGAATACCAAGGGTTTGTTTACCCTTGTGAACTGAAATAAGTTACATTGTACAACATTTTTCAACAACAATGAAATTTCTGTAATCAAAGAGAATTCAGCATCTTTATCTAATCAAATGCTTGACTTACTTGAGTGTATTTTACCTCTAGCATGTTTCCTTCTACTACATAAGAAATATACTGTTGCTTACTTAGTTTTTAAGTCTAAGGAAAGGAAACTTAATTTCCACATCAGAAAAAAACCCCACAATTCTAAGACAAACTGCTGATCATAAACACATAAAACAACTATAGAAAAAAGTTCTGAACGCTTCCCATAAATGGGAAAAACCATTATAGATTACTAAAATTTAATTTCAGTGTACTTTTTAGTTATCACAATTTACATTGTAAAACATTGTGAACACAGACACTTTTGTTAGCCTATTAATTACTTATTAATCTTGAAAAAGCAGGCAAGATAATTTAAGCAGACCTGATTCTCAGTTTAGCACAGCTTCAGCAGCTACAAACACAATACAGCAGTTTGAATAAACTAGAGATCTAAATCAGCAGTTCAAAAACTGGTGAGCCCGAGAAAATCTATCCAAAACCTGTTAATCATCAATGACATGGCAAATTAGGTAGTCACAGAAAATTTGCATGTCAACATATGGTATACAATGAAAGTGGAAAAACAATGTCTTTCAAAATACTAAATAGCTTTCATTCCTGCTGAAGTCAAATGGTACTGGAGATAGTTAGCATCTTCCCAGTTTAGCTATTAGGAAAAGCAAAAGAAGTAAAAATACAAGTTATATCCTATTCTACAGATTCAGCAATCCACTGATCTATTTGTTATTTTGAATAACATTAAAGCTTTGAATTATTTGGTTGGTACATTATAAAATAAAGCGGAACATGTTCCCCTACTGACACAATCTGAGGAAATATCAATTAAAAAATCAACTGGATAACACATTATCTCTTTTGCAGTTCTTTCCAACACCTAAATTAAAATGCAGAAAATCGTGGACTAAGAAGTGAAGAATAGGGGTCCTACTACAGTTTAATTTTCCCTAAGTGCACCACCCAGATTAATATGAGTTCTGTGCTTAAGGGGAAGTTTTTAAAGTGCAAATGGGAAATCTCTGTTGAGACCCCTTCAGCCTTAAGTCATTTATACTGTGATAAGAAATCTATGGGTTTCAGATGCCAAACCTGTTGTTAATGCTTTACTGTGTAAAGGTAGGGCAAACCAAACTGCTAGACTCCTCAGTCCAGAAATTTATGAACCCAACTCTGTAGCATTTTCTTTGCTCTAGAGAAAAATAACTGTCATAGGAAATAAAGACATTATAAAACACTAACAACATTCTTTGCAAATAACAGATCCCCGTGCAAAGATGTATGTTTACCTTTCCTTTCCTTTTCTACTCAGTATTTTATAATATAACCAGGGAAAGCAAGTTTGTGCTTAGTGTTCAAAGACATCTTGCTGTTACATAGCATGTTCAACACAAGAACTCAAAACTGAAAGCTTTTTTCCATGTAAGTATGACTGATAAACTCAGCTGTGCATGTCACCTGAGTATCAGACTAATTCAAATATTCCTTGTCTTTGCGTTCACCCTACCTTCTGTCTGGAAGAAAATAAATTTTAACATAAGGATTCCTTGGCCTCCCATCTTCCCTTGAAGGAAGATCCTTTGCTCCCAGTATGGTCACTATTAACTGATGACCAACCTTGTCATACCACAGTTTTATCTGTAGGGAGAAAATATTAATTAGTGAACTCATTTCCAAAATGAAGTAGTATATTAATCCTTAAAAATATTTTTGCTCATAAGCTTCTATTTATATTGGTTACTTAAACAGAAAATGTTATATTCTACTTTGCATTTATAACAAAGAACAAAAAAAAGTTAATATTGTAATAGCCTCAGTATGTACCAGGAGTTACTCTTTTTTTAAAACCCTGTACAATAAGTACCTTACTTCACACTAATTGTGTTTCACATGGTGCTCTCGTTAGGATTATTCTCCCTTGTATTGTATTACTTGCATTACTAATGTATGGTATTCATATATATATATATTTCTTGGGAGTTTATGCACAATGAATTAATTAATTTTTCATCTTCTGTTGTGCTAAAGAGACTATGGGATAAACCCATAAACATTTCATATCACTAAATGTTTTTCAATGTACATACACTTA
Organism: Oriolus oriolus; assembly: GCA_013400235.1. Classification (NCBI taxonomy): domain Eukaryota; kingdom Metazoa; phylum Chordata; class Aves; order Passeriformes; family Corvidae; genus Oriolus; species Oriolus oriolus. Next base: position 1,187,715 of record VXBT01011416.1, on the reverse strand, counting down.
TTCTGAAACCATATAAGCCTTCCAGAAATACTAAAAGAGGAAGGCTCAGTAGTCCAACCCTCTTCATAGTCCAACTCGCTAACAAGGTAAAAACCATTATCATTCATTTTTAGAATTACTAGTAACCAGTCTGAGGCTTGATTTGCTATCCTTTTCCACTACAGTCTAGCTGCTATTAGCTAGCTGCTAATAGTCAAGCTGCTATTCAGCTATTTCACTTTGAATTCTATGTCTGCAAATACCCCAGCCAAGGAAGGAATATACCTACTTTAGAGCAGTCACTGCAAAAGGGGGAAATGGGGCAGTTAGATCAAAACAAAGCCTTCCAAATAGCCAGGGAGCCATTACATGGTGGTAGCACTGCAGTATCACTAACTACAAATTACTGAGGAGGCTCTCTTCATGATGACTCTGCCTGAGACTGGACAAACTAGGACATTTAAAGAAAACAGTGACCCTGCCTGAACTTAAGGGAATCAGAGAGGATAATGCCCAGCCTGCATACCAGGCGATACACCTTTAGGCATGAATATACCCTAGCTAAGGTAGACATAAACAGGAGAAGGTACACTTTCTGTGGAAACCATCTCACATAATTTCAGAGACAGGGTTTTCATCTGCCATCATAGTTCCTTATCTTCAACATTTCAGTCTCTTCAAGAAAGGATTTGATGTAAATCTCAAGACTTTTAACCCATAAAGAAGAGGCTGATTTAGCTCTCTGCCATTTCTAATACTTCACTAAGTGAGATTACACTAAGACATGCCAACTCAATTATTGGTGGCAGTGTACTTCTTCCTTCTCCTCTGCTTCAGATCTTGCAGTTCCTGTAGCCACCAACCAAGTGTTTGAATGGATATTAAAAACAGGATACTAGTCCTCCATTATCCCATCATTGGCTCTGTTACAGACTTTATACGTTCTGGTACTAATAGCTGTGTGGCTCTGTGGCTACTCATGTGTGTGTGAATTTTTGACGCCGTTCCTACATTCTTGCAAGCCGGGGGCTTTGGCAGTATTTTTTCTACACTGAGAATTATCTGGACTTCTAGCTATCTCCATCCAGCTACAGATCAAAAGCGGAAAGCTTTGTACCAACAGTATAGCTTTAATGACCTCTGAAGTGCAAGTCGACTTAAATGTTCTTTGACATTAAATGTATCCACCCGCAGGCTTTCTTGGGAGTCCTCAAGCAAAACATAGACTTGGCTAATCCCACATCCCAAGGGGAATAGCACTGAAGACAATCTTCTTTGTCTGCCTTTTTGGGATAATCAAGTTTGCTTAAGGAGAATGCAATATATTTGTGATACAGACACTATCACAAACTGTGACTGATGAATGTGAAATCATCTAGATACAGGCACCAAAAATAAAACCAGAATGTGTTCATATTCAAGCTAAATATTTCTTCACTATATTTGTTTCAGACTGAATTTTTACATGAAAACTTCAGTCTAAATATTTAGAAAATTACTTAATCAGAAACTGAAATCATCTGATACTACTTCCTTGAGATGCTTTAACAACTGTAGTTTGGAACAAGAGCTCAAAATTTGCAATGACTTATTATATCTTCTACTTTTCTCTTGATGGTCTGAAAAAATAATTGGAAAAACTTGTACATAATGGGCATATTTTCCCTGAAATTCCCTTTAATTTGGCTTGTTACAGGAGAAGTCAGGAGTCAGAATTAAGACCAGAAAGCTCTCTCCCTCCTGTATTCACACTGCTAGCACTCCAATATACAGCACAGGTTTATAACTCAAGCAATCATTTGACTAGGATGAAAGGAGGAGAAGAAAGGAAGAAACTGTGAGAGAACAGTCAAAGAAGCCCACAGAGGGGAGAATGGAATTGCATTCTCATGGGATTAAAAGAAGGAAGAAGGGATAAATAAAAAACTGCTTTATAATTACCGTGAAAGTAAAATATACAGGATACTTCTTGGTGAAACACAAGAATGGAACCACTAATGTCAGGGACCAGAGATTGACAAAGGGGCAAAAATAGACTGAATGAGAGAAATGGTGTGAGACGACAAAAGAACTAGCCATGCTAACTGGCACAAAATATGTTGAAAGAGAGACTGGGATGAACAAAAATCTAACAATATTTTTTACACACACACTTTTAAAAGCCTAGAACATCTAAGCAACTTCAACAAAGCAGTCCTGATCTAAATGAAGGAAAAGGAAAGCTAAACTAATAACACATAAAAAACCCTACAGAAAAAATTATGCTGGCTGATGCTAATGTGGAGGCTAGCACCTGTAAAAAACCTTCTTGAGTAGGACTTTGTCTATCTAGCTTACTTAGGATATAGACACCTAAAATTCAGAGAAAATTATCCGACCTGAATACTTTCTGAAGATCTTCCCACTTTGCATTGAAGTCCTGGAGACTAATTAGCCACCCACATGCTCATATACTTTCCTTCCCTGGGCTCCTTCACTTGCCAGACAGGCACCTAACGCTTTATTAAGCTTCTGCAGTGACCTACATTCAGGCAAACAGGCACCTAAATCCAATGCATCCTGATATTGTGTGATGGTCTATTACTCACAGAGGGGTGCATCTGCTGCACTCCTTGAGACAGGCTTCCAGGTAGGAATAACCACCGCAGAGAGCGCAGGAAACAGGAACTCTTCTGCACTCAGATGACTGGAGGAAACAGAGATGAAGGTCTGACCCCAGTTTCATTCTTTCTGTTTTTTAATCAGCAGTGGTCTAACACAAGAGCAATACTTATTTGGGGTGTCAGGTCTGGAACCTGCTATGCTTAAGTGTGCTTTGATAACACCACACACTTATATCCAGCCAAACAGTGTCTCAGCTTCAGATGAGACTTTGTACTCCAGAGAAGAAAGGGATATGGAACAGTTTGATGATAAAAGCACTCTTTTCATACACAGATTCAACCTCTTCAGTCTAAACAGTATTTAAACAGCACAGGTCCTGTTTCTGGAATAAGCTTCCTACACACACAATATATAAAAGCTGACTGCTGGTGTTGCATTCTGAGAAGTGAGGATGCAGGTATCTAGCATATCTAGTTAGTATTCCTGTTTCACAGAATCACAGAACAGGTAAGGTTGGTCCTTTGTAGCCTCAGCAGAAGGTGCCTCCCTGTGGAGAATCAACTCACCCTCTGGAGTAGCCTAAGTTTCAAACAGAGTTAATGGGCTTTGGTGTCTTTTATTTGGGTTGATCACTCACTGCAGGTATTGAGGTATTTACGCCTTTTCTTCAACTGTACAAGTGAAAGCTTTTCCTCAAGGTATGTCAAACTTATTTGAAGTTAGTATAAGTTATATAAATTAAGGACATAAATTCAGTTTACTAGATTTCATCTTTTTTCTATTAGATCTCATCATCACCAAAAATTTTAGAGGACTGAGGTCAGAGTTCTAGAAAAGAAGTAATCATGTAGATCTACTCTAATACACATACAAAAGGGAATTAGTTAAGAAAATCTAGATAATATAATTGTTGCACTTCGCATACTCCTGTCTCAAGGATGTTTGACTGCTCAACTATGCAATTCTAATGTGGTTTTATGTATGGCAAACACAAGCAAAACATATCTTCAGTCATAACTTAGATTTAGAAACAGAGAACATTTGAAGTTTTAAATCCTATGCTACAGTTTTTTCTTTGTTATATAAGGGTTACTTCACAAATCTCATGAAAAAGAGGTAAAATTTGTGCTACTGGGAGAGATCATCTGCCCTACAGCTTGATTTCTACCACCACAACCTACTCAAACATCACTGGCTTTTAGAGACAGCTGGCCAGGAACTTTTTTCTTCTGTTACTCATTACAATTTTTCATGTAATCTACATAGATGTTTGTTATATTTATTATTATTTAAAAATGAGATACTACTTTTCTTTCTCACATTATTCTGAAACAAGAGATATACCACTAGGATCTGTTGTTTGAAAAAAAAATCTCATTTTATTTTTAAAAACACTTGCAGTAATCATTTTATTGGACTTAAGCTTATGTAGATGCTGAAACTGCCCTGAGGTGGTCATATCTTCAGCATAGCTGAGGTAAGTTTTGGATGTTGTTAAACACACCTGTAAAGAATCCTGAGTACTGAGGGTTGCTAAATCAAAGTACTATTACTTTCTGCTTCAGCTGCTGTCTGATATGCTTGCACAACTACAAGAAAAGGCTGTCAAATGGAGAAGCCTGTAGGATATTAAGGCCAGAAAATTATACAATTATTTAGGCTGCCCTAATCTAGATTTCTTTTTCCTTTTAGTGGTTTTACCCCGTATATATTTGTATACATGATCAAATATATTGATGTTCTGTATTAAAGCCAAAAGGATGGCTGAAATTTTTGAAGTTAGAAAAAAGAGCCAACTCTGGCTCAAAAGAAGGCTTTGCCAAGTAAACAAGAGATACTGCATAGAATACACAAATTTAAGAACAGATTTTTCCCTACAAAGATTCATAAAGCATCGCTCTGCAACTTAGAAAATTACTGATATGCTAAACTAAATCTAAAATTTCAGGAAATAAAGATGCACTTTTACAAGTGCTGTAAAATTAGTAAAAGCTCAGAAGGGCTTTTGATAGAAAAATAAAAAAGAAACTGAGTGTTTTTCTTCCCAATAAAATAATGATGATTCTATGAAATCATCCAGTGGGCTAGAAGATGAATGGAATGACATGGAGAGAAGTGTGAGAGAGGAGCTTTTGCCAGAAAGGATCAGTTTCAGACTAACAAGCAAAGAAGATGCAAGCAAGTATAAAGATGTTCATTTCCTGTTGAGAGCAATGAAACAAATAAGTATAAACAGAATGTTTGGAGATCCTCATTCTCATAAGGAGTTCTAAAGACACAGCTATACCACAGCCCAAAATGAAATCTATACTTCTTGACAACCATAAACAGCAGCTCAGAGCTCTGATTTAGTGAATTTGTCATGCCAAAAAAGTAACCAGAGTTCTGCACTGCTGCTGGACTGCTCCTAATACTCTCGTTTGAAGACCACTGGAGAATTCCTATTCTTTCTGCAGCCTGCATGGTAAATATATCTAACATGAATCTTTTATAAACTATCTACCATCACTACTAAAAGTGGGCAGATGGATGACTTTTTGTTTCAGACTAGTTGTAAAGATTTTGCCAAGGTCATAATTTTGAGTTCTTCAGGAGCTCTTGTCAAAATCCTTATGTTTAGCTTTGACTGTTACTAGGCTCTGCAAAAAAAACCTGTTAGAGAGGTCCACACGGACTCCACAGGCACTGGCTGCATAGAGAAAAAAATGGGGCTAAAGACAGTCCTTATCTACGATATAAAAAATAATCCCTCCAGAGGGTGAGCAAGCAAGCCTTAAACATTTTCACCCTTGTTAGATTATTTTCTCGCAAATACGACACTTCTTTTCATTTCTCAAATGACTACCATAATCATTTGAGCAAGGTATTTTTTTTTCATTAGAGGGTATTATTCTAAGTAGAACAGACAACTTTTATGTCTATTTCTTTATTTTGTATAATGTGATTAAGGAACTACTACATGTTATTTCTACATTACAGTATTTCATGAAACATGCAGGTTTTAGGCAGAGATTTCCTTTTTAAATTCAACAATCAACTCTCACATAATTTTTAAATTTATTTAGCACACATATAAAAATAAAATAAATATTAAAAAACTACTTATGTCATATATAATATTTTCCTCTGTGAACTACTCAACAACTTGTGATCGTACCTCTCTGATTTCATTATCATGAGCAGAATCCAACTTTCTTAATAATACTAAAGGATATTTAAAATTTTTCATACAAAGCCAGTTTATGTCAATAGCACATAATATATTAACTCTAAATCATACAATCAAGACATTATTTTATAATTTCTTTTTTCTTTAGAATTTTTAATTTTGAATTTATATTTAAGCAGTTGTAAGGAACACTTTCAAGAATACTACGTTGTGAAAAAAAAGTACTTTATCAAATATGATTCATATTTGATGTCTTATTTACAGTCTTATTTAGAATTTTTTTATAAATATATGTATTTATGATCTCTTTTCCATTTCACAATGAAATTCAGTCCTCTTTCTGATCTCTTAGATCATCCTTTACGTCTTGGTCAATTGATCAAACAAGAGAAATATTTATAAAGCTGCCACACAAAAGATTAACATCTCCATAAAGATATTTTGTAAGAAAATCAGATAATATTCTAGTTACAAAAAGAAAATGAAAAACATGCAGCAAAGCAAGATAAGCATTGTAAAATATTAGTAAAACCTACTTTTTCATTAATCTATAGTACCTTAGGAGTTTCCTAATGAAAAAAAGGCAAACAACTTGTACCTGAACAGAATATCGAAGCTAAATAAATTCAGTAAGACAACGGGAGAATTCATTTTAGATTCAAATAGAGTTTTGGTTATTTTGATGTACTTAGAAATGCAAGAACCAAGTTTCGTACACAGGAAATTTGTTTATTTAAACAAGGTACAAATTTTTTGCCCATCTTCTACTCAAGGCGCTACTATCATGTGGAAAATGCAAAAAATATGAGTTAAGTAATGATAATGAATGATTTAAAGAGACATTCATCTTTATATAGTAAACTCAAGCATAAAATTATTTATTGCTTAAACAATACGCAAATTTTGTATGTGGGATGCACAGCCATCATCACTATTGAAACCTGTACAAGTTTAATATTGGGCAGACAGCAAACAAAAACTAGTTGTCTCTTTAAATTTTTATTTAGTATCTTAACCCCCATGCAGAATTGTACAAGCTGCTCACAAGATGACATGGAAGTTGTTAATATGGTTTAAAGCAACACACTCAAAATATGGGAAAACGGACTATAATGTAACGTTTTCCTACTATGCATTTTCCATAACAAACAAAAGAAAAAACCCACAACTTTAGTTTCTGTCAGGCAGACGAAGTCTTTACCTGAACCCTAGGAACAAAAGGCGTTGTTCTTCTACTAAGGCTTTGGCTCTGGTAAGCAAAATTAAAGAAAAAGCAATAAAACAAAACCAAAAAAGACAACACGCTGGAAACTAAAAGACCAAAAGTAAAAACAAAGACACATAACTATTACTTTAAACACAGCTTTACACCAACAACATATTTATCTAACACAAAGTATTTTAATGCAATGCATAAATTAAATCTGCATATCTGTTACCAAATCATATCAAAACCCTGTGGTGGAAATTCTTGCCTTAGGGAAGTCAGGAGGAATTTTACCACTGATTCCCCAGGAGCAAGGATTTCTCTTTGCAAGTCTATAGACAACATTTACAATAGATTTAGAAATAACATGTAACAAAAAGAACAGGTAGGCAAAGTGTGATTTAAAAGTGGGGTTGGAAATATAAGTTAAGGTTGATCATCTCATTCAGGGAGATTGTACATGCATATTCAGAGAGAAACAATTCACGCTCTGACAGCTTTGGCTACTTAGGAAAGTGAGTAAAATAAATGGTTTTCCCTTTTTTGCAACTTTAAGAGTCATGTCTATGAAAAGTCCCCTTAAATAGTTTGAAAACAATTAAAAGAAAGTTAGTGCTACCTGGTATTAGCATTACATGGGGGAAGGTACAGTCTATGTATTTCAGTTCTCTAGCAATCACAACAGAAATTACATATGGTACACACAGAAATGTGTGAAATGGGATCTAGAGCATTTAGCAAACTGCATATATAGATGCATTTATAACATATTTTTGTGCTGTAGCATTTCAGACCACATACAACCTTGTGGCCTCCAGTGGCTACATCAAGACTACATCAAGTACAGGCAACACAAATTCCTGGACTAGCTGCAAATTCCAAGCAACCTTCAGCTTAGGGCAAGAGCTAATGGAGTGGCACAGAATCGGTACAGAGTATGGGGCATGGACAGGAAAAGGAGCATGTGTTGATACCTCAGAGGGCCAGTGAGTGGGAGAACAGGAGCATGGAGTAGGTAACAACAATCCCAGCCATCTGACAGATTGGAATCTCCTTTACCTCTGCCCAGTTTTCCTGAGATTATTTATCTAATTCAAAATGATAGAAAGAAGCTACTACTCAATATTCACTTCCATTAGAAATGTAGCCAAAGCATGGAAACAGGCACAGTGATGATGCTTGTGCCACCTTCCTTGCTTATTTGGCATGCACAGATGCTGGAGAAATCTGTTCCATAAAATGTGTGAAGTAATCCGTTCTTACATCAAAGCAAGAGGATATATAAGAAAATTTGACAGTCTAAATCACGGATTTGGTCTGATGTGCTCCCTGTGCTCTGCACGGTGCAGCAGCTGCACTCTACCTGCCACTCTGCACAGGCAGGACTGCAGAGCCCAGTGTTAGGGTGTCAGAATGTGACCTACTCACAATAAAAGCAGATCTCCAGCTTGCTTCAGCTCCATTTTACAGAGGAAAAATAAATTATCACAGGATAATTTAATCCTAAGAGGGACAGAATCTCTCCCACCATGCACCAAGGGTCCTCACCTGTCATATTCTGCCTTGGAAATGGAGGAAGATCAACACATTGTGTGCACTACCTAGAACTTTCCATGTTAGAGCAACAGCAATTTAATTGCACAGAGGTATAAAGAGGAGGAAGAAAAGTAAAAAGAACATGTGAAAGGGCAAGGGGAAGCATGTGTTGTACTTGATCTCATCCCCTCAATGTGCTGACATACAGGCCCTTCATAATGTACAATAAAGGCTTTCTAGTATGCTGCATATATCACAACAAATTAATATAAATGTATTTTCATTGTTTTATAAACTGAATGTGTATGGCAAATCTAGTGAAGTGGTTCTGTGGTTCATGTGTACAGGGAAATAGATTAATTTTATTAATTACACCCTTTTTCTGTTACCCACCAGCACAAAAATTAAATACCGTGATTTTATACTTGTATCCATTTGCATGATCTTATAGTTGTTATTATTCCCTAAACCTAACTACTGGAAAAGCATTTCAAGTTATACTCTTCCTGCAGTATCAAAAAAGTAGCCAAAATGCAGTGATGAAGCTAAGAGCACCAGCATACAAAGAATACTTTTAACTTTTTCAAAATTATATTAAAGGAAAAACAACTCAGTGGAAAAACACAGAAACAGGAACCAGACAAAGCAAATAATAAAAAAATTATAATTGCAATAACAGTCAGATACTCCCCTGAAAGAACATGAATAAAAAGTGCTATAAAGTAAAGCGCAAAGAATACAGATAAATTTTATACCTTAGTAGGTTATAGTACACAATAGTTTACTGTAGTTGCACATAATTGTTCAATTAAATATGTACTTGGGCAGAATAATTATTAATGTAAAGATTTCCTGTCTAAGTGAGATGGTTTACTCTTTGGTCAATCCTATTAGTCAGCTCTAGACTGACACTGTAACCTCCACAGAAGAAAAGTTACTCAGACCAACGCCAATACAGAGGAAAAGATGGAAAACTCAACAGAGAAAGACATCCCTGAATACTACAGAGGCATCGCTGCAGCTAAACTGGCCAAAACCATACCGAACATTAATAAATAGAATCCAAAATACTATTAACTTTAATGATCTAGAGCACTAATAAGCCTATATTCAAGTATTAATTCAAATACTTCAGACCTCCATCTGAACGGTGGTACTCCACTTCTGCTCACAGCTCTCGTCTTTCACTGCCTATATTTCACAGCAACCACAGCTGCACTAAAAGCAACCCTTCAGGACTACATGCTACTGTCCAAAGGCACAGAAAATATGGAAAACCCTTCCAAAACCTTGACTTTAATCTGCTCCTTCAGATTCATCATGTGTCTGAATTCAGCCACCATCACCCAGAATGTCACTGACCCACCATTTCCACAAAGAACTGCAACCTGTCCTCATTTACTGTCAGGGTTCTGTAGTTATTCTCCTGCCTAGGCACTCACCATAAAGAGCACATCCACAATTACATTCAGAATTTAGTATTTCCTTTCATTTCCACCTTACTCGGCTATTTTGAATGAATATGTGATCCATCAACTGTTCCATTAGAAAAGAGCTGATTAAAACAAGAAAAACCAAAATACTGAAGCACATTCATTTTGTAGAGTTCAAACTAAAATATTCTTTGTAACTTGAGGAGATTTTTAAAATTCCGCTTTACCTTATTACTTTACCTTTGCTAAAGGTCTAAAATTAGAAAGTCTCATCGTCCAGTCTAATTTTCCAAAACATCTCCAACTTTACAAACAGGATTTTTTCACTAAGTCTTCCAAAGTTTCAAAACTTTTAAAAATTGTAAAATGATGAACCCAAATATTAAAAAGTGAAAGAAAAACTATTTATCATACTACCTTCTAGAACATAAACCCCCAAATTTGATGTCACAAAATTTTTAATTTTTCAAAACTATCTTAAAATATCAGGTCAAAAAGAAACTGTAGTTTCTTTTTCAAAACCGATTGTTTTGAAAATACTGTTCCTGTAGAATACAATTTTTATGTCAATTTTTATGAAGTCCTCTATTTATAAAAATGCATATTAGCCTACACATTGCCATGTGCCCAGTTAGATCCCATTTTGCTCCTATCCAGAGCAACTTCAGACACTGTGACAGCCACCCTTGCTTGCAAAGCAAAAAGTTTAGTACTTGCCTCCGAAAGTCTTGACCTAACAGCAGCAGAAGTTGGGTTGTGCCCTTAACATTAGCATGGAATACAGCTACTGCCAGTGTTTCTTTACCTGGGCAGATAAGATAAGCATGCAAACTTTCGAAATGTCTACTAATCTTAAATGTCTAAATTGTGACTTTAGAGAGTTACAGAGTATTTCTGACTTCAGTTTCACTCAGCTGGAGCTTTGTGTTCTCAGACAGGTATCAGCTGCTCTCTGAGGGAAACATAGATAATATGTAGTAGGGAGTATTGAATGTAATTGCAAACAGTACATAAGAAAGTACCAAGAACAAACAAGAAAGATTTTCTAATGTCTCTTAACATTATTGGGTTTCCTTAGTTGGAAAGAAACTTTTTAGAATAAGCATTTATATATTGAAACATTTAAAAATAAATACAAATAGGAATTATGCCTTCTTGAATTAAACACTGAATTTATATGCCATTCTGAGAGATAAAATTTTGATTTTCTGTTATTCTCAATAAATTAGAATTTCAAAATTTCCCAATATTATGATTATATACCTCAAATTTCAGTATCCTATCAAACCACTAAATCAAAAGACTTACTGACTTCACAAAAACATTCTTATCTTAAACTCATGAAGATTTTGATCTGAAACTGAGAAAGTGAGAAAGTCGGTTCCATATGGTTCCTATTTGGACAATTATTCCATAGTGTACGTGCACCAGTCATCCGAGCAGCTAACTCTAATCTTAAATTTCATGCTGGGAGCAAGGCACCACAACTTTTTGACTGCCTAATCTTTTATGAAGTTTAGACAAAAGAAATTTCTTTCTTCCCTGTCTCCACTATCAATAATTTTTACTGTCTTGTAAAAATAAGAGGGTTTCTAGAAACTTTGATCTGTGCATTTTGACAGCTCATGTTCCCTTGTCATTGTATTTTTGCAAAGCACTCTGCACTCTACAGTCAAGATTTTTAGTCTTGCATTTATCCAAAGGATTGAATCTTTCAAAATAGTTAAGTACAACAGATACAGAAAATAAAAAATTATATATTGTAAATGGTTGGTCTGATGAGCAAACAAATAATGTCTCGTGCACTGCAAAATGGAGCCAACATGGCCACTGAAGGGACAAAAATATTCTTCCTCTCCTCTATCAATACCATGAACCATTTCTGTGAGACCTACAAACAGTCTGCTTGGATTTTATGCATATTTTTATGGTACACTCAACATATACAACTTGGAAGTAACATGAATGTGACATTTCCAAACGTGTTTAACACCGGTTTTGCATTGCTTCCATTCCATTTGCCTTTCCTTTTCAATATGTCAGGCCACAACTGAGCACTTTTGAAAAATCACACTTTGGAATTGTAAATAACATGGAAAGGTGCAGAAAACCCAACTTCTTCAGTTTATTACAAAAAAAGTACCCTTTAAAAGAAAACATTCATGTAATGAACTTTCTTCTCAATGAGAGTGAAGAACAAAACTGAGTAACACTTGTACAAAGAATACAACATGAGTAAAATATCAGAGGGATGTCTGGGGAAGTTATATATCAAAGTTAGTGCATAAGAAATAAGCAATAGTAACCTCCAAGCACACAGGTAATAAAATCTACCAACTCTACACATAAGTGCAACAGTTGAAAAAATGTTTACACTGAACAGCACAAACAGAACTGGAGGCCAAGATTAGACCTTTCTGAAAATTTGACTCTACCAGTCTAGCTTACCAGATATATATACATGTATATACCAAATTCAACTTCTATAAAATTTCCAAAAGCTAATAAAATGGAATACGATTATGAAACGCTGGTCCTGCCTAGACTGAGATGTATAGCATTAAACAAAAAACGTAGCTAGTTTAACAAGAAATTTCTGTTAGAGGTAGCTAGCATTATAGCAAGGGTTGTATATGCTGCAAAAAGCACAACATTAATATCAATGAAATGTTTACATACTGAAAGTTGTCCAGACAAGAACTGTGGAACATCCCTTAACATGCCAGGACTCATAGGAGAAGTCACTGAAATAGAAGGTCGGTCCATTTTTTGAGATTCAAATGAACTAGAACCTGTAATTATAAACAAAAATACTTCATAAATAGTAGCATTTATGCATATTTTACACCATTCTTTAAACAAAAATTGTAGAAATATAACAAGACATGCAGTAAAGTTGTGATAAATACCACTTTTTTAATCTATTTTAAATTACCAAATAATGATACTCAGTCTTTTGGTGATCAGATGCAATCAGGAGCTGTTATTTATAGAATGGAAAATAGCTTATTCAGATATTTCTGACTGTAATTATGTCAGTAAGTTGAAGGCCCAAAAATAAACACTTCACTGTGGTCAAATGAATTCAGTCTTCCAACTTATTATTTTGTACAATCAGAATAACTTTTACTTAGATTTTTACAAAAATATCAACACGTATGTTACGTTTTTTGTGCATTTTGTTTCAAATCTACAAGGTCTGAAAATGGTCAGAGGACAAGTTTTGACATACAAAACATCAAGCAAAAGTATTTTTAGAAATACAAAAGACAACCCACATCTCACAAAACATAAAATGAATTTTAAGAATTGGCCAATGAGTAAAAAGTCATTGAAAGAGTTTTTCATATTATTATAATCAAGCTTATGCCATTTTATTTATTCATGGCTTCTATTATAATAGAGTTCGAAAACACTGATAAAAAATAACTCCAGGCTGAAATCCATCTTATCAGATCTAAGCCAAAGAACAAGTTCTTTTTCCCTACATGAAATATGTGTTTAGTCAATTTAAGTAGCACTGAATGGCTCTAATAAAGTAAGAGAATTCTGAGTTCAAAGTAGCTATCACTCAGGCTCTAAACAAAGAACATTTCTTTCCCATTTTTATTTTTATAAGATGCAATTGAAATGCAAAGCAAGAAAACAGGAAATTAAAAGTTGCTGTTAACATTCTTATATGTTAGTTAGAATTATACTTTCTTCAATCAAAACTCATCTAAGCTTATAACCTATTTCGAACATAAAGTACAATATCCTGACTTTTGATAGCTTATTATTAAACAAAGGTAGATAGATAATACTGTACGACGACATACTGAGACAAATTTAGACAAAGAGACAAGAGCTATACTGACTGCAGAGGACATTTTTCATTCTATTTGTGCTTACATAAAAGAGAGAGAAGATTTTCCTACCCCACAATTGAAACTTACTGGACTCCAGCTGTGCATGTGTGCTGTCAGGTATTCTGGGAATGTCCCTGAAATCAGGAAAATTAAGACAGGCTGATCTTTTATCTAACAAGCATATTTAAATTTCAGTTACACTATAACACTTCCCAATCCACAATGGAATGCCTCAGGAAAGGTGTAGGATCTGCTGGCTGTCTTCAGCCACTGGGACAATTATCTGTTATCCAATATAAATAATTTCAGTGTCAAATTAAATCCTACAGAACAGATTTGGTGGATGCAGGAGACAGGCTGCTCAGTCACATATAAAAAAATTCAGTAAATAAAAGAACAATCTCAAAGTTAATGCTAGGCTAAAACTGTGAGTAATAGATTTTACAATTACACTGTACATTAATTAAATTTACTGGACCCTCACTCAGACGTACTCGGCTGCAGGTAATGGCTATCCCAGTACATTCTTCACTGTCCTTGAACCACAAATTTAATCAATCATTTCTTTTCCATAACTAAATAAAATACGTAAGTTCATTGGGCAAAATTGCATACTTTCATACACAGGACATGTTGCAACACCTGCATTAAATTGTGTGCAAAGCCATGTAGTTTAAAAGCACTCAATCACATCACCCCAAGCAAAGGAATATATTTTTTCCTCTGAGAGGCAAACATTACTGTATGCTAATAAAAACTATCAATATGCTAATAAACAATTTCAGAGTCATTTGAGCAAAACCAAGCAAGATGAAGAGCTTCAGTTCTGAGTCACAGCAACAGCAATATTTAAAATCATGTTGTGTGTTTTAGTGCAGTTGGTTTTTCCAAGGCCACAGCCAGCCCTGAGGCAAGGCCATGGTGAGGAGAGGCTGCACCATGCTGGGCCCAGCTGGCTCCTTGGGTGCCTCTGTGATAATACATTTAATAAAGGGTAAAACAACTGTGCAGCAGCTGCGAGAGAAAACAATGAGGAAAAAAAAGCCATGAGAGAAACATCGTTGCAGACACCAAGGTCAGGGAAGAAGGTGGAGGAGAAGTCCCTTTCCCCATGCCATGGACTGCTTGGTGGAGAGGGAGGCAGAAAAACTAGGAAAAAAGGAGTGAATTTGAGCCTAAAGGAGGCTTCAGTTTGGGTTTAATTTCTCACTATCCTATGCTTTTATTAATTCCTAACAAATTAATCTTCCTCAAGTTTGTTTTGCCCATGATGGTAACTGCTGAGTGGCCCATGAGCTTTTTCATCTTATTTCTTCCCCCAGTCCTGCTGAGGAGGGACATGGAGACAGCAAGTCTCTGATGCTCAGTCAAGGTCAACCCGTCAAAAGATAAATGAAAAGGAAGGGGAAATGATAAATTTTTCAGTGATATCCACTGTCATTATCATAAATGAAAGAGTAATTTATGATATATGAATAACTTATCTATTTCCTTTAGAAAAGCTTTTCCAGAATACCTTTAGTATACCTTTTCCAAACATTTTTCAAGACTCACTAGAAAGACAGCTTTACTATGAAGACTGACGAATCTTTCCAAGTGAGTTGATGCACAGTATCCAATAACTGAAACAAATCAGAAGGCATGCAACTGCTCTAAGTGCCCACTACAGACAAGGAAAAATCTCTGTTAGTATCCAAAACTTGTGAGAAACTCACAAGCACTATTGAAGAAGCAAATATTTAATTTTTTGTATTAGACATATAGAAAATTTATAACAGGATCCAATACCTGCCTAGTAACTGACTCAGAAATACACTCTTGAGCTTAACTCATAAATGCAAAACATTTCTTCTACCATATCAGTCTGAAAAGAAAATCTTGAAAAGATATATATATATATATAATATAAATCATTCTGAACAGAGTGAATAAGAGTTTTCTACAGATAGCTGAAAAAATAAACTTGAGAGCTTTGAACATTATCATTTATGCTCCTAAAGCATACAGATCCCTTTATTTCATGGTAGTGGCAATGGTATTTCTTACAAGGAACTCTCATTGAGATAAACAGATGGAGGAGAAGTAAAATTAGTTCTATAATGACTCTTTGCATAACATGTTCCACTGCAAAAAGGTTCCATAGAGCAATTATTAAAAAACAGTGCATTATTTCTTCCAAATTCAAAACAGATGAAACCATGAAAATAACATGCATTTTAAGCTACCTATTTCTGAGAATTGGAAAGCAGAAAATAGGTAAGTTCTGTATAAGGGACAGCCAGCTCACACTGATTAGTAACGTGGCCATCAACTTTTATTTTAAGTTGGAAAAAGTGGCAAATGCATGACAAACTAGCATGTTTTGTGTTGTTGGTTTATTTTTAGAATGGCTTTCAGTTTTATCTGCCTTGTCAGCTTAGCTTGTCATATTCAGTCTTCAAAGAAGTCAGCCTATAATAAAAAGAAAAACTAATAACTGTGTTTACTGGAATTTGGCTTTGTACTCAGAATATCAGGATGTGACAACAGATTCTCAGCTACGTTAATTGCTGGTAACTGAAGATTTCTTGCATGATTTAAAGTGTTGCCATGAAACCATCAAGAAATTCTCCTTATAAGTAATAAGATTTATCTCAATGCAAAAGTGAAATCCTTCAACTGGGCATCTAATAAAATATCACTTCTGATATCTGGTAAATAAGATTTTTTTAAGATTTTACATACACTGAAACTCTATTTCCCAGAGCAGAACACAATCCTATGAAGTTACGTTTCCTTGGACAAGAGTAGGGAATTCCTTTCTATTGTCCATTTGATTATGAACTGAAATCTTCTAAACTGAGAAAAGTAATAGAGTCTTTCCAGATCATCAGCTCTAACATAATGAAAAACATTTCTGACATTATGCTGTTAATATCAAACTCCAAAGAGTTACACACACCTAACCAGAATCTAAAACTGACCAATTTGTAGGAAGTATTCATCACTGAGACTCTTTTACATCTACTGCAAAAAGACATGGGGAATCAAATACACTGAACAACTCTTTTATCACTGATCTAGCTCAGTTCTTCAGACTATGAGGCAAGTGGTTAATGCAGAAGAAGGCATCTTGAGAGCCCACATCGCTGTTTAAGGAATTATAGATGAGCTGCTCTAGTGACAGCAACATAACAGAAGACATGATGATAAGGAAGCCGAACAACAGACAGCAAATATAAAAGCACAAGAAATAATACAGGAGATTTTACACAATGAAGAGAATGCAGAAAGGTTAAAAAAATTGGTATTTTCAAGATGTGAGTGAGCTGTTCCTTGAAACATTTGCTATAAGCTGCTATTTGAGAGATATTGTGAAAGATTTGTGTATGAAATTAATTTGAGACCTCCTTTTCTGAGACAAGTAAGTCCCTTAGCATTACTATTATACCCACACCTCCCAAGTTATGCAAAGGTTTTTAATGATAGGACAGATGATAGAGTCCTTAACCTAAAGGGGTTGCAATTCCATACGTATGCAGGAGATAAATTCTCACCTCACTGACAAGATAAAGCAGTTTTTGTTATTATCAAGTTTGTTTAAAATTGTAATACCAAATTAAGTTCCTACATATTAAGTTCCTGTTATGTCCAACACAATGAGTTCCTATTATAGCTGAAACCGTAACAGTTGTCCTCACTGAAATGCCATTCGCAGATTATAAGGTTCTAGAGTTTTTTAGTACTTCTTAATTTTTAGACATGTTTTCTTATATCAAGGTAAGGTGCATCTAATACAAAATAAAGGGATGCATTTATTTATCAAAATGTAATTTTAGAATCCTAAAACAGTCCAGGCTGGAAGTGATTTGAAAGATCATCTGGTCCAACCTAACATGGAAAAGGGAACCCAAATGATATTACCTATCACCCTGTCCAGTCGTGTCCTGTACATCTCAATAAATTCTCAGGGAAAAAGAGAAGTCTTAACAACTGTAAGCATCTTCAAAATCAGTGATAAGCATTCCCCTCTTCACAACCCTGATGTGACCAGATATGTAACTTCCAATGGAGAATTTAAAATGTGATGCATACGACTTTAGGGTGTAGGAACTTGGAAGAAAAAGAACAGATGAAGGGGAAGTACTCACAGACTAATACAAAAAAGCAACTATTACTATGCAAGAAAAACTTAAGTTTAGACATTGAGAGGTAGGTTTGAAGGTTAATAAAAATGGACAATATAGAGCACCGAAGAAAAACTCCCACACAGTTCTAACTATTCATTCAGATATGTTCTGTGTTAGATTACAAGCAATAATTTAAATGATTCCACAGATGATGTGAATGTAGATTTGAGACTTTCCAAAGCATATTGATTTTTTCATTAGCATACCATATTTCACACAAAATTCTACATTTCAGACTCTCAGTAAATAGGGTTCATCATCAGTTCATAGACTAAATATGATCTTATAATTTTATATATGCTTTATAAAAAATGGCAATGGAGAAATAAAAATCAGCAGTCAAGAATTACAACAACAAAGAGTATACCCACAGTTTCAGAGCCAGTATAGGCTGGCTCACCAATTGAAAAGCCAGAGAAGGAAACCTATTTTTAACCATAATAGCAGATGATGCTTGAGACTCAGAATACAGGATTTCACACCAGCTTTTTTTACTCACTGGCGTGATCTATCATTCTAGCTACACTTTAGGTTTACAGAATTTTGCATAAGATTATGCTGTTTACAATGTTCATAAATGTTTGATATACTCCATCCTAAAAGTGAAATTTAGCAACACTTTTATCATATTTAATACAAAAAAATCATGAAATTACTTACCCTATTGGTCTTGAAACTACAAGTTCTACTTGTGGCTCAGGTTTGGATTCTAAAATGATGTTATACACCTCCTCAAAGGTGGCTCCTTGTAGTAGCCTTCCATTCCATTCTAATACTTCATCACCTGTAAGTTAAGTAATAACACCCTGCTTAGGAAGTCTGCTGGTGGCACCACTTACGATGACAATGTAAGCCATTCGACTGTCAGTTTTTTGGATTGTGAAACCTGTGTTGCAGAACAAGTTTGGAGGCCTTCGTGCAAGAAAATCCTGAGTGTTAAAGGTTTTCTGCAGTTCAGCTTCAAAAATGTAAAATTCTGTGAAACAATAATACAATCAGTAGGACCCCTATTGAGTTAGATGCTGCTCTTACTCACTTTGGCAGCTGTGGCTTACAGAAATCCCAACACGCTCTTTAGAAAATTTATGTCTTTAAAAAATCATATCTCATCAACTTACTATTTTGAAGATCCATGTTCTTTTACAAGTTTAGTATTTAAGGTTCAGATATTTCTTATGTTAATAATTAGTATTTCTTGAACATTGTCCAATCTAGCAATCTATGGTTTGTATGTTGGAATAGAAGCAGCTTCCTAGACAAGGTGGCTCTGTTCATACATTTGTAATAGCTTGGTTTGCTCTAAATAATGCCACAAAATACATACCACAAAATGACTAGGAAGGACATCAACAGAATATTATTTTGAGTATAAAAATGAGGAAAATTGTTAAAATATTTTTTGAACAACATGACAATATATATTTCACAAAAGCAACCATCCAGTAACAGTGTCAGGTTGAATCCTGCAGTATTTCATCACATCTCTTGAACATAATTTCACATGCAATTAAACTTGCTCACTTGTTATCACCTTCAGAAAAGCAACTCAGTGGTATAGATCTATAGTAGATACATACCTGGTCTAAGATGCCCCACTGTATCAGCTAAGCTTCCTTTTTTAACTTTGGTGATAAATGCGCAGAGTCGACCTGATTCAGTCATCTTTCCTCCTACTACCTGTTTCAAAGAGGAAGTATTCTCATAGTATGAAAATTAGTTTAATTTATTTAAATTTTCTGGCAATAGGAAGAAGAATTCAGCTTTTTCCTTGGGTTTTACATAGCCCAGGTAACACATATACACTTGAAAAAAACACCACAGAAATTTGGCTATGACAGGTTATTTTTGTAGCTATTCTGGCAATTTGTACAATCGAAGAACAATGCATATAGAGAACACTAAAGCTTTTACATTTTAGCAAATAGATATGTAGTATCTCATTGTATTATAAATAACCACTCAAAACAATGTAAGTTGTTGATCATTAGATTGCTCCCTTCAATATTTTTTTTTAACTGGCAAAAGATATATTAATATAATAGAACCCAGGATGTTCACTAAGCAATGAAAGGAGAAGAAGAATGGAGAAGGTTTGACCTTAAAATGTATCTTAGAGTCAGGCTTACATGTCAGAATCAGTCATAACTAAATAATCTTCAAATTCTTCAGGTTTCTTAACAGTCTTCATGCTGAGATTTAAAATTTGTAATACTAAATCCAGTTTCATTTACTTTCAATATGTAAATACCTGAAAAATCAGGTCAGGAATAACTGTTGGAAATCACTCTTTCCAGATGTCTACTGAGATCAAAAAGTAGTTATTCTTGAATCTGAACTATTAATGAATCTCACTGAAGAGTTCATCTTCATAAGACAAGATTTTAGAAATTTTAACATAGATGTTTAAACAAAAACTGCTTCCTAATGGCACCATTAATCTCTTCTCTGGCATTTTCTGACAATAAGACAAAAATAAACATATAAAACTTGATGTTCAACTGGCTTCTCTTCTGACTTCAAATAAAATTATTTATTAATTAAATAAAAATTTAAAATATTTCTAAAACATGTTAGTATATGTAATGCATAACTAAACTGATTTAATCCTTACTCATAGGGTGTGGCTATAACCTAACCTGCATACCTGACGTTAAGTAAGAGTCATGTGAAATAGAGAACAGAAAATTTAAACTTAATAATTTCTCACAGCAAGGATATGGAATCAAAATAAACACATGTTTGTTTCTTTCACTGTGTATAGTTTGTTCTCATCCTTGTACTAGTATTTCTGGAACAGCAAATAATTATGTCACAAAAAGTTGAGATCCATATATGAGCTGGAAATAATTTATAAAGTGTTTAAAGAGCACTGCATCATGAAAAAGAGGTTCACACATGAAAAAAAATTTAGTACATTATTTTGTGATAAAAAACAATAATATTAAACAATTTTTCATTTTGTGTTTTTAAAATGTGGCAAATCAAACAATCAGAGGAGAAAAAAATTCAGAAAGAGGAAGTTCTATTGGCATACTCTAATCTGGATTGCAATGTCATTAACTCCCAGATGTCCCCCAGGTCTTCAAGAGAGATAATTTATTTTTCACTTTTCTTCCCTTTCGTGGGAAAAAGTCATACCATGGTGCAATGCTCTGTACTGAAGAATACAGACAGGATTTGGCTTGACTAGCAAGGGTGCAATTAGTACTTTGCTGAGAAGACATTCCCAGAAAACTTGTGAAAACATGCCTAGTCTTTCAGAAAAATACAATTTTTTCATTCTGCCAAGGACCCTGCGTAAATTTACCCTACGTAAATGAATATAAAATGTCTATATTGTAATTTTGAGAATGATAAGGAATTATCAATATTGGTATGCATACACTATATAATATGAGAATACTTTAAATATAAAAGTAGCAAATTTAACTGAGAGAGTTGTTAGTTTCAAAATTATTCATCACCAACCTTCAATCCAAGCATTGCTCCTGAATCTCTAGGCACACTTCCATCTTTTAGTCGTTTATTTAACAAAATCCGTCCAATGAGACGATCTCCATCTTTGGATGGTTGCCAAGTTACTGGATGCTATCATATGGTGTTAGTGGAAAATACAGGGAATAGTATTTTAATGAAAAATATTTCAGTAATACTTTTCATTTCCTGATATATTTTTAAAATATATGAAAGTATTATGATTACGCTATTATTTAATGTAATAAAATGACAGAAAACTGTAATGGAAAATATTTATTTGGACATGCCGTTCATCACAATGGATGTCTAATATTTAATAACATTATCTATTTTACTAAATCCAATTTGTAAATATCTAGAATGATCTTTCCATCTTGAATTGACAGATATAGACAACTACACATAGTTATCTTCACACAATGAGAATCACACCTGAGTACTGAGAAAAACATTGCTAAAAGTCTAGTATAAGAGTAATACTGGAAAAGAAGTTTAACTCAAACTGTAAATTTGGTATAAGAAATGTCTTATTTTTTCACTATTTCAAACATGCCGATTTTTATGCAAGATCAACAAATATTTTTAGGGTTTTGCTTCCTCTCAGTAGTAGTAGATTAAAATTTAAAAATACAGTTAAAAAAGTATATCCATGACTTCATTTGAATATTCTCTTTCTTGGAATAATTAATTCACATATGAAGCACAGTTACACTGAGCATTATTATTCCATTACCATACATGGGCACAATTAGACTTGTCCATTGGCCTAATTAATATTTTTTTTAAGATTTTCCTTTGTGTAATCATAGTACTTTTTCACAGAAAAATATTATTTCATGCTCTATTTCATGCAAAATTAGCAGGCACAGATAAATCTGCTCCCATTACAACTAATAACTCTAAAAAGATTTATCATAATCTCCACCAAACAGAAAGCAAAAATAAAAAATACCAAAGCAGATGGCAAAGCCTTTAATTCTGCACAGTACTGCACAAAATTGCATGGCAACAAAACAAATGAACAACCAGGATAGTGAAAGGGAAAAAAGAAAAACAACTTTTCTGTGCAGAGAGACCCAATTTTCTCCCTTTTTCACCTGGGGTTTAAACTATTAATTTAATTTCAGCCCCAGGAGTTTGGAAATAGTAAATCAAATCAGCCAATTGGTAGAATCCTTATTGTTAATTACTTTATTCTTTAAGGTAATATCACGATATACTAATTTGCAACCATAAGAACAACATTGCTTTATGCCTGTCAATTTTTTTTCTTAGGCTGCCAAACAGTAAAAGCTGCAAGCATGCAAAGACTTTTCATTTGTTTTTCTTTTCTGCACCTTAAGAAATGCTATATTGTCTCTAGAAACACCCTATCCTTTACTTTATGCACTATTTTAATGAGTGACAGAGAGCAAACAAAGACCAAATGAGCAGGTTAAAATGCAGGCTCCATAATCTCAGTACCTTCTCACTATGGCTATGTTCCTCGTTTAGAGTTGTGCTACTACACGTATCTACCCCAGAGTCTTTTATCTGAGGCTCAGACCATTCCAAGTCCTCTTCCAAAGAGTGGCCACCAAAGCACACCATTTTCTTTTGCCTCTCGGATAAGGTGTTAGAATCCGACAAAACTGCCTGCTCACTAGTTTTTCTTTTTCCCCTTTGACTGTCCCCTATAGGTGTGGGATAAAAAAAGGATACAAAAAAGAAAACATGCAAAGGTGTAAATAAAACCAAGGAAATGTAAAATGATAAAGAAAACTAAGTGGTAAGGCTCCACATGTCTCACCAAAGACATTGGGGATGCCTCACTGCTATGCCAAGACGTATGGTCCAACCAGTTGTAATCCATGTCTCCTGTGAGAATCAGACAGACAAGATAGTGCAGTAAAGGAAAGGTGAAAGAAAGGACAAACAAAGATACAGTAAAATTGTAAAGACGTCTGATTATCCTATCTGATTCACAACCTCTGCCAGCAGGACTTGCAAAGGGCTTCCAAGAAAAAGTTCAGGCTCCAACAACAGAGTGCACGGAATGTGAAAAACAGTGAGGAAGGAGATACATTTGTGTGTGTCTACGTGTGCATAAAATTACGTATGCTGCAAAGTATCATTCCACCAGGCTTATTAACCGTCCCTATAAAATTATTTACAGTAAATTAAATGAAAAGGCAAATCATATTTCTAACAGAACATCCAGAAGGGAAAGTGCTTGAATACAGAATGTCTTAAGGAACTTATTTCTTTGCTTCTCTAAGCAAAGAGATAAGATACAAATTAGTATTTAGTCTAATCATGTCAATAAAACACTTAAAACAATGCCACTCTAAATTTGCTTTGCAGTAGATGATGTTTTAAGGAAGGCTGAATGAAAAAAAAATTCTAGAAACTATATTTAGAATAAATACATATTAACTTTGCTTTGTCTACTGGTTAAATATAAGGACGAATTCTAGCAAGTACAGGTACCCCACAACTGGGAGTATGTAGGGTTTTGACAAAACATGTAAATATTTCATAGAGTCAGAATTTAACCTCCATGGAAGGTTAAATGGTAGAAAGAAAGGTTTGAAAAATAGTTTTAAAGAAGACATCTAAATTAATGCTGCTGTCCAAAGAATCGGGGAATGACTCATGGATTTTAATAAAACATTCTCTTTTATGTATGTACTTTAAACTGTAAATTATGCCCACACATTCTGCACTATTATGTTTCTCTCTTTTTTTTCTCCTCACCATTTTTGCTACATATTATATGAAAAATATTTTGCTGCTGCATGCTACATAATATTTTTATGTTAGTATATGCAGGAACAAATGCTTAGTTTTCTATCAAATTTGACCAAACTAAAGCAAAGTAGCTCTAAGTTTTTAAACACAGACCTCAAAAAACATTTTTCTATTTCTGTTACTTCAGATCCTGCTTTAACATTGCTCAACCTATTCCCCTGGAACTACATCAGTAGGGTGGTGAAATGTAACTAACAAGTCTTAGCACTGTCTTAACACTTGTCTAGAAAACTTTACAGAGAGGATGTGAAGATACAGCCCCACAAAACTACACGAAACTAATAGAGGCTTTAGAAAAGTAAAACTGTCTCCTTGGAGAGGTATCACAGAATTAACCCGGCTGGAAAAGCCCTTTGAGATCATCAAGTCCAACCTAGTATATCATATATGTACAATGGAAAATATAATCTATTCCCACTTGTTTCCTCCTAATATAGAGACTTGCATATGCTGTATGGAAAAAAAATTCATTTTAAAGAAGTAAATAGCCAAAATACAAAGGCTTTGTTTCAGAAAGACACTTTGAACTTAGTCCCTCACACATTGCAGTAATATTGTAGCATATTAAACAGATTTTTCTTTCTTAAAAACAGTGTTAAAGTAACTTCATAAAATTATTTTGAAGCCTCAATTCATTCATATTTTCTAAATTATAAATAAGCTGCAAATTTATTAACTGTTTCTTGACTCTTGAAAGGAAGATAACATTTAAAAATGGGAAATTCTTACCAAAACTGCTTTGCCATGAATGTTAACATCTTGCCTGTATTAGAGATAAAAGTGTGGCTATCCTGCTAAAGGGGAAAGAAATACTCTTTTGAAAGCTAGTAACATTTTGCTAAAGGTACCTCTGCAATGGAATTTCCAGTGCTACTTCTGCCTCCAGACATTGTTTCAAGGGGTACTGAGTGAAATCATCAGTGAGTTCATGAAGATCTAGCCCTTACTCATAAATATACATTTAGAGATATCCAGAAGATAGCAAGAGTTCCAGGCTACATATTGCCTGTTTTCCAAATTCCCTGGGGCCTTTAAGCATTGATCCCAGGCTCATCTGCTGGTGCAGCTGGCTTCCACTTACTCCAGGTCCTCTTACCCACATATTACTGTATGGTGCATCCACAAATTGTATGTGTCCAGGATTAGATTCAGTTATTTTGCAAAAAGAGTTACTCTTCATCAAATGATAAGCCATGGAACTAAACCTGCACAGAGGAACACTTGCAAAATTGAGCCTGTTACCCGACCAAAGTACTCCCTCTTCTTGCTCTACCATTTTCCCTTCTCCTCTTCAAACAAGATGCAGAAGGCTGACTTTCTTTTTATTTTAGCTGTCTCTCACAGTAACTACTAATTAATTGGCATTTATAAAATGAAAATTAAATCAAAATAACCAACAACTCCATCCAAACACTGTTTTGGTTTTATCTGTGTAAAATATTTAGTTATTGTTTCCAAAAATTATCATATAAATCAGAAATTTTAAAGCCATTGTAGATCTTACAGATTTTGCCCTGCACTGCATTAAGTGATCTAAATGACAGGCATAAATACTATGCAAGTTAATAAAAGGATGGCTGTCTGGAAGCCCTGTAGTGTATTACATTTATACGAGAGACATGTATGGCTTAGTATACTTACAACTTTTTGAGATACAATGACTGGCTTGATAAAATCACTGGACATAATTTTTTCAGTGCAAGTTCTATAAATATTAAAACCTTGACTAGGTAAATGATTTTTGAAAACTCGTAAAATTAAAAGTAACATATGTAAGGCACATAGGACTTTGCCTACAAGAAAAGAAATTAGAAGTAAATACACAAAAGAAAATAAGGTAAACAAATAGAAGTTAAACCATTATATTTTGTAACAAAGACACTGTAGCTTTAACTCTGAGTACCAGAAAATGCACTTGCTGCTCTCTTAGAAATTTCTCTTTCACAACAGTAGATACTTTATTATTGATAATATATACATGCAGCAGAAATTACTTCAGAAGAAACTGTCACCTTACTGATAAATTACATAAACTATAATATCTAAACCATCATTCACGGGAAAAGGATCTAATATATTACTAAGCAAGATACAATGTTAGCTTATGCCATTATAACAATATTCAGATGCCTCGTGAGTTCAGGAGTGCAGCTGGATATAAAAAGGACATATGTGAGGTCTGCTCTTATTAATGTCAGCGAGTTCTATGTGGATATGGAAAGCTGTGTATACATCAGTAACCTAGCCTTTCTGTAAAAATGAGGTTAAGCTGAAGCCTTTGTAACCTTACTAGTGTTCAGTGTGTTTTGCTTATTTTCTTTAGACAAAATCAAATAGGCAGAGGAAAAGATTCTTTTCTACAGTCAGGAGCCCCCAGCAACGGGACCTTCCTGTAGCAATTGGAACTTCAAATGTCAGAGTATATTTTAAAAGACTTTTGGTCAGTTTCTGTTTCCCTTATATTTTAACTCTTGATTATATAGGGGGTTTTTTCTATAATGGCTTTGCCACACAGAAATATGGTAATTGTGTATTTTTATAAAGCATTAAGGAATTTGTATCTAACCTACAAGATGCATGTCTACTCTTTTTTGAGTGTTGTATAAGTTCATGGTCAAGTCCAAAACCACTTATCTTCCAAACAGGTTAGACATAAAGCACTCAATTTAAATGGCTATTCTACTCATACAGAGACATTTGGACACTCTAAAGTGCTTGAAATCTTCACAGAGGATATAATCATAACCCAGGCCCTTTCTACCTAAACCGAGACCTCTCTAAACTGTCAACTGTTTCCATTAGTAAACTACAAACATAATCTTGCTTTGAACCAAACAAACCAAAACCTTGTTCTCAAATTCAAATCTCAATGCCAAAAAGGACAGGTCATATCACTTTAAATTCTTCAGGCTGAGGAGATTACTTGACTACATAGTGAATACTGAACACGTACTTCTGCCTACTTGAGCCAGTAATGGTACTTATATGTCATTACTCAAAACTGCAAACGATTTAACCTGGCAATTGAGTATATTCCCCCTCCAAGCTAATTTTCAGCATAAGGGTACAGTGAGCTGAACACATCCCGTGTGTCTTCATCCTTCTCCTAACTGCACAACTCCCAGTGCAGCCCTGTATCAGAAGGGCTCTGGAGTGAAGTAAAAAGTGAACTACAGCTATTGAAGAACTTCCATTTCAGCAGGTTACTTTCTGTGTTTGCAATACTATCCATCTAGACTGCCACACAGTGGGTGACTCCAAAGAGGAGCTACACAGCTAAAATTGCCTGGAGGTCATTATATGAGTGCTTAAACAATTGCTTTGTCAGCTCTGGACATTTCAGGGACATTCTAGCTTTTGGTGCAGGAACAAATGTAAAGTTGCCTGTCACACAGTTGATTGTAAAGCACAGAAATATTTTTCAACACAGTCACTGATGCAGTTTGAGCTCTGATTACAAGAAGAAGAACCTTCTTGCAGGTCTCACAGTAGGCTTTGAAAATTCCTACCACGCATTTCAACATTTCTTGTTGGGAAATAATTATTCCTGTGGATTTGTCAACTTTCAACATGGAACAGCCTAGGAAAAATGTCTGAAGGATCTGGTCCTACCAAAGCAAAAAAAGAGAAGCTGTTCTTTATGTAAAGGATATGAAATACATTTTTAATTTTAACATGTGAAATACAGAGAAATGCAGCAATTAGGAGAAAAATGCATAAATCTTCATTAGTGAATAAAAAAGTGCTGCATTCCACAAGCAGGTGAGAGAAAAACTGGGGGAGGTGGGAGGAGGGAACAGTGCATACCCATGTGGCAAGAATGATGACACTGACAGCATACAAGCATTGAATAGAGAGGCTGCTACCAAAGAAACGTCTCTGGACCCCATGGGTTAGTCACTGAGAACTTAGAAATATCTTGAATTTCTTTGTTGTTTTTATTTAAGGGATACTGTTTGGGGGAAAATCTTACTAAATGGAAGACCCTTGTTTACCCTCAAAAACTGTGTAGCCTTGCTTTCAACTACGACAAGGACTGCTTAACAGAAAAGATATTACTCTTGATGTAAAGGCTTATCTAATGTAAAGAGGAAAGGGTTTCAGCATGTCCATTTCACTCTGGCTCTCTTTCTGAAACTGATACTTATGATCACTATTAATAGAAGAATATTTACTGAAAGTATTTTTTAAATTATGTTTTGCTGGAAGGATTTAAATGGCAGGAAAGACTTTCTACAAAATTACATTTTCTAAAACAAAATTACACTCAGACTGTTATTCAAATATATTTTGATAAATGTCTTCCCTTGGAATAAATTGAAAGAAAGCATATCAATATGGCAAATACATATTCAGTCACAAATATTGTGACTAGGTATTGGCAAATATTTAGTCACAGCTCACTGTGCAAACTAGATGACCTTATACACTTGCAATCATGTCTCTCATATGACATGTGAAGTGTGACCCTATACATCACACCACAACCTCTATCATATGATCCAGTACACAAACTCGCACTCTGGATCAACAAGAAAATGGACAGGTACTGTTTAGTTATGAGAAACAGCCAGACATTTTATACTATCCCAGTCTACCACTGCCAGTTTGTTTTCTTATTAGGATTCAAATTTTTCAGATTCTCACACCTTTGTTATATATTTCCTGCCACTTTAATAAGATCAGGGGAAACTAGAACTAATTAAGCATAATATCCTAAGGATTTCTCTTGTTTGATTGTCTTTAAGATTTTATCTTAGGAAGATGTTTACTCCAAATTATACTTTTGACCCTACTTGTAGCATTTTCACTTTTTCCCTTCTTCCTTCTTTTGTTACAAAGTTTAGAGCCTGTGCCTGAAAAAGGAAGTTCTTTTGGCAGAATACAAGGAAAACACACATTGGAAAGTTTCAATAAGACAGTATTTTTGGATCAGCAGCAGATAATCAAAAGCAATTTTTGATTCTTTTATTATTATTTTTAAAAGACACCTTTTTTCCTTTTTTTTTCCCTATTCACATTCACAAAGACCACATATGTGTTCATGGGCTGACTTCACACATGTTCCCTGACTGTCTGCTATAACCATGCATCCCTTCACCTCAGGGCTGCAACTGACATCTTGATCACAAGTTCTTCACCACCTCAGGCCTGGAACAAGTATCAGCAATACCAGCTCACCTATACCTGAATGAGGGACTCATATAAAGAGGAAACAATGCAGGGGAGAATAAAACCTTTTAATCCTATTAAAGAATCCCATATCTGGCCCTTGTTTCAACAGCTTAGTGTCATGTAATACTGTGATAATGTTCTCATCAACCAAAACCAGATAGCCCATTTAGGTGTTCTCAATGGGCACACCCTTTTTCACAGACTAGTCTACTGGAAGTTAAGAAGTTCTTGGATATAATGCACAGAGGAATAAGTGGTATCTAGAAAGCGAGAAAAAAAACCCCTGTATTTCCTGAGTTAGTGAAATCCTGAATCAGAAAAATGAGTCATCTTGGAAAATAAGGAAGCACAGAAGATCCAGTGGTTTTGTGATGTGCTGGAGTTGCTGCACAACTGGGGACCAAACTGCACATGCACAAGAAATTCCTCCCTCAGACTTTGAAAGCAGTCCAGCAAATTCAACTGTTTTGCTGCCAACAGGAAGGCAACAGTAGAACCTGACAAGCCAGAGGGAAACAAGCCTTATAGCCCCCTGGAAGTGAAGGCAGTTCATAATTGGAGCACTACGAAAATTTGTAGAAAACAGCTCCAAAGTTTAGGAAACAGGTTTGGGGTTTTGTGTACTCTCAGTACCTATTTCCTTTCGACTTTTCTTTTCATTACCACTTCATACACATTCACCAAAGAAGGCTTGGTTAAACTGAAGAAATAAGTAGCTTCAGGAAAACTCTATTTAGCATTAGTAGACATATTTGCTTATGCAATTCACTTTGTGCTGGCTTACCCTATACTCAGCTTTCCAGAGATATACATTCTTTCTACATCCTGAAGTTGTGACTTTGCCAAAATGACTGTCAGAGCAGCTCCAACAAGGCCGCCTGGTATCTCCATGTCTCAGGGCCATAGGATTTAATGCATATGTACTGAATCCTAAATGTGACCCTATTTGTATTTGGACAGACATAAGCTCTCTACCTTTGAGAGGCAGTGTATAACCAGGTGTATTTTAATTCCTTTTAGTAATGGACATCTGTTTACAGGGAGCCTATAATAACGTTTTCTATTTGCATTGTTCCTTCTAATACTTATTAACAGAAAAAAATAAACTAACAAAGAAAAACAAACAAAAAACCTCCCTCATATTGTGTACTTATTTACTTTCAAGCTTTACCTCTTTGATGTCAACACCAATTATTACAGAAAATAAGCCTAAGCTACTTTGAATCAGTATACCTTAATTAATAAGTAAACTTCAAATTTGCAAAGTGAAGACAACAGGAGACCAAGAAAGACAGCAAAGGAATGGATTCTTCATGAGGCATGATGTCAAATTCACAAATAAGGACATGGACTTAAAGTGTCATTTGTACTCATGACAGAGCTGTACTAATTTCATCAACAGAACTATCAACCATAAGTAAAGTTGAAATAGTGAGCATGTCAGGAAGGAAAGTCTTCTTAGCTCAGCTTTAAAGAAACATAAATCTATTTATTCATAACAGTTTTCTATCTTTTATCCCCAATGTTATGTAGAGCCAATCCTAATGAAAGGAGACATTACTAACATAGAGATGGCTCCTAGCATAGGCACATCATTATCTAGAATCAATTTCCATCATCAACCCAGCAGCCACCCATATATCATGACTGAGGATCGGCCAGTTGTTTCATTGATCACGTCTTTTTCCTTTCTCTCCACTACTTCCAGTCAAGATCACTGACATCTTGCTACCAAAAAGTGGTATTAAGAATTACTCATTTTGTGATTTTCAGTATGAGATAACCAATATACAAATAATACATCTGTTTATCTAATAGAACTCATCAACAACAACAATAATAATAAATTTAAAATATAAAAACATTTAAATTTTTGAAGTGGAACAGTCTTATAAAATAATCAAACCAATATCTAAGTTCCAGATACTTGCTGCCTTTTTCTGTTCAGTTATTAGATTTCGTTTGGGATGAAAAGATACCATCCACTTTTACCCTCAGACATGGCTGTTATCATATAAGGACAGCTGAAGGGAAGGAGTAATGCAAAAAACTCCAGTTCATGTTTTGAAGCACAGTATTACCAATCATTTCTTACAAACTCTCAGTGGGTACAGAAGAAGACTCTAAATTCACTCTAAATGTCTTGATCGCTGATAAGGATTTGCACATTTCAGAACAGAAATAAAAATAACGTTTAAAAAAATCCTCTGTATTACACACTTGAACAACTAGTATTTGAATAGTAAATCACTATTCAGAAGTTGAGCTGATTTATTTTCATGTCTGTAATTCTCAGTTGACATTATGCAGAAAGACATGGGCAAATTTTAAAATTCTACCTAACAATCAAGAGGGAAGTACAACTACTGTGGCAAATGTCACCTTTTAAAACTATGTGTACCAAAGAAATATGGTATTTCTTTACAAGTCATAGCAGGCTGTTTTTCTTTAAACCTGACCTAACATTTCACACGTGGACTACAAATAACTTTCTGGTTGTCTAAACAAGTGTAATTTTTAACGTGCTACCTTCTCAAAACTAAACTGCAGGAGACATTCTTTTGAAATTATTTGCTTTTAAGAAACAAGAGCTTAATAGCAGCTGTAAGTCCAAAGTGCCATCCATCCCTGGCAGCACACATGCCATAAATGATATAGAAATATGCAATGCCTCTGCTGATTCAGTAAGCTGTAGTGGCAGCAAAAAAAAACAGTGCAAGAGGCTTTTTCATCACTGTGACACTGCAATAAAAGCCTCTGTAAACTAGTAATTGGATCATTAATTATTGATCTCTCCTTTAGCAGTCATGATGAAGAAAGTAATTTGGTATATGTAAAAAAAACCTATTGTTTTGAGATTGGTTACATGTTATTTTGTCAAACCATCTTCTTTGAAGGAAATTAATTACCTCTTAAAGAGGAACAGAAAACCTGAAAATGAAACTCCAGCAGACCCCAGAAGTAAAAATCATAATGAACTGTCTAATTTAGTTTCATACCTTCTGTGCACAGGCTTGACAGTGTGATACTGTATAATCAAATTAGTTCAGAGCAATGATCTGTTATACCTGGGTTACAACCTAAAGAACAGATGTGCAAAAATAAAATACCAATGACTGCAGTTGTTTTTAAAGACACTTTAGCACCATCAAGGTTATTTTGCTCATGTATACATGTTTATACATAAATGCAGGAAAATTCCAATACACATTACATTAAGAGGAAGTTCATGTTGCAAAATTAAATATTCAGAATGTAAGGGTGGTACAAGACTAAGCTTGTCATGAAGCATTAATTTAGTCCCTATACAAATGTATTTACGCATAATATTTCATAATATTATGGTAAAGGCCCCCATCCCCACAATCATCTTCTGTGCACAGAAAGAAAGGTATAACTTTAAAAAGTTAGTTAAAAAAAAATAGTTCATATCATTGTTTCTTCAGTTAATGACCCCTTTCATTAGTTACTGAACATAATCTAAATGCAGATCTAAATGCAAAATTATTTGTCTCCTGAGAGCTCTGATGCTGGGAGCATGTTCTCCAGGAGTCAGGGCTGAATTCAAGGAATTGTTTCTTTGTAGACTGTCTGCATAATGAAATGAATGGGATGCTACAATTATCCTCTTAAAATGAGCTGCTGACATACAGACCATCAAATACAGTGAAATGTTCCAAACAATCTGTGCCAAACTTGAGAAATACAGGAATTTTCTTTAATATTTTCTTTTCTTTCTTGATTTTTCTTTAATATTTTCTAGGATTTTAGTTCTGCCTTTTCCTAGCTCTATTATACCCATTCTTAGAAAATGGCAAGAATGAACAAAAATATACTCACCAAATAAACAGTAAATTTTAATATATGATTAAAACAAACAAACAAAAAAATCGTCTTCCCAAAATCCATCCAAGGCTGCTCACGTATGATGGATGTAAAACTCCTTTGAGCAGAACTTCACTAAGAATATTCTTCAAAGAAAACCAATATGGTTAAAAAAATGTTGTATAGATAAAAGGTTAAGATTGTTAAAGTAATTAATAGAGAGATCGAGATGCAATTTGCATTGTAAATTAATTTCAAATCTTAAAGAAAAAAAGTAGATTTCTTAATTGCAATTTGCACTGTCTTCATTATTTCAGAAGAATGCAGAACAATGGAAGAAGTCTCCACAGAAGAACAGTGGATGTTAGCTCTGCAATTATTTCATTTCGCTGAATACATAAAGAGGCACATTGCTCAGGGACCTTTCCACAGTCAACAAGAGCTACACTCATAATTATAGCCTTCATGGTAGCTGAAGCTGTAATAAAAGTTACATAAGGGATTTAATCTCAGTCTCTTGTTTTTGTATGATCACAATTACCCAAAAATATATCTCCTGAGGCTAAATATTTCCAGAATGAGCTTAAGTAAAAGGTCAGTATTTTCCACTACTTTTCAAGGAAAATTCCCTCACATCCTCTACTTGTTCATGGTTAAATTTCTGGAAAGTTGTGATAAGAGGAGAAAAAAAATCTTAATACTTAATGCTTGCAAAACCATCAGGGAATTCCACCTCATAAATTTGGCCAGGCCCTACACTATGGAGGCTCTCGTTATACAAAGTAGTCCTTCAGACAATGTAACTTGTGCGGCTCACACCACACAAAAGAGTTTTTCAGATGCAAACAAATTGTGTAGCAGAGCCTGGACCACCCTTCTCTTCTCCAGGCAGAAGAGCTATATCCACAGAGTAGAAAGTGTATAATTGTGATGTAAACACAGAGACTATACTGCTCTGAGGGAGGTCAGTAACTTTTTCTTGTTACAAATGTATTAAGGACAACAAAGCAGTAGGCTTCAAAAGGTACCAGTTGACTTCAGGCAGAGTTGAGTAAGACACTTGTAGAACAGCCATTTTCAAACCATCCTCTCCCTTGTTCAGCTGCTCATTTCCTTAGGTGTGCACCTTACTTGACAATATAATTTATCCAGATTAACACAACTCTTCAGATGAGAGGTTTTTTACCTTTATCTTGTCACTCTCAACTTCAGTTTTATTTTCAGATAAACTGCTAGCGTACTGACCTGCTACTGCCTAAAGAAGGCTAGCAGAAAATGCATCATGTTATCTTCATGATCTGTCCAGACTTTAGCACTTCACGTATGAACTCCCTATTCATCTCTATGCAATATGAAGCTGAAAGTCCTTGATGAGGAAACATAGCAAGAAATACGAAAATTACATGCAAACATTTTTGGTTGGTTGGTTGGTTGGGGTTTTTTTAAATTTTAAATTAAAGAAGCTGCCTCTTTTCATTATGCATTCTCAGTATTTCTGTCCAGGACTCAGATGTGAAAAAAATAGGTGTGGGATCCAGCTGGCACAGGTGTCAACACAATGACCTTAACAGATATGGCCAGCTGATTTGTAAACAACAGAAGGATCATTCCCCTGATTTAAATCTGGCAGTGAACACTTGGAAATGCACCCATTAGTCCCTCGGAAGACTGCTCAGCAAAACACTTTTCTTTTCTGCCTGTGTCTGCTCAGCACAGACAAAATAGCATAGAGCATCTTTGCTGTACTGTAAGAACTGCAGTCCTTGTCAGAGTGAAGGCTTTATAAAGATGCAAAGCATGAACAAGCTAGAAGAAATTTATTATGATTAGGCTCTTGTATTACCCGAATCTGCTATTTTTTAAAAGTCTGTGATAATATTTTACTTATTTCACAGAGATTAGAAATAATTTTAACCTCAGTATTCTTCTGTTGCTGTTTACTATTACACAAGTAAATTTGGACTATTCGTATCTATCAAAAGAAAATAAAATTAGATTCAAATGAAATTTTGACTGGTCACACTTATTCAAATTGTGACACTATTAACATTCACTATTTTACATTTCATAATGGACTGTGATCTGTAATTCCCATTCTAGAATCTGTTGAAATAAGGAGATACCACAGGTTTTTGCAAATGTAGAGATGAATTTGTTGAAATAAAGAGATATCACAGGATTTTGCAAATGTAGAATTGTCTATGCTTACAGCTATACACTGTACACAACACAAGCAGTTAATGACTTTTTAGGGTGACATTGCTTTTCCTGCTTTTCTTTTTTTTTTTTTAGATCATCCCTGTCAAATCCGATAAAGAACTGGAAGGTATGATATGCTTTGGGAGTAACAACTTTGGCAAATTACACATCTCAGTGAAAACAGTTACAGATTTTATCTGTTTCTCTGCCACAAATCAGCATCTTTTCTTTTTCTTTATTGATTTCAAACGAGATCTTATGCAAAAAAATGGTTTATACATTTCATAGACTCATAGAATGATTTGGATGGGAAGATCCTCTAGTTCCAGCATTAAATTTCATAAATGACTGTGTTATTAAGACGTTTCTTGCAACTTTCTTTATGTCTTGTTTTTGCAACATCCTTTCTTGTATAAGCAAAGTATAATAAGTAATTTGTTATTTCTTGGAGTAAAGTCAGAAGCAACTAAAGTCCATAATAAAAAAATGTCCTATTCCCTGGCCTTCATGTATTTCCAAGTATAAAAGTGTTCCAGTGGGAGAAAACTAAAACCTCACTGCACTTTTTCTTTAATTCCAAGTACTGCACACACCAAGAACTTAGTAGGAGTGTGTCTGTTCCTAGGGAGAATAGAAGTTCAATAGGATCCTTCAAAGCCTTTAACTTAAGTATCCCCTGCAAACATAAAATCTTTTATACTTATTTCCAAAAAATCTGCCACACACAATCAACATCATGTAATCAGAGATGGGAGCTAAATAAATAGGTGAATGCAATCCTAGAGAAAGACAACTCGGGATACAATTTTACTCAGCTGCTTGTCTCAACTTGTATCAAACCATGAGGAAAGTTCCTGAGCCAGTGCAGTGCCATAGTCTACTCACTGGCAGCTGTTGCTTTCATAGTTGACTCTCCACATCCCTGAACATGACAAGGAAGCATTCCAGGTCACACCTCACAGTGAGCCACAGCTTATGAGTTACCAATCCACAGCGTAACACAAGACCAACATGACCACTGACCTCATCTTGACATCTTGGGTACGCTGAGGAATGGGAGCTACCTCATCTAAGACAGGCATAATAAAATAGTTGACTCTGCAAGATTCATGCACTTTTTAGCTTCTGTGGAAGCTGTCCTCTCCAGTAGCAAACACTTCAGAAGTGTTGTGTAACCAGCAGACCGGGTGTGGTGGATGTCAAGATTGTAATTCTTTCCCTGGTTTAAAGGCCCCCATCAGGAGAACTAGCGGGTAGACAGCACAAGAAAGTACCGGTGTGGATTGTTCTTCCTCAAACACTGTATAACAAAGGCAGACATTCCACATTGAAGACTTCAGGCCCTGTTCCCAGCCCTGGCCTTGTACAATGCCTTAGTTACCTAATCTGCTAGAAGAGATTAATCATAAAAAGAGCAAATTTGGGAAAGCTTTGAACACAGAAAAAGAGTTATGAAGTCAATGTACAGGAATGAACAAATGCTAATAGAAGAGAGTGAAATGCGTATCACAGTTCAAGAATTTAGAAGATTTTGATTTTTGCAAATTTTACAAGACCCAGAAGAAGGAAGAAGACTGTCATAGAAAGTCGAAGAAGCAAACCTGGCAGTTAGAGGAAAGTGAACTGAATGCAGGAAAAAAAATAGATCATTTGCTTTGTTTAAATGCTCTGTGCCTGAATAGAACCCAAATTTTACCAAGTGACCCCCAACTGAAATCTAATAATTATAAAAATAGCTGATCTTCAGTTCTTCCCAAAAGAGTAACGAGAAAAGAATTCAAAATACAAGGAATCCGAATGCTAAGCATTGTTCTGACAGTGATCCATTGATTTCCAGTTCATAAAACCAAGATAATAAAGCTTTCTTCCACTTACAGAGATAAAGGAATGAATACAAGCCATTCAAATACTACTGTGATGAGTGTCCTGCAAAGGACCATTAAAAAATTTGAGACTTAAAATAATCCAGGCTCTTTTAATAAGAGTTAAAAGAATAAATATGTCTCATTTCTCCAGATACCATCCATTCCCTACAGTGAAAAAGGGAGATGCTGGAAAAGGACCATGGGGTAATAAGCAGAGATTGGTACCAATCAAATATTTAGGAAGCAAAGTATAGCTGCCCATGCAATCTAGTTACTTAAATTTTTAAATTCATATGTGATTCTGAAACACAACAGTGTCGTTTAAGGGAAGAAGCAATGAGAAATGGGCTCTGATTCCGTGCACAAAGGAGCAAATGCCTTCTCAAAGGTGAATGCCTAGGGCTTAGATTCATCTGGCTGATATGCAGAATCTTATTTTGTCATACTGTGAATTCAGTTTTCAAGAGTAACCTTAATTTTTTACACCAGTAACTTTTTTTAAAAGCTCTTCTTTACAGTTCTTGTTTGCTTTTGAGTTAAATCACATTCTAATATGGTAATTTGGAAAAGACAAAGAAATTACATTAAAAGTTCGCCTAGTTCACCTATTTCACATTAAGCTAATGTAAATTAAATTAGTCTATGCATAAATAAAATTAAATAATAGATAAATAAATGCGATCACAGCTATGATGTTTGGGGGTATACATACATATTTTTTTACTCAATTCAGATATTGAGAATTTCACTATTAAAAAAACATTCATAATACCTTAGCAAGTATTATGTTGTATTTACCAACATCAAAATACTGTTCTCAGTCCGTATCCGACATCACCCAGAATGTTGTCAGATTGCATTGCAAACACAGATGTGAGAAAGAATCTGGTCAGCATTTCTCACATTGTATTTATGGAGTAGTTTATTTCTTCTGGCTTAGGAAAATACTTGGCTTTGTTTTATACAGATATAGCACTTTTAAATAAGTGTTGATGGGGATTTTTTTTGTTTTGTTTTCTGCTAACATTACGGAAATGAGGATCATTGAAACAGAAGCATGCCCGTTAATTAAACTACATTAAATACACTGAACATATTCATGGAAGCACTTTTTTCTTTTAGAATTGAGAGAAAAAATGTGTTTCTTCATATACAAAATTCTCATTTTTGAATTTGTAAAATACAGTAAAAATTATAATACATCCATTTCATCTGTCAAGAGTAATTACTTTTGTAGCTTGAAACACTTTGCCTTTGGTGACTAGTGTCATATGAGTTATACTATGCTGGAACGTGCACTGTTGCAAAAGCCTTATGTGAAAATTCACAAATTTTTGGTCTTCCTGTAAGCAGCTAATGCTGTATTTAATGGAATTGTTCCAAAACTTCACCATGAAAAAAATCTGCTTATAGCAAAACAATATGCATTTTTCAGATGTTGAATGCTGCTTTGTTAATCAGTTCTACATCAATTGTTTTTATTATTTAGCTCTTTGGCACACAATGCACAAAAATCCCAAGCCTCTTTCTCATTAGAACTTTCTAAAAAATCTGTACTATATTGTGCACACTCTGGAGAACACAATGCACTTGATAAAGAAAAATGATAGCATTATGTCTGCTTCAACTTTACTATAAACTGTCAACATTTTAAAATATTACCACACTGTTTCAATACTTATTCCTGGAAATTTATTTCATATTACCATGTTGTTTCATATTGTTTGCTGCTGGGAGAATATGGAGTAAGCTACATATATAAACAAGCTCACTAGCTTTCTAGCTTTGACTATGCATTAACACTACACTTAGTGAAAAGATTACCATAATCCATATAAATGCCTCCAAAGGAAATAGGAAAATTCTCAGCTGGCTTCTGAATTCATGACTTGCATATTTTGCCCTTTGCTCTGCCTTGTCCATTATTCATGACTCAGGATAACAGATACCAGGACACATTAACATTTCAAATTGAAAAGAAATTTCATTTCTTGTACCCTTTCCTACCAGTGGAAGCTTTGTTCAACTAAAGGCAAAAAGTGTCTTTGTGTGCATATTAAAATCTTTCCCTAAAGCAAGTTCCATACTTTAATGAAGAGCTTTCAATAAGCCAACATTAGATATCACACGCACTTGCCATGGTGGATTTCCACTCTCAACTGCTGGTATTTTTTAGCCATTTTCTTTGCAGTGCTGTAAAGGCCTGAATAGAATTCTGGGTAAAAGTTATCTAGTATCTAATTTCTTAGGAGCTGGCATAAGTGGAAACTCATATAATTTCAACTTTCAAAACAAGAACTTCAGAAAGTCACCTTTGCCCAGACAAAAAGCAAAAGCTGCCAATGAACATCATAAATAGAACTTAGACTTCCAGTTATTGCTCAGCTGAAAGGAACTTTAAAAATGTGGAGCTCCATACTGAACTCTCGGTGATCTCTGGACGAAATCTGCCCACACTGCAATTTTAAAAGGCAGTTCGTGTCCCTGTTTTCACAGGAAAATCAGCCTGTACCTCAAGAGCCTCTTCAAGCTTGTACAACTCCAGCTGGAACTTGCTTTGCAAGCAGAACTTTTCTGAAGTTTGGGATTGAGAAATAAACCCCTTCTTCCTCCCAGCTCACTGGGATGTTTACAAGGAACGTGGCAAAACAAGATTAGTGAAGTGAAGAGATTTGACAGGGATGGCAGGTCTTTTCACTAAGATGCCAATTTTAAAGTCATCTTTCAGAGGAAAATAAAACACTTTCAGCTGTGTCTAAAGAAGAAATAATACAACTGATATTAAACAAATATATTGTCCTAAGGATACAATCTCATAAAATTCATGAACACTTTGCTTCTTTTCTGAATTTCTACATTGAATGAGAAAGTAACTTCAGAGTTTATTTGTTCCCCATATTTTAATTTACTTCTAAATTTGACATACAAATCAAATAATAATAGGACTCACCACTAAGCGTAACATAACGAGATATATGAAAACAATTTTTGTTATAAATCATGACAGTCACAAAACAAATAAGAAATGGCACATGCTTTCCTAGTGTCAAATTCTCCATTTTGTGTCTACTTTTTATTTCTTTAGTTGTGAGTTCTGTGTAATAATGCAGAGATGTAAGCAAAAACAAAAGGTGAAGTGTATAGCAAGCTTAGATTATTGCATAGTATACAATCTGCATTTTCTAGCAACTTGACTGCTTAGGAAACATTTTTAAAACTTTGGATTTTTCTGGCTGCTCTTGAATTTACTGATGCTAGTAAATTTTTTGCTTTTGAAATAATAAAAGAAATATTCATACTGCAATTCATAATGCAGTGAGGGCCTTAATACATAAATCTCTCCAGTAAAATGGACTCATTTCATATATAAATTTTTTTTTTGAAATATTGGTAGCACGCAACAAGGATTTACAGCATCAGCAGGGCCACTGTCACATACTTGTCTATTTTCTTCATCAAACACCAGTACAGCAAATTTCACCCTTAAATCTCAGAATACTTTAAAAATACAATCCTGTAGATTCACAGAATAGTTTGGATTGTAAGGGAACTTTAAAACTCCTCTAGTCTAACCCCACTGCAATAGGCAGGGATATTTTCAACTGCATGAGGTTGCTCAGAGCCCCAATCCACATGAAGTTAGAAGTTTCCAGGGGTCCCCATTCCCATCTATCACATCTCTGGGCATTCTGTGCTAGTGTTTTACCACCCTCATTTTAAAAACTGTCTTCCTTATATCTAGTTTAAAATTATCCTCTTCTACTTTAAAACCATTCCCCCTTGTTCTACTACATGCCCTTGTAAAAAATCCCTCTCCATCTTTCCTGTAGGCCCCTTTTAGGTACTGGAAGGTGCTCTAAGGTCTCCACAGCCTTCTCTTCTCCAGGCTGAACAGCCCCAATTCTCTTAGCCTCTCTCCACATGAGAAGCGCTTCAGCTCTCTGATCATCTTTGTGGCCTCCTCTGGACTTTTTCCAACAGGTCCACATCCTTCTTATTTTGGGACCCCCAGAGCTGGATGTGGGGGCAAGGTGGGGGCTCACAAGAGCAGAGCAGAGGGGCAGAATCCCCTCCCTCACCCTGCTGCCCACAGTGCTTTGGATGCAGCCCAGGACACGTTTGGCTTTCTGGGCAGCAAGTGCACATTGCTGGGTCATGTTCAGCCTCTCACCCACCAGCACCTGCAGATCCTTCTTGGCAGGGCGGCTCTCGATCCGTTCATCCCCAGCCTGTGTTGATACTGTGGTTGCCCTGACCTGGGTGCAGCACCTTGCACTTGGCTTTGTTGAACCTCATGAGGTTCCCATGGGCCTCTTCTTGAACTTGTCCAGGTGCCCCTGGCTGGTATCCCATCCTTCAAGGGTTTCAACAGCACCACTCAGTTTGTTGCTGTCTGCAGACTTGCTGAGAGTGCATTGGATCCTACATCTCATTCACAAAATATCTCAACTTAGAAAGATTCGGTAAGGAAGAACACAACAGTGGGAATTTGTATAGATTTATTTAAGAGTATAGAATCTAACAGACTTGAAGGGAAATAAACTCCAAATTTTGCTTCATAAATTCTCTCAAAATTTATCATTCAAATGTTAAAAAGAAAGAAGAAAGGAAGTGAAGTATGCATTTACTTTCTTTGTATGCAGAACTGCTTATTTGTATCTCTATTTTAGTCACTGAGCTGGCAGTGGGATTATTTTGATCTGATACACACAAGCAAAAGGATAAATGTTCAGAGTAGAAAATATGCCTTATCCCCACTACAATTCACTTTCTCTTCAAAAACATGTGACATCCCATCCTGTTTGTTGACCAAACCATCACTGAACTTCAGGAAAACAGAACAGCATTCAAGAAGCTGAAACTGCAAAAAAAAAGATATGAAGTTCCAGAATCAGATCATTTGAATTATCTTATGCAAGGGCCATGCAGTGAGCAGCCGTGAGAGAACTTGGCAGATTTGCATTAGAAATGCTTTTAGCCATTTCATCAGTCCAACTCATGTCAATGACAGGCATTATCTTCATGATTGCTCTGTTTGCTGCACTGCAATTCTGTGGTCTTATGTGCGACTCTCGGGTGTTAGCCCGGATTTACTGCCCTCCTATCCTACTGCATAGACCTACATCAGCCCTGTGTCCCAGTTCTCTGTGTTGCAAATGCCTCTTGCCAGGTCCACACTGTTCCATTTTTCTCCGTTTTCCTTGCTACCGCTATTATTTTTTTCTTCTCTCTGCTCTCCATTCCAAATGTTTTATCTCCTTTTCTTTACTAGGGTGCCAGAAAAAGCAAAAACAGATCCTGCTCTATGACTCTGACTCCTCAGGGTGGCAGATACTTTCTCACTATCTCACTATGCATACTTCTTCCTATCATTGGGTCATCACTATTAGGAAATGACTTGCCAAGTGTTTTACCACCAAAATACCATGGGAATGAATCCACTGTGAAAAAATTACAAGGAAACCAACAAAAATTTTTGTCCATAATATACAGGTTCCTAGTTGTTTGTTTCCTAATTTAATTTCTTTTGTGAATATGATTAATTTGTTTGATCCAGTCTTATCCTGTGTCAGAATGATTTTTGAAACTTAATTAAGTCACAAACAGCCTTCTTCCTCCCCTCAAACAAAGAAAAGCTGTGGTTTCTCTGTTTGCTAAGTAAAAATATTAATAGAAGAAAAACTAAAAAAAAATTGTAATGGTGGTACTTACATCTTCCAAGACAGTTATTACATTAAAAGTCTCTCTTCTTAAGGGCAATGCTTTAACCAAGACTAGCAGGGAAAGAAGGCCAGAACATGGAAAAGACTAAAGACTAGACACAGAAACATGTTTGGATAAAAGGTGGTTAATCCCAAAGACTTGAGTTAGAGGATTATGGGGCTTCTGTAGGGCAGATGGTTGTTTATTGATGTCACAAAATATGAAAAGCAAACAGGGGAAAAATGAGTAATTTTTCACTGACTAAAGGTTTCCACATCCTAGATACACCTATTAGTATAGGCATTCTTCAAAAC
Organism: Oriolus oriolus; assembly: GCA_013400235.1. NCBI lineage: Eukaryota > Metazoa > Chordata > Aves > Passeriformes > Corvidae > Oriolus > Oriolus oriolus. The sequence goes on along the minus strand of VXBT01011416.1, from coordinate 1,144,422 downwards.
CACTCAGCTCTGGTTTGCCAGCAGACTTTGCAAAGGCACTAAGGAGTTTCGTTTCTCAGTTTGCAGTTATATCCCTCATCTCTTTTCAGCAGTTTATACATGTTACACTGCAAGTGTCCTGTGTGGCAAATCTTCACAAGCTGCATTCATAAAGAAAATAATTAACACTCAGAGAAATTAAAGCATAGAAAGAAGGTCACAATTGACAAGTCTGCCCTTTGAAGTTCACCTCAGTGCACAAGCACTACCTTACAATGACTGTATTCTCTCATCCTTCCATTCTTAATAAATAATGCGTTGTGTTGCTCTCCTCACTGGCTTAGGAGAGCATTCCTTCTCAAAGGAACTCTTCCTGCAAATGTCAGTAATGTCAAACAAAAGATAAGAATGCATAGGTTGTTTACTAATAAGTTGAATCAATAAGCTAATTGTGAAAAATTATACTCCCTGTAGATATAAATATCTAAAACTGCAAAATAAAATCTGGGACAGAAAGTTTTGAGATTAATTTGGATTAAACACAATATTTTATTGTCACTGTACCTGAGCATAGTATTAAAAATTTAAATTCTGAAATCACATTATCTTAACTATATAATACGTAAGAACTTGTTGTGCCAAAACACTTTTTTATTATTTTGTACCTGAAGCACCTGGCTAAAAGCAACATATGACTTACAATTTTTTTCTTCTATAATTTATGCAGACTGTGAGCCTTTTATTCCATGAGGGATGCACATCATGGAAGCAAAACATGTCATATGTACAATTTTCAACTGCATTACAATCCTACATTGTATCATGACATAAATCAAGTTTTATAGCACAACCTTGTTTAGAAAAAAGAATGTAGATGGCATGCTTTTTACTGCTTAGTCATATGTGTGCTGCTATAAAAAGATGTAATCCTTACAACCTTCTTATCAGAGAGATATTTTAACCCTGGACTTCAAAAGTCCATCTGCTATCCACCACCAGTCTGAATTTCCCTGGTTTGAATATTACTCTTCCACCAATACACTTCTCTTTTGCACTGCTGAAACAACATTCATGATGATACTTTTTTCTAAATACTCTCACAAAAAGAAACTTTCAGAAAATCATAAAGATAACTCACCAGCCTTCATATCGAAGTATTTGTATAGGTGTAATTCAAACACCTCCTTAAATAATATCAGTGTATTTGGAAAGAAGACTAAAAATTCCAATCGATGAGGCAGAGCTTTGCAAAAACATTGCAGTCTTGGCACAGATGCAATTAATAATTATGTGCAGATGATTTCCACAGCAGATGTATAAGTGCTTTACTTAGTCACATCTGCACAGACATTTGAGAACAGACTTTATCTGGTATGCCAATACATTATCATTTGCTTAACCAAGGTTTATCATACTAATAATTAATCATATTTTTGGTTTCCTCTTGAAGGAAATAATTCAGAGTTTTCTTAAAGACAACAAATATTTAATTCAAAATTATGGCTCCCAGGAAAAACAGCTTTGACTCTCAAGACTTTTTCCAAATAAAAATTATGAAAATATAAATACTGTCATTGAAAGTGCACAAGCAACCAAAATACTTTCTTCTTTATTTCTTTTTTAAAGTTTTGTAATATATGCCCAGCAGAATTTGTTCCAGGTGTTTTACAGGTCCTCCACATAAATGTGGATTTGCTACAAAGTCAGATATTTAAATATTTATTACTTAAAAATTGTTTTTCATTCATGCTTGTGACTGATAAAATTTTCCACCAGCTTCAGTTTTTCTGTCATTTTACTTGAGAAGATTTTTTAAGAAATCTGAGTCAAATGACCACTTAAAACTTACACAAACTGTCATGTTCAGCTTCTATTGGCTTCTAGTAGAAAAATCTAGTCTGCAAGCATTAGTCTTTGCAAGAAAGTGGCTGAGCATTTGTATTTGTTAAAATAGGTTACCTTGAAGGGGCTTGGGTTAACTGGATTAATTTTTGTAATTAAAACACAAATCCTCATCCCAATTGATGCATATGAGAGATTTACTGTTAAATTCAGGGAAGCCATAAATATTCTGACCAGAGGAATTCAACAGAAAATAATCTCATTGTCTAGATCTTCGTGCAAACTCTTCAAATACACATTTAAAATATAAATTTATTTAAAACTTAAATGTAGGAAACACACTAGAATCAGACGTTTTGATGGCTTTATAATCAATGGTAATGCCCCTCTCAACATATAAACTGAAACTTGGCTACATCTGAAAAAGGAGCAAAGCTCCCACTGACTGCAGAGCCTAGATTTCTCTACTGCAGAGCAATGAGGAGATACTACTGGCCATCAGGGATCTGCAGCTCTCACCATGTCATCCTGGAGACAAAACCTTTGCTTTTAGACTGCTTTGCTCAGCGTTACTGATGGCACAGCTCTTCTTGCTGAATATCTATATGGGCCAGACCAGAAACCTGTGAGGTGGTTGGCTGAGTGAACCTGAAAGAGCCTTCAGGAATACACTCACAACCACTATTACATTTTCTCCAGCACCACATTCAATTTCCTTTTCTGTCATTTTCTTGACTTCTATATAACCAATTCCAAAACTGCCCAGCTTTCGAATTGACTTCATGCTATCACCACCATCATAACTAGAATGAGACACTCAGACACAGTTAGCAATATTGTCCAAAATGATAGCGAAAGGAAAGGAGAAGAAAAGCAAAGGAATTCATATAGCCCCAAATGAAAGTCTGGAGATTAAAGCCTGCCTATCCTTAAATATTATGTTTTCATATTCCTGTACCTTTTGCACCAAACAAAAAAAATCACCAACGGTAAAGGAGTTTTCCTATTTGTTCTTTCTTTTTTTTCAAGAGTACTATGATCATAAATTGAAGAAATAAAGGTAGCAAATATAAATGAGCCAAAAAAACTTGCACACGTGAGAGTCCCTTTAACAGGGATTTTTTCCTTCTGAAGATGTTATAGAATATGAAAGAAAAAGAGTCGTTCATTATTTCACTTTAATATTCCAGTTATTGACTCATTTTCTGGTTTTGACTGTAGATATTATAGATGTCAGTAGCAGTAACTTTAAAAAATATTTTTCTGTGGAAGAAAAACCTTTTTTTAAAGACCCACAAACCATAATAAGCTGCTCTGTTGCTGCAACAGTGAAAGTAAAGTGGTACCTTTACACACATTATTCCCATCCTTATAATAGGTATCATCTACAGAGACAAAAGGGAGGAAGGTCATTGTGCTGGTTTGGATTATGATCTGATAAAATTCACTAGAAAGACACCTATTCATACTTTGATCCACTCTGTCATGTAGGAGACCAGAAGTGTTATCAGACCTGTACAGAGCCAAAGAAAAGTTTCTCAGTTTTGTAGAGAGAACTGAAATTTTCTGCACTGAGGGCTGGTGATGTCCCATATTTTGGGTGAAGGAGGCAGAGGAGATGGAGATTAGGGTTAAGGATTCAGGGCCAGGTTTGTTGCTCCTGCTTCCTTCAGGCCACGGCTGTCACTGCAGCCTGAGTGATCACTCAGCTCATTCCTCTCCCTGTCTTCAGCAGCAACCACTGCACCAAACATTAACCTCTCTTACAGCAGCAACAGCAAGCTCAGCATGCAAAATAATCAACTGGGCAATTTCACCAACCCTAATTATTCTGGGATGCTGCCTACTTAGATTAGTCCTGAAACCCATCCAAGACCTTATCTACACAATTAGCCGCAAAGTCCGACATGCTTACTTCTTCTACCACTTCTGCCAAAGATGCACAAACAAGCCCTCAGCTGGAAAGGGCATAATTGTATTTATGCAATCTGTGATCATGCTGGTAACCCCAGCCACTCTATTGAGCTTATTATCAGTCACACACTAACGTGTGGAAACGGCTGTTGGCAAATGCCACTCTACTTCAGAGCACACAAGGGGCTGGCACTTACCTCTGAGGATACATTCAATTGCTAATTTTACTCATTTGCATCTTGTTAGAAATTCAAGCCAATCCAAGTAACAGAATACATCAGTCTTAGAGACAGAAAATTCAGTTCTTTTCAGCAAACATGAAATACTTCATTTATTTTAATAGTCTCAATATGTTACTTCTACATGAAAAGGCCTTGCAGAGCATGTGATGCCAAGTTTATTGAATATCCACAGTTTACATAAACTCTGTTTTTTGCTTCAGTTCATTGCAAGTACTTTAAGATAGAGAGTCTCTTCACAAAGCATTTCAGCCTGTGCTCCTTCAGGCTGGTGTTATCTGCTCACACTTTCAGGAAGGAATCTGAATTCATCAGAAACCCTCCCCAGCATCAGCCTGCAGCAGGATCCGCTGTGCCACCAACAGCTCAGTGTTTACCACATAAGAGCTGGCAAGGGACTCTTATTCCACTTCTTATCCCATCCCACCATCAAGGAGCTGAGGGTGCACAAGAAGCTGGGAGGGCACACAGGTGGAACAGCTGGCCCCAGCTTGCTGTCCCCAGCAAGGCGCTCCATACCATTCAATGTGTTGGTCAGTAATAAAAACTGCAGTAGAAGAAAATAAAATCTGAAAGAACAAAAGTTCTTCTGTAGCCCAGAGGAAAAAGACTTCATGTCTGTTCTCACTCTTTGGCAAATGCATTCATCAAGAAATGGATAATGAAATCTAGCTCCTTTACTGTCTTTCTTCAATACTTGACTTTCGGTTATCATAAACCTCATTTTTTCCCTTTTAAATATTATCTGACTCATCAAATTAATACAGCTTTTAGATATTGTATTGAACTTCAACAGTCATGAATAAAGTAATTCTAAGTAAACTTCCAATTTTCAAGTGTATAAAAATATTTAATGAATAATTTGAGCCTAATTTACGAATCTATATTTTCTCCTCATATAATTTTAGAACTGCCTTCCCTCACTGATTTTAAATTCAGCAAGCATCTTTTTCTAATAAAATAAATAGTTAAATTATTACATCATATAACTTATTCTCTCTTATTCCTGAAATGGTAATCATAGAAATAACCATTATCTCTTATTTCTTGGATCCTCATTTTAAAGACCAGGAAAGTACTTACTCTAAATGCAATTGTTTTTGAAATTTTCTTCCAACAAAATCTATTGTTCTCTTCTCTGTAGATCTTTTCCTATTTAAAATTTTATTTAATAGTTTTCTTTAAATAATATTAATCCATTTACAGGTCTGTTAGCTCACAACATCTAGAAGACTATGTTGAAAACCTAAAACAAATCAGCCAGTTCATATGAGGCACACAGCAATGCATATTCTCAAATATAAATATCATTCTATAATTCAAACACGGTATAATCTGCTCATCTTATTTCTTCATACCTTTTAAATTCAAAACTTCTCATATTAAAAGATGGAAAAGACATCTAATTGAACTCCAGAGCAGAGCAGTTAGGAGATTTGTTTAGGCACTGAACTAAGAATATTTTGTCTTTTTTAGGTAGGCTCAGTCTGCATAATTATTAATGAAGATGCATTCAAGTTTAATGAAATGAAGTTTTACCATTTGCAGCAATCCTAGGAGCCCAGATTGCATGTAGTTATGAGTGTTGCTCTCTATTTCTGTTTACACACAGTATTAGGCAAATGCAGAAACTTATACTTTAAGATTAATACCAATGACTTTATCAGGATGATTTAGAATGCATAAAAATTAAGACTGTATCTTTCAAGATGAAGGTTTAAAACACATGCAAGGCTAGATGAATGTTTTGAATGTAAATCCTCACCTTAAATGACAACAGAAATCATCTATTTAAATGAACTATTAAGAGACATCATAGATTCTCATCTCTCCTTCACACAAATTCTGGATGCCTTTCAAGAAATGCCCTTTGATCAAGCATGAGATGTTCTTCAGTTATACAAGTTATTGAGCTCAATAACAAATTAACAGCATGTCACTGAATGGACTGTGATAAATAGCAGGCTGTATTAGATGTTGTAATGGTAATTATTCATTCTAAATTCTGTGAAGCTGTAAAAACAGTTTAGAAAAAATCAGCAGAAACATTCCACAAGTCCTAAAGCAGAAGTTTCCTGCTCAGTAAAGCATTGTCAGTTGACCAAGTTAAACTCTAGACAGCACTATATTGGTTCTATTGCAATCGTATCTAAAAACAGCAGTCAAGGATTAGGACTCTCTTGACCATTCCTCTGCCTGTAATTTGGAAATGCAGCTACAATTTTATGCTTATGTTTTTATCATAAATAGTTTGCAAGTACATGATCTGATGGGGCTGTCTAGTTCAGCAAAATCTGCTTTATTTTTACAGGGAATATAACAGCCAAAGCATTTGGTGGATTATGCTACGTAATACCAAATTTAAACCTCTGATAGGCAGGCCGGATCCCTGGCCTTGAAAAAGACCTACTGTGCACTCCTAAGCCATCCAAGAGGGCTTAGTGAGGCTTCTGACAAGCCAGCCAGGGTGAGAAAGTTTTGGGGTAGCACAGAAATGAAAATGCCAGCTACTTGGGATATACTTGTGGAACCAAAATATTTCTGCACACCAGCAAGGCTCACCTAATAAAGAATAAATTGGAGAGGCAAAAGTATGTATCTATATTTCTAGTGGACACTAGGACATCACAAGCTCATGAGATACAGTCCAGTCACAGCTGTGCAACACTTGAACTGCAGCTGAATCCACCATGAGTCACACTGAAACCCTACCCACTCTGTCCTCCAAGAACAGTAAAGCTTTTGGGAGCTGTTGTACGTATAACTTCAGTTACAGATAAAATAAACAAACCTCATGAAGTAAGATCTACAAATGGAGATCCAGTGGGGGAGACAAGGAGGTCCACGTGTCTTTGTTCCCCATTGCTACAATCCAAAACCTAAAACGCATGGGAAAACTCAAATCCATCAATCTTCTACAACTGAGTTGAATTCCCTTTTGTCACTTGCTATTAGACAATCCATTCGAAAATTATTTACAACCCCTCTTGACAAATATGATTAGAAAATATTTGGCAACTGTACTAGCTGCAATCGTACAAAGATAAATCTTTAATAATGTCTACTCTTACGGCAGAAGAGTTTTCAAAAGGAAGTTGGAGAAAAAACATTCAGCTAGAAAGATCTAAATACTCAGAAAAATATAGAGCAGCTAAAAGAAGAATGATGAAATATATTAAAAACTAAAAAGTTACTGAAATTCGTTTCACAAAATGCAGTTTCTGAAGTTTTGCTCTTTGAGCTTGCTTATCCCACTGCAATAAACTGCAATAAACCATGTAATAGTGAAAGGGAGAGACAGTTTCTATGACTTCTTATTGCCAAAGAAATCACTTAATAATGTATTTTAGTGCATCCCTGACAGAGGTCTTGACTGTAGGAATTTACTTAAGGAACAATATTTTTACAAGTCAAAATAACTTCTGATAGTGATCTTAATTAAATTGCAGAAAGTACTATCTGAACAATATTTAATATAACTCTCACCAACCAACATAAGGAGTCCTGGGGTCAGCAGGGTGTAGAAGACACATCAAGAATACAAAATATATAGTCTTTCTTTTGTACTGCCTTGGTTCAGAGCAGTTTTAATGGGAAAATCCTCTTGTGGCTATGCGTATGCAAGACAAGTTAATTCCTTAGGAAAGGTACCTATATACAGGGATACACAGGAGCCGCAAGAAGTTCAGCAGATCCATAGGTATTAGCAACAAAATACTAACAATTCTCTCCTAAGCCACTGTGAATTGTGATTTTTGTTCAAGCCTTCTAATAAACTCTCTGTCAGTTTTCATAGTGACATAAAATGCACACTCTCAGAAGGAAGGTGATGCACCACTTCAAATTAGTGTCTTAAGTGTTTTAACATGGACAAAACAAGACATTTTCCTGTGGACTCACTCTTCAAAATGGCTGAATTACATTTTTTGAATTGTTATGGGGATTTAAAAAAAAAAAAATAAGCCTGCCCCACAAATCCAGCAAGGAAAACTACAGCACAAACAGCCAAGTCTCACTGATACAGAACCTACAGACAAAGTAGGAAGTCTGAGACAGTGCTACGACCTGTTTTTTTTCAAACAGTCCAGGTGACCTGCAACTGTTATCTATAATTAGCAACAAAATTATATAATTACTATGTACTTTGATAGTACTTCTAACAGCACAATTTACTGTTGTCGGTAAAAAGCAAACTTCAGCTTCACACAGCTCTGAAAAATGCTCAGCGATCTGTACCTGTGCAGAGTCACTGAAGGTCAGTGCCTTCACAGGGTGATGGGATTTCACACTCACACAACACAAATGTAAATGGCTCAAAGAGATAGGGCACTGTGTACAAGTCTCTTTCCAGATATTTAAAAAGAACAAAGGTGTTGACTTAGCATTCTGTGCTCTCACTGAACTTCATAGACACACTGAGGCTTTAGCCCTTTTGAAAAATAAAGCTTTTATCTTTCCCTGAGATGCATGTTGTCTAATCATCTGATCTACTGTGGAATGAACACAGGGAAGGCGTTAGTAGTAATGTGAGCAAATCAGAATATTAATGTTTTACACACACTTCTTAGTTACTTTGTACAGATAAAAAGAGAAGGGAGCAACAGAAAATGAGACTCAGAAAATGCTGGATGTGAGTCATGTCAAGATGCCTTAACATGCATCTATTTTTGCTGCATTTTTCCTTTCTTACAGAAAACTACTGGTAAAAAATGCAACAACATTAAGCAGATAATATATTTTTCTGGTACAAAGTTTGCCACAACCATATATTTTGTGAACTTAACCTACAGCAGTAACACAAAGTACTGGCATTTTCCTAGATGCTTGTTCTCATTGTACACAGGTGCCATAAAGGACTCTTATTTGCACAAGCTTACTGCTTAGAGAAGTCATCTTCTTCCAGAGGCCAGGGCTGAAAAGCTGCTTATCTCACAGGGTATCAGTACACAAGCAGAGCCTCTGTAGTAACAAGGACATGGGCATAGCAGCTCAGCGCACACTCATCACGTGAATATTTACCCAGAGTGTCAGCAGTCAGCACTCTGCAGCTCCAGCCATCAGCACATTAACTACTGCCCTCAAAATGAGTTCTCATCTGTCAAGATGAGCCACAGCCATACTTTGCACTGCAGTGCAGACCTATCTTTAGATAAGGTATGTGGTTTCAATTTTAGGAAAATAGAAATACCAAGAAGCTCTCACCTACTCTGTCATCTTTCAAGCTGTCACATACATCACCCTTTATAATTTGCAACTTTGCCTATGATGTTGCCAGTGTTGCTTGAAAGTCATACTGTTATTTACTGCTTAGTGCAAATGTGGTCCATTAGGCAGCTGAGTTATCAATCAGCTCTTTGTCACTGGACATGGCTCTCATTCTTCTCCATGCTGCTCCCAGCAGTGGGACTGTGCTCTTTTTGAGCCATTCCGGTAAAGGTGCAATATGCCACAGTAATTCTTCAGCTTATTAAGGTGAAAGGAATATGTTCATTTGTTGTAGCAGTTTAGTTTCAAACCAGTGTAGCCACCTAAAATGGCTCACTAAAAGTCAGGTAAACGATGAATTTGGTCCAGATCAACAATCATGAGACAGAATGAGGAATGGAGCTTTCATTCCAGACAACAATGAGCTTCTGGTTCACCCCAGCTCAGCTTAGTGAGCCACACCTCAAGACAAACCCTTGTGTTCTCAGTCTCTTGAAGTGGGACACTAGCACTTTGTGACTTCTCAGATTTTATGGGATCTTTAAATTGGTTCAGCCACTCTACTGACCTGAGTTTCCATGAAAATTTTATAAATTTACAATGAAATTCATGAGTTTGAAGTGATTAACTTTTTCTTGCAATACTACACACACAAAGCAAATAACAGAAAACCTTCTCCAGCTACCTCTGGTTATACTGAATTACATTTACGAAGATTTCAACATCTCCACCCTTGGCTTTTGTAAAGGATCATAGTGACTGACTTGAGGCAGTGGATTACATATGTCAGAAAATTCGGAACTTTCAGCCTCATAAATACACTTTGTATACTGAAGAAACAAAAGCAGCCCTTTAAATTGTGCTGGAATAATTAGTCTGAAGTTCAAATCTAATTCTGATTACCGTCTTCAGTAAAAAGCTTTCAAGAACAAATTCAATTTCTTCAAGTCACCAATATGCTAGCTTTAAAAAATGAGGGTTTTGTAATACTCTTTTTTTAAGTGTATTAAAATTGCATAATAAAAACTGAACATGAAGACTTTTCAAAGGAACTTGTCTTTTAGAAACGTTCAGTATGAACAGATTTTCAGAACTAAACTTAGAAAAAAATTAAATGCAAACAATAATATGCAGAAATGGTAAAATTATAAGAGATTATAAAATCCAATGAAATGTACTGCATGCATTGACTTCCTAGTAGTAGTAAGAAGTGTAGTATCTAATCATCTTTCACAGTGCATCACGAGCCAAGCCTTTCCTTGTTACAGATGTATACAGAAAATGGCCTATAAATAGGCAAAACAGTAAATAGTCATGGAGGTTTGTGATGAAATCTTTTATTTGATTCTATTTAGATTATATAACTAATGCAAATATATTTACATTTTCCAAGTAAACAGATTATATAACTAGGAACCTAAAAGATATTCATAATCTAATTGTTCAGAAAGGCAGAAAGTATAAACACCAGAACTATTTCTTATAGAATGTTTCTCTAGAATACCATTGATCTGAGTACATTTTCATTAGAATTGCTGTCTTCAATCTGGTCTAAACCTCAGTGTGTGACACAGGTATTTTTTATGTACATATTAATTCAGTTCATCTTTCTTTACACATTTCAAAAGAATATCTTAACACAGAATATAGTGCTGCATGAATACATGCTATTAAGTTCACTTTTCTATTGAAACAGCTGAGACTTGAACCAGAAGCTCCAATACCACACACTTCTTTCGTAATCTTCTTCTCCATGCTCATAAATGCTACTCAAACATTCTTTGGAAACAAGTTACTTAACCAATGAGGTGAAATGGAGAAATCATATGTATGTGACTTCCACAGCACTTTTGACAATTTAGCAAGTAAAATATTAACTGAAATAAAAATTTTAAAAGTATCTTCAAGTCTGAAAGCTTGTTAAGTGCTGCAGCATGATCAAAAAAATCATTGCCTAAACTACATGGCTTCAAAAAAGAGGAAATCTTGAAAAAAAAATACAAGAGAAAGATTTAAAATTCAGTAAAGGGGAAAAGAACCACTGAGTAATGTAAAGACTTTGATGGGTTATACAAAGGGGGACCAGGCTGCAGTGTAAATAATGGCAATCTTGCTGGGGGAACTCAGTGAAATTTCTATGTGGGATCTCTCCATTTTCCCCTTTCTCTTTTATTCTGCAATGGTTCTGGAAAATATGTAACAACGCCCAACCATGTTAATCTAGTAGTCAGGACCAAAAGTCTGCAGACCTGCTTAGTCCTCAATACAGCTGAATGTTATAAGATGTCACTAATTTAGCAGAAAAGCATGATATATTTTGTGTGAAATATTTTCCCAAGTCAATTAAAAATTATTTTTTTTAATCCTTTCATATTTCAAAGCCACATACAGAACTTTAAGGCAAAAATGTTAAGATTTATAACCAAGAAAAAGCAAAGTGGGCTAAACATTCTCGTTTTCTTTGTGCAATAGTCTTTAACCTTCCCATGAAAAACAGGACTAGCTCAGTAGAAAAGGTAAAAATATTACCCTATATGTTAGCATAAAACTTCATTCTTAAGAGAGAAGTAGGTACTTTGTATTCCAAGGCAAAATAAATTGCTCAACACAACTTTATAACAAAACCACTGAGCACTCACTTGATAGACTGCAATGACCCAATTCTGTTCCAACAGTTTTATTTATTTATTTATTTATTTATTAATTATCATAAAAGTCATTATCATTACATCACATTTTTTCTACCTTACTCCTAAAATAAGGATTTCAGTATCAGTGGACCATCACAGGAGAAATGCATTAATGACCCTTTCATATTAATGACAGACACCAAAAACTTTAAAACACATTTATAGGGTTTTAAATATACTTTCAAGAGAATCTTATGATTGGAAAATGTTAGCTAGAATTTTCACAAATAGGGTGAAATTGCATTCCTAAATCAATAACCAGATTCCTAGGCAGATGGCCTGAATTTTGAGGCACTCATCACTCAGCACCTGCTGAGGGCTCTGACTGGCAAGTGTTTCTGTAGGATTGTCACTGTGACTGCCCAGAGTGTCTGTCTCACCCCTCACACTTGTGCCAGTGCCTTCACCACAGGAACAGCTTCACTGTTACGCAGCAGCTCCTGAGCAGCTGCAGCTCAAGTTACCGCCACACACAGAAACTGGTGCCGCTTTACCCAGACTGTGCACACCAAATATTTCTTCCTGGTGCCCAGATTGTGAATTGCAATGGATGAGGCCTGGATGGAGTGAGAATTGTGAAAAGATGGAAAGAACATGTTTTCCTCTGACAAACATGTGCTTCCAGGTCTCACCCTCGACAATATTCAGTCTAATCTCAAGCAGTTTCTGTGAATAATCCCAGGTCTTGAATGGCACATTTAGGGGAGCTTGGGACAACAGGGCTAAAGGACAGAGCATCTTAGGAATACAGTTTTCACATGGATGACATATGTACAGCCCTTTCTGCTTGTCTCCCCTTCATTTTGGTTTCTCTATTTCTCCCATAGTGATTATCCTATCCTTAATAAAATACACATAAAAATAAAAACAGAACAAGAAAGACATGTTTTTAAAGAAAATATAAAAAAAAATTCTAACCATACAATTGATTAAATACTTCCAACTAAATAGTCAGTTTTAAAATTAATTAAGTAAATTTATTTGACAGTGGCCCATTTCATTTCTGATAGTCAACTGAAGAAGTAACAAAACTACCTGCAAAATCAATTTAACTATACCATAAGAAAGCACTAACACAATCTAAAATGACACTGAGTATAATCTGTGACAGATAGGTTTAAGTGTTTTGTTTTATTAGAAGAATAATGATTTCATCAAAGCATGATGAAAATTTTAATTTGAAAAACACACACTTCATGCATTCTGGAGATATTTCATGGGGTTTTTATATTTTTGTTCTGTCATTATTTCTATTTGCTGGGACTCCTCTGCAAAAAAGACTAAAAAATCACAGTATTTAGATAAATATTCAGAAAACTTCAAAAGAAAAACTCCATGATGGCTTTTTTTCTATCATGATACTGTAAAGAACTGAAATGTTTTACGCAGAATCCAGCAGGTTTTCATTTTGCCTTATCTATGCCAAATCTGTATTAATTATTAGCACTTATCTCCAATGCAATATTTGGTTAACAAGTAAAAAATTCTAACTTAGTTAAACTGGAATAGTAGTTTGAAGTAAGTGGAGCAGGTTGAATAAGATAAGAATTACCTACACTGGAAGCCTTGCAATTCGTAGGATGACACCCTTTCCAGCCATGTTTGTACAAAAATTTCTTTCATCACTATTATAAAGTTAATGGACATTTATTGATTTTATTCAGCAAATATTCCACCTGCCAAGATGGTAAAGGATAGTGAGAAATTATCTTGGAATGATAAAGTTTCTTTCATTGTCTATTTAAATTTGGAAAAGATAAAAAAAGGGTGGAGAGAAAGCAAAATGTTTTTATTATACTTTTAATATTAGTCACTCATATAATTCAGTGGTTTACAGTTTCAATTGAAAAAGAACCATCTTTACCTTCAGAATAGAAAATTTTCAAAAATTCCAGGGTAAACTACATCTTACAGGTAGTATTAAAAAGGTAAACTGAAGATAGGTTCCAATGATAAAAAATTTCCATAAGTTAAAAATATTAAAAATCATATTGTCTTATTAATAATAAACTTAATCTCATCTGACACGATAAATAACTACAACAAATGCACTAAAGCACTTTAGTAGTAACTCATAGTTCTTCTGTTGCATCATCTCAGAAGACAATTAATCTTTTGCCCAGACAACATTTCTGCTACAGCCATAGTTCCAGCAAAGCCCCAGAGCAAAAGGAAACAGGATTAAAGACTTACAGTTTTAATTATTTCTGTACATTTCTATGCAGAATGTTCAGATTGCAATTTAGGCAAGGTTTTAATCAATAAAATTGAATATTAGACATTTTTGTTTGAATTGAAGTGCTATGAAATTATTCATGTTCATTCATTTATGATAAAATATTCTGTATTCTCTTATTACATATGAAAATATTTCTTCTTCCTTACTTCAGGAAATCCCTATCTCTCCTCAGATTCTGAGAAGGCATAATCAGTTACACATCATCTTTTCAGCATGTATTTTAATATCTTAGAGGACAGTCATCATCATTTTATAAGGAAGCTTCAAATGTTAATATTTACCATCTTTTTGCCTAGTTAGAGTTACCCAGCAAAAGTTTCCTGGCTTGATGTAGTGTGTACCTGCCTGAATGCTTCTGCCAGCAGGAGTAATAACAAGGACTGGGAAAAGGCAGGACTTTTTCTATGAGGGATATTATTGTCTTGTGTGAAGTTTAAATTACTGCAAATTTACAGCAGTCCTCTAAATGCTGCAGAAGATCACACCCTTTTCATATCTTCTAAGGAGCATAGATGTGTATAAGTAGGAAAAGGTCTGGCGATAATTTATTTTTAAATCCTCTAAAATTAGAAATTTCTGTAACTTTAAACATTCTAGTTCTGTTCTCATCTATGCATCTGTGAAAAATATTTTTCTAGAAAAAATATCATAGGCGATACTAATACCTTAAAGTAGTTAGGTACTTATGTTATAAGTAGCACTTTCAAAGCAGTGACTTTTTATTGTTTAAAAATATATGGAGAAAAGTGTAATATTTGTTATCTCTGAATATTTCTTATATTTGCACTTAGAATAGAAGCAGCTCATAGGAATAAGCTTAAAAAACGGAATAATATAATTCTGAATTTCCAGTCAAATGCGATATACATTTAAGTTATATTTACCTTACATGAGAAAGAGGTGTCTATGAAAAGAAAAATTATTTAATTACAAAAACAAAACACAATCTCCTATTCTGCAATATTAAGTGAAATAATAAGAAGGAATTTTGTCACTCACTTAATTCTGTTTTAATAAAACGTCAAACATTTCAGCATTTCAAATAATCAATTATTCTTCTTTTGACCATTTAAAATCTGTACTTTGAATTCTAAGATATTTCTATATTGAAACTGTGTGAAAATTCAAAGCCTTTTTGTTCAACTGCTGCAGCGCAGTCCTGAAACTTTGCCTTCTAGTATAATTTGTTCCAGAGAAGTTAGACTTTCAGGAACTCTAACCTGACTGAAACAAATTTTAGAAACAATGACCTCATTCTGATCTAATTTAGCTCAGTGCAACTTTGAAGCCAAAGTTGTTGAAGATGTATGAAACTGGCACAAGTAGGATTGAAATCAGGTCCCTTATTTCTCTGAATTTAAAAGTGAGAGCGCTATGATGGAATCTCACTTCCTCAGCATCTTTGCTCGTGTAAGACATGCACTGTTCTTGCAGTAGCACTCAGGAAATGTGCTTTCTGCTCCTCACACCACGAGCTACCATACTTTTTCTAACCTGTGACAAGTACATTGTTTTCAAATAGACTTAATTCTCTGTCAAAAAGTAAACTGGATGTCTACCAGATTGGTTTCAATACTGCAATAAACAAGTAGGTCCTGAAAGATGTTCCAGACATGAGGATATTTAAACTCTTATCATGAAAAAGGGCAGTTCTTTCTATGTTTGTAAATGACCATAACACAGCCAATGCAAGGTTACATATTTGTTTTCAATGCGCTCAGTGACAAAGAACAGCGTATTTCCACCTGGTCCTGCACGCACACATTTCTGCTCACACAGCCTGTGCTCGGAAGCTTTCAATCAACAACACGGGGATGTTGAATATTTTAAGATTGCTAGAGTCCATCCACATGTTGTGCTGGGGGTGTTGGTCAAAAGCTGGCTGAATATGAGCTGGCAGCATGCCCAGGTGACTAAGAAGGCTAGTCACATCCTGGCTGGCATCAGCAATAGTGCAGCCAGCAGGACCAGGGCAGTGGTCATCCTCCTGTACTCAGCAGTGGTGAGGCTGCATTTTAAATACTGGGTTCAGTTTTGGGCCCCTCACTACAAGAAAGACACTGAGGTGCTTGAGCGTGTCCAGAGAAGGGTATCAAAGCTGGTGAAGGGTCTGGAGCACAAGTCCTGTGAGAATTGGCTGAGGAAGCTGGGAGTGTTTAGCCTGGAGAAAAAGAGGCTCGGGGGGAGCCTTATCGCTCTCTACAACTACCTGAAAGGAGTTCTAGCCACATGGGTGCAGGACTCTTCTCCAAAGTAACAAGAAACAGAATGAGAGAAAATGGCCTTGTGGTGTAGCAGGGGAAATTTAGACTGGATATAAGGAAAAAATTCTTCACCAAAAGGGTTGTCAAACACTGGAACATGAACAGGCTACCCAGAGAACTAGCTGATTCACTGTTCCTGGAGATACTTAAAAGGAGTGGATGTGACACTGGTTTAGTGGTGAACTTGTCACTCTTAAGTTAACAGTCGGACTTTATCCCAAAGATCTTCTCCAACCAGGATTCTGTGTTTCTATGCATACGAGTTTCTTTGATAATAAAAACTATCTAGCTATCATGTTTTAATAAAATAAGAGTGAAAGTAAACACTAAATTTAAGAACTGCACCTCTGACAAAACACAAACACATTTGCCTTTCCCACCACAGATTCCACCCACATTAGATGTCAGCCACCATTTGTGCAAACAGATACCTCTCACAGGGTGCTCTGAAAAGTGGCTGGGAGCATGGTATGAACTGTTTACCATCACTGGAAAATCTACTATGTCCTACTTTACACTTAGAACAAGTTAGAGCAATATTTAGAGCTATCATGCACCTAGATTTCGTTGAATGAATTCTCTTCTTCCATGCAGAGATTGTCTCTTGCTGAAACCCTAAAGTTTGAGAGATTTGTAAAGAATTGTAGGGTGTTTAAGACCCTCAAAAGTTTTGGGAAGGTGCAGGAGAAGCCCCAGCTTCAGTGCAGGTCACCTCTCTCGTGCCTGTGTTCCGAGTGGGGGTACAACAACCCCAGGGAACACAAGCTTGCCTAAGTCTCTTCAGATTGGTCTTTTGGCGGACTGCAGGTGTGACAGTATTGCTATGAGGAATACGTGGGCAGTGGTGGTGTTTGATTTTCTAAATTTACCTGTAAAGCATGTGGACACACAGAATTACCCCGTAGCACTCTGCTTCACATCTGCTGCATGCTGGCTAACAAATCATGGGGGCCCATTCAGACCTCCCCTAAGGCCTACTCCTTACAATTGCACTGACAAACATCTAACTGAACATGCAGGTAAAAAAAATACTTTAACTGTCCCTCACAATAGAAGGCACCTAAATTGGACAAGCAATGTAGAAAGGTTGGCCTAACTTGCACACTACAAAATAAAGCTTAATTTGGACCTCTGTAGGAGACATAGTTCAGTGTTCACTCTACTGCAATAACATCACAACTGTTCTCTTTTTATAAGCCACATTTCTCAGAGCCTTCAAACTGAACCATGTACACTGAGATGGTTTTGAGAAAGAACTGGTGATTTGAACAGTCTAGAACATTTATAAATATGTCATTATAATCCCTGGGTTTAGTGATGGAGGATCTATTTTACAGCCATTTAAAATTTACGATTTCATAAAAACACTGGCGCTTCAAGAATTATTTTTCTCTAATATTTTAAGCCATTTTGATCTTTCATTATTAGGGAAAATACCTAATATTTTGGTCCATAATATATAGACAACTTCTTTTTTTCCTCTCCAAAGTCTATTTCCTAAGGCAGGCAGGATGTCCTGTCATGGAGATACAGCCTTGAACTGCCTGCTACGCTGATCCCAGGACTGACAGTAAGTGTTGTAAAGGAGACATCTTTGCAGTTTCAGAAGCCTGGTAGTCATAGCAAGAGTAAAGAAGGGTCTCTTACATAACGTGAAAAAAATATTGTGAGTTTCAGGAAAATTTGAATAGCACAATAAGAACATTGTTTATCCTATTCACAGAAAAAGGCAGAGCCCATCTGGTAAATTGGTGTTCAGTTTTGTCACTAGAGAGAGCTTCAATGTGTATGAAGACCCACACAAAATTCAGTCTGGAAAATATGTCTAATTCTGGTACAACCTAAATTTCAGGTAAACACATTTGTAATTTCAGCTATGTCCATTTAACGCTGTTCTCATGCGTTGTTTCCTGAGCTTCTAAAGAATGAACTTGTCTGTCACACTGTCAGCTCCTGACCATGGTCTTAGCACATCTCATCTCACCAAACACCCTCTCAGCCCTTCATGCCAGTGCTGCTGTCCACACTCTTCGCTCAGCGAGTCCCAGTCTCTCTTTGCAAAAAATTCCAAGCCCAGCTTAGCCCTCCTGATCTTTTCTCTGAATACCCTTTTCCCAGCCACTCATCATCCCTCCCAAAATGCTGGTTCTGTTTCTCAGAATCCTCTAATCTTCCACTCAGGAAGTTCCAGTTCTCACCTTCCCAGTTAACTTTAGATAACCTGTGTTCTTCTCTTTATCTGCTCTTCCCAAACTACAAGTCAAAGGTATTGCCTACTTGATCTACCAGTTTAGCTCCTCCCTCTTCTTCTACAGCTTGCATGTCAACCCACTGGTTTCCAGCCATCCAGTGGCGTTTTGTTATCAATCCTAAACTTCCTTCCCTTTTCTGCCCCTCCTCCTAATGTGCCCTGATTCCTAGTCAATATACCAGTCCTTGGCCCGGCATATGACCCTAATTTCCTGGTCCAAGTTTATTTGCATCACAAAAACTATTCAGTATCATAAGAATCTAGCTCTTCTGCAGTTGAATCTCCATCTACAAGGATTCTTCAACCATGCTTGTGTTTCACATGACTGTCTGTGGGGTACCAGGGTCTTGTCAGGGTGTTCATCAGCCTTCTCTGCTCACAGTTTCCCTCGTCCCCCATAGAGAAGAGGCAGGAGCATTCCATGGCAATAGTTTCTCTGGCCATTACCAGAAATACGCATTAAAATAATTTTGCCTTGTCCCTCCCTTGAAAACAATTGCATTTTTAAAAATCAAGGAAAAATTACCTTAAGGCAAATAGCTACTGAAATGAGGTCAGACCCCAATACTGAAAGGCACAGGCATTCAGCAATAATGGATGCTCTTCCCAGAGCTCTTAATCCAGCAGCTGGTCACTGTCTCCATTGAACTAATAGAACTAAATCTCTATCTTCATTTTGTATGCATATTTATGTTCCAGCTTATATATGTATCAATTCTTTTCCTTTGGAAGATAATCTTAAAAAGGCAAACTTTCAGTCCTTTTAAGAGCATATGACTACAATTTTTTCCCACACTTTTGGAAAAGTCTCAATTTTCAGACTAATTTCTTAAAACCAGTGTTAAGGTCATGTAAAATCTCTGATGAAAATCAGTGAACACCTGCTCCTGCAGCTTAGACCCAGGCTGCTCCTCACAGCAGAGCAGTTGTTACTATTTATTTGCAGAATCTGTGAAAAACTATGGGTACTCCAATGAGAAAGAGATGGAAAAAAAATTGTTCTCCTCTTTCACAGAACTCATTATTACTGCATCCAAATCCCCACTCTAACACTCCCACCTTTCATCACTCCAAGGACAAATGTTTTGTATTCAGCATTATATCTTGGGCCAAACAGACTTTGTATGTGACTTAAAAGGAAGGACAGCTGAAAAATCTTCGTGTCTGGGGTGTTTTTAAAGGGCGGAAAGCAAGTAATTTGGGGGGAGAAGAAACTAATTTTTATAAAAGATGTTTAAAGTAATTGTATTTTATCTATTAAGGAAATAATGTATTGCAGTACAAGGAGCACTGCTGGTGGCTTATCTGCTGGATTCCCTTTGGTGGTATTCATGAAGAAATCACTCTGAGTGCAGGCTGGTTTACACTGCAAGAGAGATTAATGAAAATAAAAATAATGAGGTATGACTTTCTCTGCCTACCTATAGCTATCCAGAAGGCTGGATCCAGGTAGTGAGACCCACTCTTCTTCCTCATCTTAAAAGATCTCTTCACTCGTCCCACATACCTAGCAGCAGCCAAATCTTCCCAAATTCATTCAAACACTTTTCTGGAGCTTCCACTCCAGTGGTTAAAGAGCAGGGGAGAAGTAGGAGGGTCTGAAGATATTATTTGATTATGTGGCCAGGGCTGCTGAGGCTGGCACCAGCTGGCTCTGGTTTCAGGTACAGGTGTTACTGCTGGAATGACTTCCTTTGCTATGCATGGTCACTTCCTCCCAGCCCAGGACCCCCAGCACGGGCTGGGAGCAGACACAGTCAGAAGCAGTCACATCCTTCCCCTGTTCAAGCAGTTGCTCTTCGCCTTTATGAAAAACCAAGGCTATTCTCTACATTGGTTCCAGCCACAGGCCATCACTGGGCCACATTGACACAGCTACACTCTGTATGTCATGACAAAGTGCTTACAGTAACTCAATCAAGATTAACAAAGTACGGAGCATTTCTTTTCCTGCAAAATTTTTGCAAGCTTATTTTAATTAATTTATACAATAAATATCTAGCTTCATTCACTACCTCAGAAGCCAGCACAGATGTGACATTGTCATTATTATTAACTGTTGTTATCAATAAGAATGTTTTCTTTGACACTTAAAATACAGAATTATTTAAGTGAAAGCTATAAGGTTCGTAAGATCATTATTATGACCGAGAATCTAGCATTGTACAGCATGTTTTAAACTCCCATCTGAAGGGAGCAGAAAGCCCAATATGTAGACCACACCCACTTCTTGGTGAAGTCTGGTTGTGAAGGGAAAGGATTTTATCCTGGAAAGGCCCTCAGCCATTATGGATTTTTCAGGTAGGCAGCAAAGTGGCAATAAGAACCTCAAAGGCAATCAAAGAGAGATGTCAGGGCTTTAGGATGACTGGCTAAGGAATCAGGAGCACAAGTGGTCTTCTCTATTCTCCCAGTTGCAGGAAATTATGAGGGAAGAGAGGGAGATCCAGCAGATCAATACTTGACTCTGAGCCTGGTGTCACCAGCAGAATTTTAGGGGTTTCTGGTCATGTTTGCAGTTTACATGACACCAGGCCTGCAAATGACAAACAGGGGTCACCTGTCTCAGAAGGGGAAAAGGATCTTTTCTCAGGCATTAGCAGGGCTCATGGAGAGAGATTTAAACTAGGTCTGAAGGGGAAAGGAACGAAACCAGACTTGCTACAGATAAACACCAAGCAGCACATTCCAGTGTCTGAGAGACATTGTGCTAATGGGGCCCTTCAGGCTGCTGTCTCCATGGAGGTAAGGGATAGAGATCCATGCAGCAGCAGACACAAGGGTTACTGACACTTTAGAAGCCATGGAAGTGCTAAATTAGTGCTAATCAATAATCTTGCAGATCTTTTCCAACCGAAATGATTCTATGCTTTTATAATCCTAAAGATATATAATTTGTGTGTTATGTGTACTAAAAATATATGGTTTTTATACTATTTTGTATACTAGATTTTCTACACTGAATTGCCTTAAATAAACATTTTGTTACTACTTCCCATGTATTGACTGGTCCTATTTTCCTCAAGGTCACTTCTAAGAACAAAATCATGAACACCATAAAGTTGGTATAAGCTTTTTCTACTCATCAGGAAGACTAAGGGGTTCAAGGTTTTAGCACAGTTGTTTCACATAAGTACATGCAACTGTCTACTTTGATCTGGTGAAATTTCCTTCCATTCTACACTATCTTGCTCCTTACATATCTGACCATGACTGCTGATATTGACATATGAAAATTCAGAGTTATTTCACTTACTCTAGTTAATTACTTGCTCCAGAAACAATTTGATAGTAATATTAATAATGATAATAATAAATAGTAGTAAATTTTCTATTGCCAATCCACAAGAGCAGATGACCATTCAGGAGAAGTAATAAATATTCACTGGTATAAGAATAATAACTCAATAAAGGGTTAAAACAATACACATGAAGGTAAGCGAACTAATAACATTCATTTGATTGAGTTTAAACTCATTGTCTCCAATACTTTCATATTTAAGTCATAAATTATCTTTTTGCACCCTGGGAAATCATTTCAATTAATCTCAGTTTTCTTTCTGACATTGGAGTAACTCCAAAACTACGCCTAAAAAGCACTAAAACCAAAAATTATTATAGCACCACAAGAAAAAGAAACCTCCATTGGTTTAAACCACATCAGTCATTTTAAATTTGTTTCAAAACTTCAGTGGGTTAACTTTATACACACAGGTCTTTTTGCAGATCAGACAGTCTTTAACCTGTAGCAGACAGCATGAAACTGGCATAAGGTCTGTATCATGTGCTCCAGTTAATTCAACAAAAATGCGGTCATGCGCCCACACTTGATCCAGATCAAATATGCACTCATTGTGATCCAGGAGCACGCAAATCTGGTATTAATGGACATGAAACCATGGCCTTATATGACAGCCCAACTGTAGATACTTTGCAGATTTCATTGACAGGTTTTTCAGTAGGCATGTTTTTTCCTTTAACTTATCCAAATGCTTATAGTAGCTATGATGTTGTTTTCCATGAAAATGATTGTATTTAAATTTATGTAAATTAAACACATAATCAGAAAAAATAAAATCCCAATTCCCATCACAACAAAGTTGAGTCATCCGTGAAGGGCTGTAGATGTGTGGTTGCAATCAATTTAAAAAGCTAAAATAAACATCCAAAGTAATGGAAACCAAATCAAATCTATGTATTGAAACAATCAAAAAATTAGAACTCTTACCTTTTTCACTAACACTTTCACTTTCAATCTCTACATCATCACAACTTGTATATTCAGGAGTGGATGCCAATTCTTCTTCTGAGCTACTTAATGAAACCTGGCGCATTTTACCTCCTTTTTTCGTTTTATGAGGCTTTGGTGGTGGAGGTCTGACCGATTCAGACTGGTCTGAGCTGAGTGAATCATTCCGTAACATGGTCTCCATCTTTTCACGTTTTGTTTTCCGTACAGCAGAACTGGGATCCAAATGGTGCTGTTTCCTTAATGAATCAGAGCGCCTCATGTCTGGTCTTTCCAGAGGAATTGGACTCCTCCTAGGTGTAGGAGGGCTATGATTTGTGGTCCTTTGACGATTGGGACTAGGTCCCTGAGCATCTCGAGTTCTTTCCATAGAGTATGAACGTTGATTTTCCATAGCAGCCCTGCGCTCAGATACCGATCTTTGTCTTGATGGCCGTTCCATCCTGAGCATGGACATCCGAGAATCTTCCAACTCTGTATTTGCCAGTGAGACATCGCTATGTCTCCGTTCATGACGTGCTCGGGACACTTCAGCATGGATACGCATTTGTTCCTCATATGGCTGTGGTTTGACTGGATAGCGAGCCAAATTAGGATCACTTCGGTATCGTGCCTGGTATTCCTCTTCCCTCCTTTGCCTTTCATATTCTTCCCTGTTTTGTGCATCTTCTTCTTCTACCGGATACTCCTTGGAACGCCTGCGGCTCCTTCTGTTGGAATCTCTATAATCACCCAGTTCAGGTTCTTCATATAACTGAGGCCCACGCTGTGACCGCCTATCTGAATAATCTGATGGTGACCTGGGCATCGCACTGTCTGATGTAGCATACTGTGAATATTCGTCTCTCTCGTCCCTTTGGTCGTATCTTCTGCTCTGTTCTCTTGATATTGAAGGGCTTCTTTTCCTAAACAATCATGGCAAGAAAACAGGAAGAGAATTCTGTCAATATTTTATGTAGCACAAATACACAGCTAATGATAGTTAAAAGACAGAATGACCGGCTGATGGAAAAAAAATCGGTTCATTGCATTTCTTTGTGAATGTGCTCTCACATTTTCTGTACTAAATTAAAGAAAGCATGTCATGCTATAAATCTGCTTATGGTGCACAGTTTGAAAAAAAAAATCTTTGAAGGAAAAATGCTAATACGACTTTATAAAATATAGAATACAAATACTTGGGCTACTTTGTAGTCATGACTCCTTTACAAGTACCAAAATTTTACAATCCTTTGTAATCATTTTACAACAATATAACTTGACCATAAACTTCTATTTCATAGAGTTTTATAATCACCATAGAAATTAGGGTTAGAAGGATTATTCAGTTAGTTTGCTCTTTCAGCAGCTGTTATTGCTCAAAAAACACACATTTCAGTTCTCACAAAACTATAATTTGTGCCAAGGGCAGAAAACGGACAAAGATTCAATGGCAGCCCTTGTCTAAATCAGATGAACTCAGAAGTCTTGAACTCAGAAAACAAACCACTTTTTTGTGTTGTGAAGGGAGAGAGTGCTGCCTGAGTTGCGTGGCGTGTGGGGTGACTGGCAAACTGGCATCCTCTACTGTCTTAGGTACCGTACAGGATTATTAAACTGTGCTTGAAAGATTTGGACCCAGTATTGCCTTGTAAATAGTAAAGTACTTTAGCTTTGCAATGGCAACTACAAATGAGAAAGCTAATTTCAATCTTGCAAAAATGAAACTCTTCGTGCGAAGCATGACAAGTACTATAAGCATCATGCGGGTGCCAATTTGCTTACGGTGAAGCTAAGATGTCCTATTTGTCTTGTTACAGTGGCGTGTTAGTACCAGCACAAATTATAACCTCTGCAAATTTAACAAAATCTCTATAGATTGTGCTACTGGGGACTCAACTTGAATCGCTCTAATGTGACACGAACAGAATTTTGTAAGTCCAAAACCAGAATGGCCAACAGGAACAGACAATCAGAACAACAGAACTACCCACATGCAGACAGTTTGCAAAGACATGGAAGTTTCATTTAGACAACAGAGATTAGATGCAGAAATGCTTTAAGGAAGATAAATACTCTTCACTTAAATACTTCAGATGATGAAAATTATGCCACATCCCAAAACAAGTTGTTCCAAGAGCAAATTACTCAATCCCTGTAAATTTCTGTCTTGGCTATAGCAAAAGTTTGCATAACTTCCACTCTCCAGCTGTGTCCCTATACAGGAAAAATCTGCACTCATCAGATACAGGCATTCATTCATGTGGATCTCATTGCAAGATTGAGACAAATACGAGTACACGTGAAATGTACACATACTATACTGTTAATACTCACACTGTCTATACTCAGTCTATATTACCTATAGATCATGTGTCATCATAGCCACACATTTTGCATCCATTTGATCCTCCAAAGCATTAAAACACTCTAGTACATAAGGTTTATAGGATCAACCCCATGATGAACTGTGTAACGCACAAAGCCATACAAATTCTAGTTTGACAAATCTCATAGGTGCCTCGGAGCAGTCTGAGTGTACACATGCTTCAGTATTAAACATCTACATACTTGTAGCTACAGCAATGTAAACAGCACAGTAGTAAGAACTGGTTTAGCTACAAAGAGAAGATTATATAAACACACACACAAAACATGTGTGTATATTTACATATAAATAAATTAATATATGACTCCATGTCACAGTGTCCTCATATGGATGCAATGTTCTTCTGGTGACATTACTGCTACAATGTCATGGGGGGAAGGCTGAGTGGGATAAAAAAGATGGACTTCTGTATGAGTAAAAACATTATTGTAGATTTGTTGCTGAGAAAATGTGTTTCTATGAAGGAAACATCATCTGATGAACTGGCTTATGACTTACTATAAAATACACCTTTTTTTTCTAGTATGAACTGTGTTAATGAGAGAAGGATGTGCTGATTTAGCATTATATGTTTATACCACTTGCACAAACATTTTCTAACCTTGTGTGCTACATTTACCACAAACAGTCATTTTTCTTTCTCCATGTAAGATATAAATATAGGAATACCATCTATGGCTGACAGTAATGCGAAGAGCAGCTGAGTCCTCAATCTACTCCAACCTTTCATGAAGGAAAAAGCTTTGCACAGCTGCCCTGCATGTGGCAACTACTAGGGCACAAGCAAGGACCTACCTGAAAATGTAGTGCTTTTATTCAGAGAAAGCAGCCTGATAGAAAAAAGTAACTAATTTAATTCCTGGCCTATGCTGACTGGCATTATCAAACTCCCTTTCTAATTAATTTTGTTCCTGTTGAAGTCATCTAACTTCACTACTGAAGTTACTGAACTAACCAGAAGTTGCAGTCCCATCCATCAGAAATAAATTAACTGTATCTGTACACCTGATCAGCTAGAAACCTTCTGTAAGGAGAGGGCTCATCCTGCCCTGCAGTCACCACACCCTTAGTATTAAAGTCTGTCCTTCTCTTTACTGGTCATCACAACACAATTAGCCCCCCTTTAACATTCAAAAATTTTTAATTTTAAAAATACCATCTATATACACAGCTGTACAATAAATGCTATACATTTTAAATCAGAGTTATGAAATCACAGTAGGAGGGAACTAGTACTGATGAAAACTTACAGCCTGTCCCTACTATTAAAAATCTGCTGCTATTTTTAGATCACTAGCTAATTCTCACTCACCTTCATGAGCCTCTGTCTAATCCATTTCTCACCATTAACTACCTTAAAGATACCTTGATAAAACCCTTTCATCATGTATCTCCAGCTGGATACACCATGGAAAATTACTACTCCTGACTTTCCAGGACTTTCTTGGAACTTAGACAGTCTGTGAACTTTAAGGGGATGATATGCACCCCCCAGCTGCCAGCTGAACTAAGCACTATATACCTCTTTGTCAGAAGGATTACCACCTTTTCTGAAAAGGTTGTCACACCTCTGAAAAATCCTCCAGGCCATTGTGATTGCTACTTGTTTGAAACAACCATAAAGTGAAATCTTTATTATGGTTAAAAAACTCTAGAACCTGCAAAAATCTCTTTGTCAGGCACATTCTATAAACTTTTTTTTTTTCAGATACAGAATATGAAACTTTTTTCCTACTTATTACTGTATATTTATTTTTTATTGTAATTTATCAGTACATGACATTTGGTCTTTTAATACACAACCCATAACCTTACACTGATGGAAACCTGATTTGCAGTACACTACAGATATCACTAATATTATGGAAAAGCAAATAGCTCGACTGTAATCTGACCTCCTGCTCATAAAGTTAAATTATTCAACTCCCCCACATCACAATAGAATTAAGTGCTTAAAATATAACATAGGAAGAATATGAGACAGCTATTCGGCTTTGATTTCCATAATGGAACTAAATAGCTTGAAAGTCTTTTACATTCATTTGCATTCTTCCTTAAAGAGAAAACACTCTTTTGCTTTGATTTAGGTTTTTAGAAAAGTAGCCCAAATGTATTGTAGAAAAGGAAACTTTAAAAATTAAGTATCCATCACATTTCAGAAGTCAGAGATATTAAAAAACATTGTAATATGTACAGTATTTATATCACTGTTGAAACTAGATGTCAGACCCTCCTGCTAATAATCTTGTTCTCAGATTAATAGAATACACATTTGAGCTAGAGAAAACTCATGAAAATATCATTCTAAAGATGTGTTTTACTACCTGAATTAAGTTGCATTTACTTGAAGATTATTATTTATCAGAAGCTTTGGGTCAATTAAAAAATGATAAGGTCTCAGTGGGCCTGAGCCATCAGCTATTTGAAAATAGAATATTGGCCATCTACTTGTAACACCTAATTATAATTTACTAGACAATACTTTAATGTTTTGTTCTCTCCTATAAATTATCAAGGAATAAAATTGAATGGAAAATTAAAACAGAAAATAGCTCCCTCGCACATATTGCAATTTTGCTTAACTCAAAATGTGATCCTTTCAGTACATGAAAGAATAATTCATAGAAGGTAAAAACTGACATTTTCCACCAGAACTTTGTCACAAAAGCCATGCAAGATACAGGGCTTCTTGTTAGAGCCTCACCAAATACACTGAACACAGCTTCATCTTTCCTTTCCTATACGGTTCCTGTCAGAGAAACAGCATTTGTTGATTTAAGAATAGTTCTGCTACTATTTGAAACTTTTGTATTTCTTCATGTTGTGTTCAACAGACAGGCAAAGCACTTGTTTCAAAACAACGGTGACAGGGAGCAGATAAAGCACCTTGCCAAACAGTTCCCAGGCTGCCAGGAGGTGAGCTGAGCACACTCCTGACCTTGTACCCAAAGCCCCATGAATGTAATGAACCCAGAAAACTTGCTGTGCAACTTTAAGATCTGCCTGCCTTTCCCAGGGAGGGTTCTACTCTCTCATTTAGGAAAGCATTTGCACAGGCTTCCTTTGCCATACTGAAAAATCTGCAAAATGTTTACCTATTTTTGGTGACGGTTTTAAGAGGCTAGCTGGCATTGATTTAACTCCTTATTCTCTGCTTATAACTTCTGCTTTTGCTGAGTCATATCATACAGGAGAATTCATTTTGCACATTCTTCAAAGCAGCTATGGCTCCCTTATTGAAAAAAGAGGGATTTTTTTTTTTTTACTTCTAAGCAAAAATCTCTCTTTACAGTTCCTCTATGCTGTCCAGTTTTATAATAGATTAAACTTCTGTCAGTTCCCCTCTCCTTAGTTTCTCACCCCCTCAAAAGAAGATGAAGAATGTAAGCAACCAATGCACAATTCACAAGTTAATTAATTGAAACAGCCTACTTTGATAAATAGAAAAGGTATTCATTGCATTTCTTGACCAATAGGGATTTTAAAAAATTGTCCTGAAGTACATCTAACACTTACATATCTAAGGAATCCACTAGGTAAAGCTCACGTGAGACAGTATTTCATTCCTCATCTCAGCCATGCCTTGCAATTTTTTTTCTTTAGCAACCATACTTTGAAGCATGAGAACACATTCCAGCTAAATATCTCAAAAGAATATGAATTAAGTTTGCAATGATGATTAGTAAATTTACTGAAGCATGAGACTGGTAGAGCAGATGTTGATCTCTATTAGATTTTATCTGAAAATATAAATTCACTGACTGCAGGCTTGTATCAACAGAATGAAAGGAAATCTGTGGTAACAAAACGTTCTTATAATTAAAGTCATCACTGATAACAATTTTGCTTTGAATTTGACATGATTGCATAGACATATGAAACAATACATTTCTTTTCTATACAAGTAATTCAGCAAAAATTCACCTTAATTTCAATTTGTATGAGGAAAAGAGTTACAACATGGAAAAAACAAGTAACTGCTGAACAAAAGGGGTGATTGTAAGTATCAATTGCTAATCTACAAATATTTAGGTAATACTTCTGTTTCACTTCTTTATTTCTTAAATCAAGAACATCACAGATAGGAAAACTGGACTAACAGTAGAAATAACTTTGTCCTCCTTTATTTTGCCTGAGTATTCAGCAGCCCTTATATCATATCATACGATTCTAGAGAACTGCAAACAGAGAAATAAAACAACTGTATTTTACTCTGAGCATTCATTCAGTTATATTGATGAATGCTTACCTCTTATAAATAGGTTAAACACTCTAACATTTTTCTTTGTTTCTACTTTTGAACATTTTCAAAAGTAATATTTTACTAATTATTTCCACTTAATAGATAAAAAGCAATATTGCACCTTTTCTTTCAGTAAAAATTTCATCTAAAAGAAGATAATAATAAAAACAATAACAAATAGCAAATGGATTAAATTTTTTCAAGAATAATTGGTTAGAATGGGCATTCTTGTTATCTGCATCAGTACTGACACTACAGAAATCATTTGCAGAAGGGGGGAATCAATTAACAGCTGTCCTACAGCAGGATTCAAATTAGTTTAAAACACATGGTGTTAAAAGAATAGTAGGTCACAGAAACATTAACATATAATACTGAGCTGTTATTAAAAAGTACAAATAATATAAAATGACGTTTAAAAATTCTACATATACTATTTTTATTAAAAGAAATACAACATTTCAAGAATTATTTTTATCACAGAAAATAGAATACAATTTAAGAAACTAAATTATAGGGAAGCACGAGATTTTGTTGAAGATAATATTCTCATATATCTGAAGCACAAGAAAAAGTTTTTCAGTACTTCCACTGAGTTTTTTCTAAAAGTAAAAAAATCTCCCTAATCATCCCCCAAAATAACAAGAAATGCTGAGCATTAGACACTGTTTTCACACAACACATTTTGCATCTTTCTTCCCTGCTTTACCTTTTGATCAGCCACTGCACATCTGGGAAGTAGGAAGCCTCGGGTTCATGAGAATACATCAATTTCTGTTCTCGCCAGCGCTTTCATTTAATCCTCTACGTTCAGTGAAATCATATAAACAGTCTCTTAATTTCGAGACACAATTTTTTAGATATATATTTTATAAACCCTTTCCCTTCCCCCAAAATGCACTTATATAAATATAAGGCATCTAGGAAAAAAAAATAAAGTTTAGTATCTGAAACAACAGCAATTCAAATCAGAGAGCTGACCCAATGGGAAGCTATTGAGAGCATGAGAGCAGTGTGATAGTTTAATGCTGTTACCATGTGCTGTATATAGCTGGAGGTCAAGTAAGAATTTACCCTATAAGGAGGATTATGGTACTTAGCTGATTAGTGCCTTGCTACAGTACTACTGCCTACAAATGTACATGCTGCTCAGGGCATTTCATTTAAACTATTTTTAAAATTGTGTAGCAGTTCCAGTATTTCATGTTTTGTGATACCAGTTCCAGCATTTTCTTTATGTTCTAGGTCTCAAATTAAGTTATGTAATATCTCTACTTTTAGTTTGTAAGAAGTCAAATTCTGGCATAATTTTCAACTATTAGGCTAAAATAGCTGTGGCATCTATTTCAGTGTGATGTGCTGCACATACCATAAAGCTGAAACTACTTTTTCTTACACAGTTTAAAAAAAAACAGAGAAAATCAATGGACTAATTATTTCCAGAAACAGTCATCAAAACTCACATTCAAAATATGGTGAAAATGTGAAAATAATAGAAAGCAAATGTATATCCTCATTTGCCTTAAGTAAATTATAAACACATTTTTCTACAGCTTTCCACAGCATCTACTTACTAGCTGACAAATACATTATGTTTAGTATAAAACACCAACCAAATCTGACTGCAGTATATTTAAGCCATGATAAAGTAGCATGACATGGGAAAAATAAAGACTTAGCAGAAACCTAGATTTTCTCCACCTCAATAATAGTGAGTTCCAGCCCCTAGAAAAGGCATTCTGACACCAAAGTTTATTTGCTCAGCCATCACAGAGAATATATCATAATAGACTTCATTTGTACATCATTTCATCTAATTTTGAGTCTAATCTTTTTTAAGTGTTTCAGTTTCTTACCACAGGGATTGTTCAGCAGGTGCCTTTACCAGCAGCTGAAAGTATCCTGGTTCTTCAAAGGAAACCTTTAAGTCTGATGAAGGGGAGAATTTTCTTTTAACGAAACACTCCTTTATTACATGGGTATTACCACCATTACATATAAAATAAAGCTATTTCAATAATGACCAAACTAAGAAAATATCAGCAACATGAACTGTTATTTGAGAATTGTTTTCCATAACAACATCTGGAGGATGTTTTGGACTGTTGAACTCATAAAACTCTAACTTTACTAATGAACTTGAGTCAGTATATATTTTCTTTTTTCTCTCTTCATTGTGTCTACAATTACAATATAAATGTGATATCGTACAATGAACTTTAGTTTTAAAATATCTCTGTGATTCATATTTCAGTCTGAAAGAGATTAAATAGATCATACTGAGCTGTTTTGATGCCTCCATAAAAGAGCAAGCACAAAAAAACGCTGTGAAAATGTCCAGTGTCCTCAGTAATGGGAGGTACAGGCCCATTATTAAATCTGGTGAATTTGATCAGTGGTGGCTCATCAATGAATGATGGGCTGTCTGCACCAGCTTCTCCAAGACAAAGCTGTCAGGGTAAACGTCTTCTTGCTAGGAAGCATCAGCTGGACCACTATGAAATGAGACAGGTGCATTCAATAGCTCTTGGAAATTACCACGGTACATAGAACTTTAAATTTCTGATTCAGCTGTCATTCTCCGCATGTTGGTGAGATGGGATTAAATGTCTGTATTTTAAAGCAGCACCTAAGACTATCATAGAAGCAGACCACAAGCTTAGAGAAAAATAAACTGCATTTCTGTAAATACTATAACACCTATATTATGTATTGGTAGGACATGATTTCACAATGTTTTTCAAGCAAAAGAACTTTCTCCACAGTTGTTTAAGCAGTGGGCTCACAATCCACAGCTGTTATATACCAAAATGTTCAGGATCAAATGGTTATGGCTGCCTAGACAGAGAGAGCTGCTTCAGTTCAGAGCCCCTCAGGCAGGAGGTTAGGATGGAAACCATGTCTGTGTTGCTGAGTTTTCAGAGACACTATCTGAAAAATTTGCCACCATATTACCATGTAGTAACAGCATCACGTGGATAATAACAGCCTGTCTTCTGAAACATCAACAGGTCAAAGAGCCATCCTTAGATACTCAGTTCAGATCCCTGATGTAGGTATTTCTACCAGCACTACTTTGTTTTCCTGCAGTGCTGAGACCAGCTCCAGCTACTCCCCCCTTTTATTCTCTTATCACCTCTTAGAGATGTCGGCAAAAGAGCAAGTCTTCCATAAAAGAGGCTCAATATGAAGCTTTCTAAAGAAGAAAATATGTTGACGGATGTTTGCAAAAATCCATATGGAAGACCACTAAGTACTGTAGAAAGTGTGTGGAAGTGAACATTTGGAAGTGAAAAGGGTGACCTGGCTGCTTAGCAGCTTCTATACAAAAAGGTAGCACCCAGTTCAGATGACAGCAGTACAGACCACAGAGGAAAATAGCAACTACTTCTAGCAGGAAGCAAAACAATATTGAACAGTCCTTACAGAACTACTAGAAACACAATAGCAATGAATAAAATTCACTGAAATACATAACTATGTTTTTTCTAAGACAGTTGTGTGGAAATCTAAGGCAACTTAAAATGAAACAACTGAAATAAACTTCATCTTGTAACATAAGCCTTTAGATGTATTCTGCATATTACTACAATGAAGGTAGACTTAGTTACTCCACTTTTACTTAAAAAATAAAATAAGATGCCAGCTTTTTATATTACACAGGAGAAATGAATGCTTATTTTGTAACTCCATGAATATAACAATATCCCAACTAATTAATGCTTTACAATTCCTTTCACCAGCATTATCTGCTTTACCCAATAAAGCTGTTTTCAGTAGGATTCTACAAAGTCAGGATACAAATTATGAAATTCTAACTGAAGTTTAGGCTATGTATTGGCAGATTTTTGACATGACATTGGTCACTTTTTCCATCAATTACAGAATTTCTAGAAAAAGTATGAGAATAAACAAAGGGCCTGTCAATACCAACTAGACTCAAGTGGCAAAGAGCTGGCAAACACTGAGAGGGAATTTTTCAAATTACACAGGTTCTCAGCACCTTTGATAACACAAGTCCATTACCAAAGTTACAGAACACTCTCAGTAACTCAGTCTTAAGTAGAGTGGGATGAATCAGCTAAGGCAACACAGAAAGGAACAAGCAAAAAACAATGGGACAAGAAAAAAGTAAAGGAAAGTAATGATTTAAAATATTTTGTGAAGACACTCATGAAATCTTTTCAAGATTAATGATGACTGCATCACTCTCAGTACTGTTATTGTCAGATTTTGGGGACCAGTAGTATGTTTTAAGTTAAACTTTACTTTCATTGTTGACCCGAACAAGAAAGGTTAAATGTATGCTCACTGAAGCACTTCTCAAGTATGAGATCAACTGGATATCAGGCTGGTGAGCCAGGCAAGAGACTATAAAAATTATTCAAGATGCTTGAGCTGACAGAGCAGAAAATGACGATCAAGTTTCAGTAATTTAGTTCCTGTAATTTAAATGGTCGAAACAGGTAACTGGACAGATTTTACAATTAGCAAAGAATATTTCACGGCATATAGTAATTTTGAAATGCATATTGAGGTGAACTAACACAAAACAGTTACAATATATTACAATTAGTTACAATAAATTCATATATAATAATGAGAGAAGAGTAACCATGACCAAGTAGTTTGATTTCCTTCTTCCTGGATGCTTTTACAGAAATGAGATTAATGCCAGATATGAATGAAACTCTGCTGAGAAGGAAAAGAAAATCAAATTAAATTCCTTATATTTGGCCTTACAGCGGCACCAAGCTCATTTACCCTCATCATTAGGGAGATATTTCCCAAAACAATAGATTAGATTATTTTGGTTTGTATGGATGATATGCTATTAAAAGCACAACCCAAAGAACTACTCCACTATCTGGCCATTTCCCTATTGCTGCAAGTCCTGTAGCAAGGTGAGAAAAACCAACACTGCTCTGTTGAAATTTTGAGTTTGATTCATAAGTACATAGAAATTAGGGGTAGAGGGTGGAGGGAGAGGCAGAGAAACAAAGGAAGTGGATAATTATAGCTGTGTTAGAAAATTCTTGTAGCAGACAAAAAACACTTAAAATGCAGGAAAATTCTTAGGAGAATTATCATCACCAATACTTCATAGAAAAGAAAAGGTTTTCTAAGATCAAGTTTTTTTGAAAAGTGGACTGAAAGATACTACTGGGGTAGAGGCTATGGACATCACTTCTTTGGCCCCTTTTTGCTTTTTTAGACTAGTTTCAATATCTTCAATAACACATTAGAAACTGTCTCTGAATGGAGAAGTGAGGTGCAGTTGCTTATCAACAGTGTGAGGGCAAAAAGCTGACATTAATGATACAGAAGCATTTTCTAGCTAGCATTTGCCCAATATTATCAAAATATTTGGCATATGAGGAAAAATTCCACTTTAGAAAAAACATAAGAGGTATTTGATCAGTTTAACTGAAAGTAGAAACTTTACCTATGACTTCAAAAGGGTATTCCATGTTTAAAAAAAATACAATATTAAAACATACATTTCTTTTCAAAAATAGAGGAACATTATGATTTATTTTCTCTTTCTCATTCATCTGAGCTAAGAGGGAAGCATTTTATTTATGCTTTATGATGTAATAGTGCCTCACCTTGCTGATTGTTTATTCTGCACTTGCTCTTGTGCCTTGTGATACGTCTGTTCCACTAGACCATTAATTATGTACAACAAAGTTACACTGCACCAGCATTAGTTGGGAGAGGATATTTCCTCCCAGCACAACACACCCAGAGACCTCCAGAGACAAGTGCCAAGGCAGATTCACCTACTCTGCTTCAACATTAAGGAAATGTCAAGTGGAAATTTTTTACACTGAAATATGAGAAAAAAGTCAAAATTCTAAAGCCATTAGGAATAGCACACATTTCTGCAAGACAGAAACTTGACCTGAAAAATTGGTTCATAGCCAAAAGAGTCAACATTTTGCCAGACATTATGAACAATCTTTGTCAAGAATCATCAAAGGCACAAAGAATCACCCACAGGCAAAGGCTGGTCCAGCAAAATACTTGAGGATTTTGCAAGGCTGGAAAAGGCAGGCGATTATTTAATTCATCCTAATTCAACTTAATGCAAAATACTGTTTTCTCTCTTTCTCAACATTTTCAGGGCAGGTCAACCTAACAGAAGGGCCATGTTGTCTCAATGACTGCAAATGGCAATTTTTTGTTCAAAAATTGTGGATTTAAACAAGAGCCTTTAACTTGTACAAGAACCTTGACTTGAAGATTTAGTTCCAGATTATCAAGGATAATGGATCTATTCATCACATAAAATAAAATTATGAAAGATTTCAATAGAGACAAGATGATTGGCATTTTATGCAAATTATGGATAAACAGAGGCACTACCATAGGAGCCTATAAATACAGCAAGAAGCTGGAGGGATTAAAAATACTGGGGAGCTACAAACAAACACAGGCATATGCACTTCAGTGAAGTGGACTAAAGTGCTTGCATTAATTTTTTTATATAGAAGCTGCAGGTCTTGCAATCAGTATTGATCACTAGTGGGTACACTGGGCACAGAAATTCATCAGTGTGTGAAAAGTATGGTAAATTCTTAATCTAAGGAAGTTGTACCCAAAAAGATAATGGAATTGTGTTTAATGACAATTTGAAAAAAAAAAATAGAACTGTAAATTGAGGTTACAGCTTTACAAATACTGCCTACAGAATTCAAACAAACCCCCCCCCCCCCCCCCCCAGTGCTATGGACACAAAATAAAATACAAACAAGATATTTCTAATCTAAGTTTCTGTCACTTCATTCTCTGTAATAACAATGCTTGTTAGAAACAAGAAGCGGTGTTGTACATTCTACAGGAGCTATGATTTGCTGGGTGTAAGTACAGTCTAAGTACCTGTGCAGGAATAAACCATGATACTCTTTTTTATTTAGTTGCCTAAACACATGTTCAGAAATATTCCTGCTTTCAAATGTACCCGATCATTTCCATTCCCAAGTTTTCAAATATTATTTTGTTAGGCTTTATATGATTAGGAATTATTTGTCCCTTATTCTTCCTTCTTGAAATGGATATTGCCCCAAGGAGTCTTCTGGTCTGGAATGGGACAGCATTTCTTGTCTATGGCATTTGACAATTTCTTGTCTATGAAGTCAAAGCAAAGGAGGGAGTTAACTGACAAACTTATGTCCTAATCAGCCTTAGACTAGCAACAAGATGATAATAATTTGTTCCTCACCTAAAAAAACCCCAAAAAACAACAAACCACACACATAAAAACAACCATGCACTTTGTCTCTCTAGTAATATGGGGGTGGCCAAGATTAAGAATTCAAGATCACAAGGGCCTTACCATATATACTCACAAACCCTTTAATTTTCAGTAAATCTCCTTGGTAGAGTTTAACAAGGAGGAGTAAAAGGCTCCATATTTCATTGTTTATAGCAAGCTTGAAGGTGTCTGAAAATGTCTCTGTGGTGATTATCTTATAAAAAATGGGAACAACTGCATGAGTAAATTTAGGATCAGCACTAGGAACCCCGATAAAATTGCTCATATGAACAGCCTTCAGAAGTGAATAACAACAAGTGATTTTGAAGAGGACATGTGAAAAATCTGTGTCATAGCCTGATTCCATGACCAAGCTCAAGCGCCAGCTTAAGAGAGGGTTTTTAACATATATTACTTCCAAAGATCGAGCGACAATTAATCCTCTGGACTTCGTTCTTAAGCTTGCTGACTATTAAAGGGAGCTTCAACACAAACTTGATTTCCTTTCCTGATCCCCTCTACTGTCAAGCTACCTGCTGTCTAACAATAATTATGCTAGTTTCATGTAGCACGCCAAGACATAAATACTCCAAATATCCTAACACAGAAGTTCATTTGTTCTGGTGTCCAAAACCCAAACATAGGTTTCTTCCAGTAATACAACCTGCACACAAATTTTATTGCAAAACTTGTTTTCTGCTCATGCATTTTTTAAACTTTCCAATTCTTTTTATGTGCAATAGTTGACTGGCGTACTGAGGCACATAATACAGGTGGCAAAAGAGAAATTAAAAAGGAACGCACCTTATAGAAATACACGTTTCATATTTTAGTCTTCCTGAATCCACACATATTCCTGTTCTTTACCATCTTGTGACCATAGTTAAACCACAACATTACCAAGACGAAGGATCCAGGACCTCTATAATCTTACACCATTTTTTAACAAGAGGCATTTAGCTTTCAGATGCAGTGCCATGAATCAGATCTCTTCCATCGGAGAATCTGTTTGCAAATCAGGCCTTCCAATAAAGTATATTTTTAAAGCATTTATCTTCAGAACCTTTTCCTGACAAATCATACTATCTTTCTGGGTCATCTTTTATGACACCCCATTCGGAGGGAAGGCAACAAAAAAACAGGCATTGGATTGAATGGTATCTCTTCATAGGAACAGGACTACACAGGCTATTCTCAACCAGTGATTCAAGATCATCATGGGAGATAAAACTGAAACACACTGATATCAGAAGTGGATAATAAGCAAATAGAAAGATTGAAAACAGCAATTTAAATTAGAAACTCCCAGAATTCTTAGGTTGAGGTGACCTGTGTGATTTTCTTACAGTAAGTAGTACACTGAGGAATAATGGTACAATTACTCTCGAGTTATTAACAATTACTTTTACAGCTAAAATTATTTAACATGTCATTTATTCACCATTTTTATGCAATATTGTGCAGAGTGATGCCTAGCCTCGAACACAGGTTCAGGTGAAATCACAACACTTAAGCAAAGCCTCCAGTGCTGGAACTGTATAAGGAAGTTCCAATGCTGATTGCCCATATCTCTTGTATGGAAACCAAGATGCACGTAACACCAACATACACATACTCTGATTAGAAGTAACATTTCATTCTTCTGAATTTGTTACTTTAGTAATGGATGAAAAAGAAGTAAGTCCATGGCAAATACAAAACCTTTATTTGGAATTTAGAGGGAAAACACGAAGTACAAGAAGGATATATGACTCAATCTTCACAAAAAAGCTACTGTGCATTCAGAATGTGACCACAGATTATTCCTCAATGCCTTCAGCATAAAAAGAAATGGAGAGAAGAAGAAAGAGAGAAGAATACATCTGCAGAACCTCAAAGAGAAGGCTGTAGGAAAAGAAATAGGAAGAGAAGCCAGAGAGCATGTGCAGCATAATCTGCACCTACTGTAAATGACATTCTCTTTATTACTTTTGGAGGCCTACTTAGTGGTACTGATATCAACAAATTTACTCCAGCAAACAGTCTGAGATTCTCAAAAATGCCTAACATCTCAGTCCATATTTCATGACTTTTTCCAAAACCATTACTTTAAGACAGATAATCTTCACCCAAAAAACTGTTTTCCTCTTATTACTTTTATCTCAGTAGAAATGCTGCTGTAGGGGATTTAAAACCTCTTTATAGCTTGTCCATAACACCCAGCCAAATAGCACTCAGGACTTCAGAAATCTATGTGAAAAACTGTTTAAAATTAATGTTTCTTAAAATAATAAGTCCTGACTATTGACCATTTTTTTCTCTCAAAGTAAATTGTAATATAGAAAAACATTAATAAGTCTGAACATTCTTTGTGAATATTCAGTATAGAAAATTTAACTAAAAAGTGAGTGGTTGAAACAAAAAAAGTTCTTCTATCCAGACTACTGTTTTAACAAATTTTTTTTAAGTCTTTATTATGCTAAAGAGTAAAAACTATTTCATATATATATATATATATATACTAGTATCACCAGCAATTTTCTGTGACTGCAGAACATGCACTGTCTCATCTTTGAAAAATTAGTCACCTCTTCCTTGAAAGCTTATGTTCCTGTCACACATTTTGTAGTGGTGGTTAATAACACAAATGTTATCCAGTCAGGATAACTATCAGCAGCCAGTAAGTTTCAAAGCCTATTTAAAATGTAAGTCATGAAATCAAGTCCACTTACTCAGTCATATCCAGAGAATTCAAGATATTTGAACAAGATTTAAGACTTGATTTTTACAGAAGGAGAACTGACAACAGGAAATAATTATTCCATGTATCGTTGGATTTTTTGATTGTAATTGACTTTACTAAAACTTTTCATTTGCTCCTTCCTGGTGTTGCAATAAAAATAAGACAAAAAATAAAAGTATTGGCTAAAATGCAAAATGATGCATTTATAACAAAGCATAATCTGACATTTGTCATGTGTGATCATCTCCTACTGATATCACTATTAACAATAATGTAGCGTCCTCTAAAGAATTCCAGACCCTCTAAATCCAGAAAAATAATCTATAAAAAAAAGTATCTCATACTAGGCCGGATTTTCTGATGAAAAGCAGAATGTGAGGGAAAAAAATATCTCTATATGCATAACCTCAGCCTTTATTTTAAGTGGCTAAAAGTAAATATTTGTGGGAAGCCTGATTTTAAGAAGAACAACGGTGTCCAAGCAGACATAACTTTAATTGTAATTCCAGGCACGACCAACAGATATTGCCAATTTTTAAAAGACATCCAGAGATCTGTCAGTGAGATGAAAGCTGGCTGAGACAATGGGCAGTCATGCCATAAGTTTAATAAAGTTTCAAATCTTTTAACCAATGCCATCTGACAGTTTCACAGTAAACCAGTTTTCAGGGCTTAAACAGCTAACATCAAAACATTCAGTAAGTGCATGTTTATGAACTCTCTGGACCACTTTATATAGATTAAGATTTATACTTTTATATAAATCATAATACTGTTATTTCACCACACTCTGATCAGTAAAACAGGTATTTCTGTTATGTTTCATAATGAACACAAAACCAAACATGGCAAGTAAAAGTCTTAGAATTCAAATCTTTTTTTCCTAAATCCCATATTACATTACTTCTGAAATAGAAAACAATTTACCAGTGCTTGTAAAACACTTTTGAAATAAATGAAGGTAAAATTAAACATGTTATGCTGTTGTAGTTAAAACTGCAGCTGTTTTTCTTCTCAGGATCTAATGGGGACATTATGCAGGACATAAAATGACTGCTGAATCAAAAATGTGAGAGGGAGAGATGCTCCCTTATCTACTTTGGAGTATTGCACCTACATTTGTCACTTTTCCAAAGACATTTATATGGAAATTTCTCAATTATCAAAATTCAATATGCCCCTGAAGTATGATCCTCAGACTGAGAAACCCTTGGAAATTTTTACATACATTTTCTCTCTTGAAAATCATACTTCAGTGAATTCATCAATTTGAGGTTTCTACACATCACATCTTTTTAAATCCATAGCATGCCTTGCTTCCAAGACAATGAAGTTGGACCACTTTTTATTATCAGCTTAGAACAGAAAATATACCAAAATACAAGTAAATTATATTTTTCTAGTATTTAGAACCAAAATTATTTTTTATATTAAATATATTAATATTTTATTAATATTTCCATCACTCTGGCATAGACCATTTAACTACTTTTACCTATCTTTCCCCAATATTAATTATACAATGAGACAATTATATAAAGCAACTGGCTTAGTGTCAAGGTGGTTTTCTATTCTGCTAATGCACGTATTTTTGAACCTTCAAAGGTTTAGGATTTTTTTCAAACAGAGACAGTGTTTAAAAATCACCATACTATTTAGTCAATATTCTCTAAAACTCCATACTTTTCATACTGGAGAGTACATGCTGGGGCTGCATTGTACTTTCCGGATGAAAGAACAGAAAAGGGAGAGAACTGCACATTTATTCTGATATTCACTAGAAAAAACCTTCCATCCCTGCAAAACAAAAAACATACATGTTCACTCTGAGGGACAGAATAAAAATGAGAATACAAGACCCTTTCAGCAAATAATGACTCATGCATTTATTCTTTGTTCATTTTCTCTTATGGCTCATATGAAATGCTACAAAATACTGGGTCACTGAATATACAAAATGTAACTGCTCACTAATATCACAAAGACATGTTCCTTTACAGACTCTTTTAATAGTAGGACATAGCTAACCAATTCAAAATATGCAATGCGGTCTACTGAATAAACCATAAAAGTGATGTGTCTCAGTTTACATTTGTGGCTGTGCTTAAGAAATGTAATTAACTGGTGAAGAAAAAACAGGAGAATCTAATCAGAGATGGATTTCTCAGAGAATTCAGTGCCTTGTACAAACACAGAAATTTTCAGCAGAATTCTCAGAAAAAGCCAGAGAAAATGAAATCATCAGAGGAAACTATACAGTAATACATAAGCAGCCTGCTTTTTGTTTATTTTCCAAAGTGCAGACACCAAAAGAGAAGAAATACCTACAGTATTTAAGGTACTGGGTCACTTATTCAGAAGCATTATATGACAAAAATTTAGGATGACCACAGAATTTAAAACCTCAAAAGGAGACTGAAATCTTTTGAAAACTATTATATTTACTCTTCTGTGAATCACCAGATATTATGCAATAGGTCTGGATATTTGAAAGCGTACTTAGTTCTTCCACCTGTGTATGCAATAAATATTTCATTAATCTACTCATCGTTTAGTCACTGCAGACCCGGATGATACATAAAAATTTCACAGTAAGAGGCAGAGTTTTTGGTAGTTTATTTTTAAGATTAAAGGCTAAAAATAAAAAATTCAAAATTTGTTTTTACAGATAGCCTTTGCAGTCATCACTTTCTCACATAAGCCCTTTAACTCATATATAGAGACTTAATCAGTTTGCCTGTTTGTAGCAGTAAGCATGGGAAGAGAAAAAAAATAGAACAAAAGAGAGAATAATTACTTACCTTACAGTAACTGGAGTTCTGTGAGATGTATCGCTTTGATGCACAGACACCTCAGGCACTCAACATGCAATCTTAAGGCCATCAATATTTGTTGGGGCTGTACCTGACTGATCACACCCTACTCCCTACAAGGATTGAGAGGGCGATGTGTGGTCCTGCAGCTCAGGCCACTGCAGAATCGAGCAGGGAGATACCTCAGTGGCGAGGCCGGAGGAAGCACCATGCCTCCACACGCACAGGATGCCTCCAGGAACCACAGGTATTGACATCCGCTCTCTCTGGCAAATGACGGGTCATCAGCAACTCATTTTTGCTGACTCACAAACAGTAACCTGATATGCAGGATCTAGATGCTCCAAGTCCATCTAAAAATGACTCATACAATTCTGCCAAAATGAGCAGAATACCTATAAGCCTTTATAAAGGAATAGTATCCCACAAATGTCCATATTAACCCCAGAGAGGAGAGTTTTAAGAAAACCTACAGTCCAGTTCAGAAAGTAAGGACTGAAGTCCCAGAATGTTCATATTCCTTTAAAATAATTCAGGAAAATAGTAACAAACAAACAAACAAACAAAAACCAAACAAACAAACAAACAAAACCTGCCCCCAAAATACCAATGATTCACAGTGTTTTATTCCAGACAGAGTGCCTTCCTGAAACAAAAGAATTAAGAAGGGGGAAAATGCTGAATATGCTTCTGTAAGCTTGTTTAAAATTAACTACAGGAAAACATCATTGAAAGCTTGTAACTCAGGGTTTCATAAACCTTTATTATAAATATGATGAAAGGGTTAGTCATAAATAAAATCTTTCTTCTCAAATTCACTACAAAAGTAAACTT
This sequence comes from Oriolus oriolus, assembly GCA_013400235.1. Classification (NCBI taxonomy): domain Eukaryota; kingdom Metazoa; phylum Chordata; class Aves; order Passeriformes; family Corvidae; genus Oriolus; species Oriolus oriolus. Next base: position 1,101,312 of record VXBT01011416.1, on the reverse strand, counting down.
GAACATAAAGCTGATGTTGTCAAAGGTACATGGAATTTCAGTCTTGCTAACAAAGAAAGAGTGGCTTTCTGGACCATTTTGCTCCATGAGCCTTATATTGAATTAACCCTGTTGACCCTATCTGTTTAAAATAATTTAATTTCTACTTTACTAGCAAATGACATCAGAAATACACAAGGATTATATTTTTTCTTTTACTTCGAGGTACCTATATAATGGTGTTTTAGTAAATCACGTTTACCTACTAAAAATGAACAAATACTATGGCTAACATTATCAAGACACCATAAAGTTAATATCAAGATAAAATTTATGCTTAAATGTATTTTTGCTGTGTTCAATAGCAATAAAATCTGATGTGTCACACAATGAGTGTGTGTATGCTTTTTTGAAAACTCCTATCTGAAACTCAGCATATATAGAAAAAATCAGAACTAGAAAACTAAATAACACATGTACTCAAAATCCTATCATTCTGTATCTTAAAATAAAAATTAAATCTAGTATATTTTACCCTAGAATTAACCGATTTTACTCCATCTGACATGCTACAGTGCGATACTGCTTTTAAAGATGCAAAGAAAATAGACTATGGTTAACTCCCTCTATACAATGTGGGACAAGAACCTTAATTTCCAACATATACCTTAATGGGTGAACACTGACCCACAAGTGCTTCCAGAGCATTAGATTTCGCTGTGTGCTCACACGGGGATATTCAAACACTCTAAGTTAGACCTGAGAATGTGCTCTCCCAAGTTCCCACTACAATCAGTGGAGAGGGAGGCAGAAGATTCCAGTGGGCAATTCAGAACAGAAAACCAAGTTTAGGTTCTCTGAATGATACCCTGGAGACTCTGACTCTCTCCATTGACTATAAAGAGAGACAAGGGAGACGACCTTCAAGCTAAAGTCAACATTTATGAACCTGTTGCATGGTACCACATTGCGTAAAGTCTGAATAAACTATCACAGTCATCATGGTTAATAACTATCTACACCTCCTTTGGATGATGTTTTGTGGAAAAAAAAAGAATAGATGAATCATTCATTTACATAGGCAGTTTCCAAAAATTCTAAATTAAATTGAAACTTTTGCCTGATACTGAACCTTACATGTTGAGATGTCCAAACTAGAAATCATTCTCATCATTAAGCCTCAATTGTAAATTCAGAAGAAAAGCAGCCTAAAAACATTATCAATGGGGTTTTCAATAGAACCAGTGCCTTTTTTACATTAAAAAATGAAAAATTTCATAAAACAAAGGGAACAACAAACCACAGACCCAAGAGACTAAGTGATCTCACCTTGTTGAAAAAAACCAGTAGTTTAAGCACTCCAGAGCAAGCTCCTTAAGTCATCAGTCAGTCCTTTAAACTAGAAAGAAATGGCACTTAGAGAATCTAAATTTTAGATGTCTCTCATAGAAAGAGATTAATTTTTCCCTAGAACTTTTTATTTATCTCCTTTTAGTCTAAAGGAAGACTAGTCAACTACGACACAGACTTCTACACCATAGACTCATAAAGTCAAAAGAGATGAATCAAAAAGGAAGCCAAAAGCACTACATTATCCCAACCAAAAAATATCCAAAAGAAAGGCAAACCAATCATGTAAGATAAAAGGAAATATAGGAATACAAAAGCCATGCTCTAAGCTGTAAAATAAGTTTATAAGAAAAGCAAGTTTTATTAGGATCAGAGTACAAGGAAAAAAAAAATCATCCTGTTCTTAACTTTAGGACAGTGTAGGTGGGGTATGTGAGATGCAGCTTCTGCGTCATGAATTGAGATGAATGCATTGCTGACCTAACACTGAACAAGTAATACTGCATGTAGTCATACCTGATCTGGATGTTGTTTAAGAGTCTGTGTATTTCTAATACTCCACCAATTATTAGATAACTTGTCATGACATTAAATTAAACAATATTAAAATAATTTGTTTAATAGAACCCCTGTGCATCTTGGTGTCCTTTTGATGGTGTTTTCACTGAGAAACAAAACTTGCATAAGCAGGTTATTTACTACAAGAACAGGGAGCATTTCATAGAAACATAGAAAGGTTTCGGTAAGAAGAGACCTTAAAGACCTTCTAGTTCCAATCCCCCTACCACGAGCAGGGATACCTTCCACTAGATCAGGTTGCTCAGAGCCCCATCCAGCCTGGCCTTGAACACATCCAGAGATGGGGCATACACAATTTCTCTGGGCAACCTGTTCCAGTGCATAATCACCTTCATAATTTTTTTTTTTCCTTTAGTCCAATTTACCCTCTTTAGGTTTAAAACCGTTGCCTCTTGTCACTATAGGCCCTGAAAATAAGTCTTTCTCCATTTTTCCTTTTAAGTCCATTTACATATTGAAGGCTGTGATCAGATCTCCCTGGAGCCTTCTCTTTTTCATTCTTTGGTATTTCTCTGAAATCTTTGAAGCTGAATTAGAGTCTTGGAAAACCATAAAATCTCTTGCAGAACAAGAATTAAAGTTGAGAAAATATAGTGTATTTTTGCATCACTATTATCCTAGTGTTGCCCCTTTGTATGTTGTAAAGCCCAGACTTAACACGTATGTTGCTTTCTGAGACCCAAAGGATACCTGCCCTGCACTCTATTCCATTGTTCTGCAAGAAAAAGGATTTAAGTATATGTTTGACACCTATATTTCTTGCCTCCATCTTGTTTCCCTTCCTGCTGCCCAGCTCACATGCTGTCTATCACCATTACATATCTGATAAAAAGGATGAGACCATCTGGCACAACTGTTCTTTTCTCTCTCTGAATAACTGACAGCCAGGATGACAACACTGCCCTCCAAATGTCCAATGTGAACTTTGAGACAAAAAGAGAATTGACTGAGACCTCACCATGTCTAAAGCAGGATCTGAAAGCAAGGCCTTTTTCCTTGATAATGTCTCAGCTGGTTTTGGCTTATTTTCCAAAACAGTATCAAAGAATTTTTGTAAAATAACCCAGAGAGCTTTGAATGTATTTTAATAATTGGCTTCATGGAATAATCTAAATGTCAGGAAACACTGAAAGACTAATAAAACAGTTGTTATAGGATTGATGCATCTTGAGCAAATGGTTTTAAATTTAAAATATATCTTTTTGGTTCATACTAAAAAGAATTCATGATTTCTGAACAGGAAAATATCCTTTTATATATTTTACTCAAAAATTCATAAAATTCATAAAATTTTACAGGGAAAAGGCCCTAAGCCTAAAAATGTTTTTAAACTGAAAAGAAACAGAGTATTGATTACTTAATCAACAGTGTTCCTGGAGGGTTCTGATTTCTGAGTTGATATTTAATAAAATTATTTTGCATTATTCAGTCAATTTTTCAGTTTCTAACCCCGAATTATGAGTATCTCCAGGCTCTGCCTAAAAATATAAAAACGATTCCGTTTTACTTAGTCAAAATTAGTATTCTAGATAGGTTACAGAGCTTTAAATTACATAGAAACTGAATCATAGAGTCATAAACACCTTCCACTAGACCAGGCTGCTCAGAGTCCCATTCAGCCTGGCCTCGAACACTTCCAGAGATGGGGCATCCACAACTTCTCTGGGCAACCTGTGCCAGTGTCTCAGCATCCTCCTCATAACTTTTCTTTTCCTTTTATCTTAATCTACCCTCTTTCAGTTTAAAACCATTGCCTCTCATTATTACTACACTTCCTGATAAAGAGTCCCTCTCCATCCTTCTTGTAGTCCCCCCTTTAGGTATGGGAAAGTGTTATAAATTCTCCCTGAAGCCTTCTCCCCGTTTTTTTTTTCTTTTTTTTTTTTTTCTTCTTTTTCTAATCCAAACTCTGCAGAGCACGGATCATCTTTCTGGCTCTCCTCTGGAACAGGTTTATGTGTTTCTTTTGCTGAGGACCCCAGAGCTGGACACAGGATTCCAGATGGGGTCTCCTGAGAGCAGAGCAGAAGAGCAGGGACACCTCCCTCAACTACACTTCTTTTGAAGCAAGCCAGAACAGGACTGGCTTTCTGGGCTGTGAGCCCACATTGCCTTGAACACTGGAAAAATACAAATTCCGAAGGTGTATCAATGCCTCATGAATCAATCCATATTACTCTGACAATTTATTGATACCAGTTTAGATAAAATTAAGTGAAGCCTATTGCATCAAATTTTACAGGAAACTCTAAATTTTTGTTAAATAGAGAAGACATTTCTGCAGTCTGTTTTGTTAGACTGACTTGCCAAAAAAAAACAAAGAAATGAACTTTAAAGGTCAATGGTTTTAGATAATGTGTGACTTTCCTGCCAATATGTTTTTAAATAGTTTGTTCAAATTCTATACTATTATCCCAAATACAATAGCCAACCCAACAGAACAGTTTCAGCCAATTTACAAAAGCTCTTTTTAAATGCTGGTGAGTATAACAATTTTCTTAAGTAAGTGCTAGTGAAATATATATTCATTACTTTCTGAAAGACATTCAGACACTGTTCATTACCAACTGACTTGAGTAGGGAACTTCTGCAGTCAGTCTTGAAAACCCCATTCCCTAACAGGGTCTGAATCTGGACGCCTTCATTAAGATATTTTACTGACTTTAAGCATTAATGTGAGCTGACAGACCAACTGGCTCATGTTCACAAGGTCAAAATGCAGGGTTGTGTAAAATACACACAGTTAAACAGTGCAGGAGAGAAGAGGTTCTTATGTGAGTTAATTCCATTTCAGTAGAGTCTGTGTTATTTTACTATGAGATCTGTAATTCTACATTTCCTGACTAAGAGCTTCTCAGTTGGTGAGACAGGAAAAGCATGTCCCCTAAACAAGCAATGCTTAAGTATACACTTGAAAGTCACACATGGTTATTAAGGAACCATTTTTGTATTGCCACCCATAACTGTTATTTTCTGAGATTATACCCAACAACACTCACAGCTGTGCCAAAAATCTGATTTTCTGTATCTCCTCCTTAATAAGCATCCTCTATCACCTTTTTTCTCTTTATTCAAGTTATTTAGTAAGAGGAAATACCTTGAAAATTTACTAAGGAAAAAAGTGCAAATAATCTTCAAATTTTCTGCATATGATACAAAGGAAAAACCAATTTTGAATCATCTAATGTACCTCAAGTCAAATCACTTTGATCATGGTTTTTAAATTTTTAAACTTCTACTTTTCACCCTTCAATCAATTCAGCACCTTCTTCCCCAGTTTCAAGATACTCTCATGCTAGGAAATTATGGTACCACTCTAGTTCCAAAAGGACTACATTGAAACTTGTAGTCTTAAAAAGACCTCTGAATCCAAATTTAAATATTTATTTAGATTTTGAAAGATAAAATGGGAAGTTATGTAAGCAGCTAATTTTACACACAGCAGGTATAAGGATTAGAAGAGCAAATAGTCAGAAAGCTGTGAAACAGCTTAGATAAACATTCCTTTCCTCATCCTCAGTCAAAATATACCCCAACATTATTTGCCTGTAGACCTTCAGAGTAAAAAAAAAAAAATTATCTCAAAATTAATTCATATTTTAGTGAGAATCTAAAGCCTAAATGAAAATTAAATCTCCATAATAGTTCATTTTTAATGCTAAAATCAGAGTAGAGAACCGTAATTTTTAACCTTTGTCATAAAAAGCTGTGGAAGCTAGAATAATATCTATTTAGAGCCCATTAAGAAAAGAAAAAAAGAAATAGATGCAACTGGTGTCAAAATTAAATAAAACTGTTGGAAAGTAAAGGCTTTTATAATAACACTAAAAAAAGAATAAGAATATTTTAGGAGCAAATTATTTCTTAAAGAAAAATAAGGCTCAATTTCTAGTAGCACTTGCAGCATGTACAGTGGTCCTTACATCATTTATTGGGAGCAGGTACGTGATTCAGTGGTAAATATCAAATATGTTACATGAACATTCTGGTAATACAATTCAATTTTGTTCAGAGACAAAAGGATGTTTCGGTAATGTACAGTCCAACTTAAACACAGTATACCCAAATTAGCTGGACAAAAAATCCAGGCACTCCAAATAAAGAAAAACTTGTAGTTACGGTATAATGGAATCTGAAATATTTTGCAATCTGATCATTCTCGGCATTCTCAATTGTGCTTTCACAGTCCACTGCAACCGTAGTCAGCTATTTATCTCAAAATAACATCAGCCTCACCTAAAATTTTAGCATTTACATTTTGTTCATTCAAGTTACTGTATTAATTCACTGTGAAGAAATTTACAGAAGGAAAAAAACCCAAACAGTAAAAACTTGATTAAAATTCCTCTTTTTATACCATTATGGAATAACCCCCACCCTTTTGGTAATGGCATATTATACTGTGTGCAGTAGTATGCTTTGCTACATTCTATATTCTTCATGAATATTAGCATACTTGTGCCCCACACAGAAAGCCTATTCAACCATTCCGTATTCAAAAATAATGTGAAGTAAAATGTCTTCATAAAATATGCTTAATATCTTTTGTCCTTCATACTGGACTTGCCAAGTAAAAAAAAATTACTCTGCTATCAAAAAGTAAAAGAAAAACAAATAAATCATTATACTTTTCTTTTCAAGCTATCTTTTCCTATATAGGAATAGCCCATTCAAGCCAGAGGCTACACGAATACCTTACCAAGCAAAAAACATGATGAACTAATTAATTTACAGTGTGATCTCATTAAAAAGATTATTTCCCAAAAATAATACTTCAGCAAGTAAGGACCATTCTGCCACGTTTACTTAAGAGGTATAACTATGACAGCCTGTCATTAGTCAAAGAAAAAAAAAGGCAAGTAACAAGAGAAGGTAAGAGATACCTGTTTTAGCTGTGTAAGCATTATATGCATAGCAGTTTGTAACTCAGCCTGAAAAATTAAATTAAAAAAAAAATACAATGGTTCACATGGGATTTTTCTCCTAAATGCAGCTTCAAACAAAAGCTCAAGTTGCCTATGGGAGCTAATTACACAGCCTTCAAAGACAGTTGGTATAGGGGTTTAAGGGCATTGAGGGTAAAAATAGAAGTCTGAACAACTAGTAAAGTATCTCTAATCCAAACTTTTTTTAAAGGAAAAAAAAATCTCTATATAATGTACATCTGCATAAGTAACAAATTATCCCTAAGCACTACTATGGAGTTAAGATGTATGAGGAAGAGTGATGTAAAAAAAATTATGTTTATAGTGTAATTGCACTAAAAAAAAAAAGAAAGTCCAGTAGTGTATAAGCAGACTAACAGATTATCTCTGACTTTTATTTAAAGCCATTCTCTTTATTATGATCCAGTACCAATAACAAATAACAGAATAGAAAGCTATGGCACAGCAGAACCCCTACTGAGAGCACAGAAAATACAGGGTCCCCCATATTTATGCTTTCACTTTGACTCAACTACTGTTTATTCATTAAGTATCTCAAATTCCTTAGGAAGTCATCCAGCATGCTGCTCGAGGATGCACCACCTAACGTGAAGGAGCTATGAATGAGCACTTGCAGCACATCTGTCCAAAGGGATGGCAAATTGTGTCTTTAGAGGTGGGAATGTGTGAGATAGGATATGGGACAGATGAGAACAGACCAAAAATTCTTCAGCTGTCAAAGGCAATGTGTCATCTAAACTGCATTCTGAGCAGGCTAATTGATGACTCACATATTCAAACTTAGGCATGTACTTCCTCATCTTCCTGCATAAGATAGTCGCTTGAATTTTTAAAGCTGTATTTCATCATATTCATTTCATTATAGATGGTAATTTTCTAGGAGTCATCCTATTTCACCCCTTTTTTTTCAACTCAGGTGTTAGCAACTACTCTCATTTAGCATCATCAGGAAGTTTAATTCACATAATATTAATCTCAACATACTTTAATAAACACGTAGCATGTGATCAGATTGCACGCTGCTATACAATGATCTTACAATGACGTTTGGATAATAAACTGGCTTATAATACTAAATGTATTATAAAATAGCATAAAAGAGCAAATATAAACCTAAGCAGACTTATTTATAGAAGACAATAAACAAGCTATTATCTACTCAAAAGCCTGAGACATTGTGGCCATTTTTCTGAAATACCATCTTAGTGGTCAGTAGTGGTCAAAAGCATAGAAATAATGCTTTGAAATGTTGAAAAGAAACTGTAGGCTGATGGAAGAAGATTTCACTTCATAAAATCATGTATAAAAAACAAAAGATAAACAGGAAACACAGCATCTCACAAAGCTGAGTATACCTGATGAAACTGTCAAATTACAGATTTCAAAACTAGCAAAAAGGAAACACTTTTATTCCCCAAAGGATGTAATTCACATGTTGTAGTAGTAGTCTGTGGATGCTAAAACACTAAATGGAATAATAATTTTTTTTAAAAATGTGAGAACAGATCTACCAGAGACAATCCATGTATAACGATGCCTCAAAAAGTCCCTGAATTTTTTGGCAGCTAAGCTGTTCTACACTTTCACTGCTGTTCATATTCCTCCCCAAACATCTGTTGCTCATCACTGTCAGAGACAAGACATCAAACTATGGAAATCTCTGACCCATATGGCCTCACTGACATCATGAAAAGGTCAGTAGGGTGGGAGAAGCAAATAAGAGAGGTGGTGCTTTAACAGGCACAAGGAACCAGACTTTTACATTATCATTATACATCATAGTCCTACAGCATTAGAGTAGGTGCACAGTTATGAGGGGAACTATACAGCCAAAATAGTTTTTCTATTTTCTCCAAATATGTTTGCTTTCCAACATATCTAATAAATTTTTTTGTCACTAAAGTATCAGAGGGTGAGTTCTGTGTAGTTGACCATGTTTTACCCTCTATTAAGTGATGGACTAATTGCTTCTTTAAAAATTCATGCAAGCTGAATATTACTTAGATAATCTATGTATTTTGCAGGGAAAAAAAAATCAAAAAAAAGAAGAAAAAGGAATCTCAGCTCTCCCATATAAAAAGCAAAGAAATAATTTTTAAAATAAATTTCTATGTCTTTCAATTACAGAGGATCCTGAATCCTAAAGATACTAAAATGAAGATTTATGACATCTTCTTGGGAACAGAATAAAAAAATCCAAACCTATGATTTCACAGCCAACCTGAACTGAATCTTTAAACTTCAGTTTTTCTTGTCTTAGTCATAAAACTTGGTTACACAAGTGGTGTTTTATAAAGTTATATAGTGTCTGGCAGAAACTAAACACAGAAATGAGCAGTGCAGAATGATTCATGTTTATCAGCCAAATTTGAGAGTTTCCAGATATGAAAAATTAAGCACAATAACAGAAAGCGTGAAAATTTAATATTAATGAATGAATCTTACTTAAATGCAAACCCCTCTGCTGTAAACTGTGTGGTATTTGAAGCTTTTAGAGGAGGCAAGGGCAAAGTTTCTAAGTCAAATGCAGAACACATTCAGTGGCCAATCACAGCATGGCTGTAGTATAATACAAAGGTGTGACATAGCAAAAAAAGGCAATCATGGTGCTAGGACTAATCAGAAAGTTACTTTGGGCAATAGAAAGAAGTATTGGTAACATTGTATGATGCACTGTAAGAGTCTGTTTAGACTACCTTGTATACCTTTGTTTAGACTGCCTTTGAGTCACCATCAAAAAAAAGTAAGTCACAAAGCCCTGCTGGAATGACTAAGAAAATGGAGAATTTCACTAAAAAAGTATTACTAAAATAGTTTGGCTTATCTAGCTTTGCAAAATGAAAGCCAAGAGGGAACATTATGACTCCATGAATGTAATTAGAGATAAATATCGAGAGAAAGGAACAACTTCAGCAACAGGATAATGCTGTAACAAGATGAAATACATAAAAAAAAGTAATGAATAAACTAAGACTAAAAACTGAAATGTAACCTAATCATCTAAAAATTATTTTTCTGTGATTGTGTTCCAAACAGAGTAATAGAGGCATGAAATCTGCATTGTTTTACAACAGAAACAGTACTTTTAAATAAGGTATCATCTGACCAAGATATAGAAATATAAACCTGAGTTTTAGGCACATAGAAGTCTGTTTAGCATTCATAAGGAAATGTTGAAAAACAAGGCTTGGATCCTACTTGTTCCACCATCTTAATCAACTAGTCCTTCACTTTGTGGTTTTCAGTGATCATATTCTTGTTCCCAAGAAGCATAATTTGATTTTAGTTTTGCTAGACTTTAGTTTTCACTGATGTGTGAGAATTTGGCTCTATCTAGCAACAGATTTTTGAGAGGAGGACAAGCATGCTCCAGATGGTATGAAAAAAACTCAGCTGTTTTATTGTTGCATCTTCTTTACACTTTCATGGATAGCCTAATTGATGCAATTGAGGTCAAGAATGAATTTTAGGTGTGTCAGATTGCCAGCTTGTTATTTATGCTTTCTCTGGAGTATAAAGTACGGTCTACTTTTTCAAGTCATTCAGTGTTCTTATCAATGAGTGCTTTCAAAAATATATGATACTGGTAAAGCTCTTGGTCATTCCTTCCCTTTCCTTGAAATCTCACATTATATGTCTCCTCTTTTTTTGTGTAAAAAGAAAAGACAAGACAAACAGAAAAAAACAACCCACAGTGCTTTGTAGCATGCAGTATTTTGTAAACCTTTCAAAAGTATCAGTTTGCATCCTAAACAGCAATGAAACATTTCTGAAGGTAAGACACTAATCAGCAGCACAACCCAGCTGAGAAGAGCCAAAGGGTTCTCATCCAAACAAAGACTGTACCACTAAGTCAGTGTATTTAGTAAATGGGTGAATTCGGCTACAAAGAATTATTTTATAGGCTGGAATATTGAATGCGTCTCGAATAAATGTGAACATAACCCTGCTTGGCTGAGCTCTTTATGCAGTAAGAATGTAAGTGTTCTAATAAGTTTTATTACATGATCTCATTGATTTGGAAAACTTTTAATGGAATCACCTTTGCACTTTTCCCCATAGGGTACACACATTGCATTTTAGTTTTTAAAGGTCTTTCCTCTCTCTCTCTCTCTCTCTCTCTCTTTCTCTCTCTCTCAAAAAGGATTCTTTTTCACATTAGGGGCATGCAAAGGTTGGTGGGTTGTTGCTTTGTTGGCTTTTTTTCTTGAGTAGACAGGAGCCTAAAGGAAAAGGACAGAATGAAAAATAAGCTGTTTGACTTGAAAGTGTGCAAATACTAGCGAAGTAGGAAAGTGACCTAAGGGACATTTTGCTTATATGTCCTGTAGCAAGTAGTAAAACACTAAAAACTTCAGTCTTGCAAAATATCTGCCAGATATTATTATGGCTCTAAGAAGGCAGCTTTAAGTAATAATTGTGCAAAGGAACAATGTTTTGGAGGAAAAAATACTGCTTGCCTTTGCATTTTAATCCACTCAATTTCATTCTAGAGAAAGGGCTGGTTTTCTCACTAGTAGAAAAGTACAGGCAAGGTATTTGGAAAGCCTCTAAACTATCAGATCAGGTTGTTCAAGATGTCAGTGAAGCAAACTGCTGAAGAATGCAACCACGTTTTGTTCACATACTTGTTTGAAGGGCTATCTAGCCCAAAGAGCAAGACAAACAAACATGTCCAAAGAGAGAGAGCAATAAATATTCAATATATGGTCCCTGATGATCTCTGCTGATAGAATATAATGGAAACTTTTTTAAAAATCGGTGAGAAATAGATACATTACTGGATGCCATACTGCCTTCTAAAGTCATGTTACAAATTATAATTACTGCCTGATGGGCTTCTGCCACTGGTAATGATGTATATCAGAATTAATGACACTGCCACACAGCCCTTTCATAGGTTACAGATGATTGCAGGACACTAAGAACTAATGACTAATTTTGAAGACATTATTGATCACATTTTGGAACTGAGCATTTGTCTAGGTGTGGATTTAAAGAATAAATGCACCATCTCAAAAAAGACTCATTTCTTCCTACAATTCATGTCACTGAATGGGGGTCAGATAATTCACTTTTCTAAATTACTTCCCTTTAATTGCTTTACCTGTTTTACATTCCCTGAATAACTTTCAGTGAAATTATCTCAAATGTTTTAACATATAAAAAAAAAAAAGACGGAGTGCAAGCTTGCTATAATTTCCCAGCCATGCATGAAAATCATCATGCACATACTTTGTGTCATGTGACAGGGCATCAGTCAGTTGTACCACATTCATGTATGGTTGTTGAGCTTCAGTCTATCTACAAAGCATCCAGTCACACTAGCTGTGTAAATGACAAATTCATTAAGACTACAGACTATAACCTATAGAGCAACAAAATAAAACCTTTTCAATAATGGGGAAACATTAGAATAAGCACGTATGCCACATACTGGACATCTCAGGCTATCAATGCCAAAATGTCCCTAGAACATTTTAGAAAGCTGTCAATAGTGAGAAAAAAATACTTCATCAACCAAAGACAGATATTATCCTGAGAGGATGATGAAGAACAGGAACTAAATCTGAGTAACATCCTAGGTACAAATGATCGTAATTACTTTGTATTTGTTATATTATTGACAGTCAAGTCCTAGTCTGTAATACAATGGGGTATGTAGTAATCTGTATGCCAAAGCTGAAAACAATTTCAAATCAGGAACCAAATGATGGAAAAAAAGGTGAACTGAAAAGTGGAAATTCTGATCTGTTACTCTTAAGAACATTTTAGCACCTGTCCTTTACTTCAGTGGTAAGTGAAAGCAGTTACACAGATATAACATGAAGAAAAGAGGAAAACATGAGAATAATTAACATAAAAATAGAAGTTATCAAAAACCTAGTAATGGAGCCAAAAATATATAAGGAAAATCCCTTGTTGGATGAGATTAGAAAGGCATGAAGTATTTCTGCAAGTATATTAAGAGCACAGGAATTCTAAAAATTATATGAGTCTTGTTTTGAAATATTTTTTTTTCAGTTGGCAGACAGAAAGACCCAATAAGCATTGCTCTCCTTTGGTTTGGAAGGAAGTCCCATGGTGTATTGATACTAAGTGATATTAGGTTGTATGATCACAATATTTCCCGTTCCATCAGTAGGCAAGGAAATCTGTAATGTTAATAATGACTGGCTTATATTTTTTAATGATACAGGGTTTATAAGTTTGGACACAGTAGCTTCAAATGGGCTACACAATGAGCAAGGTGGTGTGTTAACTGTGATTTCCTAGACCCTGAAGCACTGGGGGTGTTGTGCCAAGAGTTATTTACACACTGACATTTACATATCTCCCAAATAAGCATGAACTTGTCAGGATGACACTAACTGAATGACTAAAGGGAGAAATAGCTTCAAAAATCATGTTGCAGAAGAGCTAAAAATGCAAATCTTAACAGCTAGATAAAACAGGCAAGTCATAACATTAGGATGGAAGACTCTAAACTGAGAAGTGGTCACTTACATTTTCAAGAAAGAGAAGAGATACAATCCTTGAATTTACAAATAAGAACTGAGGAAATTTAATTCATTAAGGAAGTTGTATTAGTATATTAAATTTATATTGCAACTGCTTTTGAAAATCAGGTGCATGTCTAATGACTGAACTCCAGGAAGTACAGATAGGCATGGTTCAACCACTGGGAATACATCACTTAATACAGACTCCATCAGTGTAGTGTATTTAGTTTATCAAATAAGAAACAAATTTCCCAATAGGTACTTTCTTGATTTAAGAAAAATAGTAACATGATCTAATACATGGAAATGGAAACCAAATGATGAGGTGTGCTTCTTTAACAATAACACTGTTAGAATTGGAATGATTTGGAAAGACTAAAATGGAATGTAATGAAACCTGTTGCTTGAAACACAAGTATTTTCTGAACAATAAAAACCCATAAGTCCATTGTGGCTCAGCATTTATGAGATGAACTGATAAAAAGACAAACAAATTCATGAGAAAAATCATAAATACTTTGATGGGGGCTACAGGAAACTGCAACACACACCACTGTTTGGTGGAGTGGTGAAACAGCAATACATACCACCTGGACAAGCTTCTTAAAATGCACAGAAACCATATCTACTACTAAATTTATACATAAGGCATGTAATAAATACAATACAAAACACACAATAGTATATATTTAAGTAATAAACAAGACTTAAGATAATATTTTCAGGTGAGATAGCTAAGCCTTAAGGCTTGTTTTAAAGAAAAATTAAGGATAAAATCAATATTACTTGAAATGTCTGGTATGGAAAATTTGCTTGGATTAAAATAAATGTTCTTGACTGCTGGCAACTACAAAATGCATTACTAAGGATGTTAAAAGAAGAGCAAAATTTTCTGAAATCCAATAGTCTGGCTCACTGGGAAAAATGCATGTCATACAAAGCCAATGTCTAAGGAGAAAAATAACATCATTGTGTATAATATATTATTATCAAGATGAATTGTTAAATGCAAAACAAATTATTAAATTCAAAAAATTTGCTTCAAAAGTGAAATCTTATTCACCAGTTTGTGCTCCATTAATATTGCTGCTTTTTCATGTTATTGTTGCTATTGTTCTTCTATATAGATAAAGCAACAAAATGGAAGAATATTATGCTCACAAGAAATAAACTTGACCATTTCACATGGGAATACCTGGGGGGGAAAAAAATCTGTAAGATTACCATTGCTGCCTGATTCATTTCCAGCTTTGACGTGCTGTGTGCCCATATCCACCATCTTTAAATATGCTGCATCTTTAGTCTCTTAAACTTTAAGGCAGGTTTCCCAGACTTTGAACTCCACTGTAGAGCTTTCTTAAGCTCTTCCCAGGAGGGAAAATCCCTATGGAAGACCTGAATCTAAAACTTGCTACAGGTAATGATCTTACTAATAATTTTCACACTTATCTCCCACATGGGTGAATCTGGTCATATTTAAATTATATTCACACCTCTCTGAAAAACAGAATTTTGTCTAAATGAGTAACTAAGTCATGAAACACAAGCTGAAAGTCACCACCAAAAAAAGGTAGTGACTGGTCAAGCCACTACCTAGTGTCAAACCCATTTGTTGTTCTTATTTGTTCTTATTGTTCCTTTATTAGTATTCTACTAATTGTCCTAGAATTTATCCCTATCATGAGTGAACTTCAGAATTGTAACATTCCTATGAGCAGTTCCTGAAATGTTAGTAGTCCATTCAATTTTTCAGATGCTAGTGTTCTTTCTCCAAACTGCACCTCACCTCCAGTCCTGCTTGAGCTTCTTCAGTTCTTTCTCTTTTCTCAGATGTAAGATTTAATTACAATAATCATAATAACTTAGCAGAATAACCATAATGATGATTGTAAGTCACACACTACTGAGAAGGTGACAGACTTTTTGCACTTCACTTATGATATCCACAGAGAGGCTTCTTCCTATGCCAAAATCATGGGAAAGAGCCTTCTGATTCTTCCCTGCCTCTTTTGCTACCCTTCATTAAATCCATCACATTGACTATATTGACAGCACTGTTTAGAGGCCTGGATATCATTTAACCACTTCTACAATATACTGTGTTGAAAGAAGGTGTCCTTTACTACTCTCCTCCACAACTTGTAAGTGATTATTTCTGTCAGGACTTGAGCATCTTAGAGCTACAGTACTGTATAAGACTACAGTGAATACAGTAGTGCTCAGCAAATTTATACAATAATAATCTAGCAATTTATTAAGTAATTAACGATCTATTTATGGATGAAAAAGCAATAGTAAAATAAGTTTTTACACTGGACCATTATTATTATTGTATTATTATTAAAATACTTTTATTTAAAATAGAGAGTTGCATGGACATTTTTCACTTAACTTATGTTTAAAATTAAATGTTCTCAGAGCTGTTTAGACAAAACATCAAGTTTCTTTCTAACTTAGACATTAATCTTCTAACAGTGAAAACAGAGAACAGAGTTTCTTTTAAATGAAAGGAAATACTTGCATGATACAGCTTTGTTGTTGCCAATGCTTACCTTGGCATCTGTAATCTATGGACAATGGCTAATACATAATTGATAACAACAGCACGTACTCCTACTCTAATCCTTAGGAAAATCTCAAAGACTACTGCATTAAAACCCAAAAATACAGATTCACACAACTGTCTGGATTGGAAGTGACATTAAACACCATCTAGTTCCAATGCCCCTGCCATAAGTAGGGACAGTTTTCATTAGACCAGGTTTTTCAGAGCTCCATCCAACCTGGCCTTGAACACATCCAAGAATGGGGCATCTAAACCTCTCTGGGCAACCTACTCCAGTGTCCCACCACCCCTACTCTAAAGAAATTTTTTCTTAATATCTAATCTATACCTATTCTCTTTTAGTTTGAAACCATTCCCCCCTGTCCTGTCACTACATGCCCTCGTAAATAGTCCATCTCCCTCTTTCTTGTAGGTTCCCTTCAGGTACTGGATGGCCTCAATTAGATCACCCTGAAGCCTTCTCTTTTCCAGACTGAACAATCCCAATTCTCTTAACCTAACCTCACAGGAGACGTATTCCATCCCTCTAATCAACTTGGTGTCCTTCCTCTGGACTCGTTCCAACAGGCCCATGTCCTTCCTGCCCTGGGGACCCCAGAGCCAGATGCAGCACTGCAGGTGGGGTCTCAGCAGAGCAGAGGGGCAGAACCCCTCCCTCACCCTGCTGCCCACACTGCTTTTGATGCAGCCCAGGATATGTTTGACTTTCTGGGCCACAAGCCCACACTGCCAGAGCACGTCCAGCCTCTCATCCACCAGCACCCACAAGTCCTTCTCGGCAGGGCTGCTCTCAATCTGTTCATCCCCCTGCCTGGATTGATATCAAGGGTTGCCCTGACCCAGGTGCAGCACCAGCACTCGATTTTGTTAAACCTCATGAGATTTCCATGGGCCCACTTCTTGAGCTTGTCCAGGTCCCCCTGGCTGGATCCTGTTCTTCATGTGTGTCAGCTTGTGTCAGTTTGACATCAGCAGCAAACTCACTGAGGGTGCAATCAATCCCTTCATCTATGTTATTCATATGTTTTATTACAGTCTGAGAATGCATTTCAGATAAACAATTTCATTTAAATGAAAGTATTTTAATCAGTCCTGCTTCTGACAACAAACCTGTTCGTCAGGTTATCAAGACCAATCTCATAAAAAGAATTCTGACCAATATTCCTTCATCCATCCCACCATTCCCTCCCAGCCTTGGATGCTACCCCACTAAACAGGGGAAAACAGAAGGAAGGTAAGTTTTCAGTATCTCTGTCTAGATCTTTAACTTACCACACTACCATCTATAGCTGAAAACGGAAAAAAGCTGCTCATAACACAGAAATTACTAATGCTGTAGACTAAAGTCTAACAGGCATCTTTAAACTTCTCTGATAACACCTTTAATTATGAGAATCCATGGAAGGAGACTCCACTGGTAGTTTAGGATTCCTTTGAGCTCCTTTGAGTAGAAGAGAGGGAGAAAGAATGTTTAGAAAGGAGGGAGAAAGAATGATTAGACTAAATTACTCACAATTTATGTATGTGACCTGCTGATATTTTTAAGATAAAAAACTTGGCCCATTTGCTCAAAAAGCTGGACAATACTTATCTTGGTACAGTATAATAATTTCTTTTCCCATATCTTCTTTCAAGCTGTCCATCAGTAGAGACCTGGCATATTGTGTATTATTGTATCTTCCCACAAGAACATATCTAACATATTGCTTAATGTGCTTAGCAAGTAAATTTTCTGCAGTCCATATCAACAGTTAAGATGTTTAATTATAGTTATCAAAATCTCAGTATTTTATGTAAGAGGGAGTATATAAAAAAGTTTATCAAAGTAAAACCAGATAACCAATAAATTATTAATCATATACTCTTGTTATTAACCTATAAAGATTCCTTTATTTACTCTAATTTTATGAGATCTATCTACATCAACAGCCTGCTTTCAATACATATTTTGTTGCTTGAAATTTTTTAAGTTTTACACTTACAGGAAATGAAGTGAAACAGAAACATTTACTTGTTCTTACTCTAAGAGATAATGATATATTTTAAAAAGTGCTGGTGCCAGATTTTGTTACATATGTGCATAAATAACTATCCATTAAACATAGAAGAGAAAAATAGATTCAACTGTTTGTCCCACCTTCTAATAAACCATATCTTAAAATCAGAAAATAGGATCTGACTACACTAAGGGTGCAGAGTCAAAGATGAGGAAACAAGATAATCTTGCTTCCTTGCAAGAACTTAGGTATGAGAACAATGAAAATTACTTCCTAAGTAGCTCATGAAGTGGGAAATAAAATGCAAAGTCAATCATTAACCATTCTTATAGAGCAAATTAGAAGATCTAGGATTCTGAGAATTTGACTCACTTTGTTTCTAACCAGTATATGGGATATCAAAGTCAATAAATATAGGCCCTTGCTCCAACATTTCACCAGATTCCTGGTCCTAGTGAAGCAGGCTATATCACCACCAGAGAAAATTCTTTGTAGGTTTTGGCATTTTTGGTATGTACTCTCATTCCCTCGTCTCGTGCTTCCTTTACCTGCAGCATCCGCCCCCTCCTTGGTGCTTCCAGCAGGAAGTAGTGACCACTACTTGGAGTGCTTTGCTCGATGTCTCTCAATTTTCAGCCTTTGACTGTGGCCACCTTCTAGGATATTCTTATTCTTTCGCTAACAGGGGGACAAAAGGTCCCAGGCTGCAGCTGTGCACTCTCTAACTAAGCTGTTATGAGGGTTCTACGAGTGCTTGAGTGTCCGCGGTCAGTGTGCCTTGTGCTGGCTTCAGGTCTCGGAGTGTCCTCTGCCTCCGAGCACTCCTACTGCATCAGAGTGCTTCACTCAGGAATCTCATACAGTACCACATGCTTGTTAGGTGACAAGCCATTGCAAAACCAGCAGGCATTTCTCAGAACTGTAAGAATTATGCAAATTGAGTCATAAAAATGTAGGTGTCCATGATCTATCAACTACCTACATACTTATCCACAGATTTCTATGACCTGTTTGATTTACAAGACGTACACATATTTATTTTTCAAAATGTATGCCAAATATCAAAAAAAGTAATTCTTCTTTAGTATAGTCACAAATTTTTGTTTATTATTAAATCTATTTGAAAATATGTGTGCCTGCATATGTATAGATATTCTGAAAAATATCCTTGATGGATTTTTACAACAATTTATAGTCTAACATTACATCTCTGGATGACTGAATAGAAAACTTATCTAGAACCAGACCGTCTGACAGTGCAGTTGGATATGTGTTCTGAAGCATTTGGTGAAGTATGTTTTTTACTTGAGTGAATTAATTGTGCTTGTCTCTGTACAGTGTTTCAGAGCTATTCAATTAAATTTTATGTGGCCTCTACTTTACAGAAAAAGGAAAAAAAAAGAGAGAAATTTCTGGAAACTGTAGTACGGGAGATTAAATGAAGTTAAAACAGAAATAAACAGAGAATGATAAATCTAAGTTTAATTTTAAATGCTTATATTACATTTTTCTCCTGTGGCTATTCTTGAAACACAATCAGAATCAATGCAACCATCTTAGACAAATAAATATCTGACAAGCATTGCTTATTACTTTTAATGAATTACTATTATTATTTTTCTTTTGGTGCACAGAGCCTAAATTAATATTCTGGAAAATGTGACTATATTTTGTGCTGATTCTCTTTCATTTCAGTCATTTGGTTGCAACAGCTGCTGTTGACAGCCAGAAGGAAAGCAAAGGTAGGCAGCACTGTAGTTATCCTTAGGCTATCATGGATGCAGAACAGATTTAAGAGAAAGTCAAATAAGCTGAAACAGACTCTTCTAAAATGTACCCTCATGGGGAATATGATGATTTTTTATGAGTCTGAAATATTTTCTGAGATTTTTTTGTGCAAGATTATATTTGAAGGTCTCAGTTTGGAAATCAATCTCTGTAAAGTGCAGGTAAGCACTGAAGGTGTTCAAAAAAATAACTCTGAGAGCAGTATTTTGATACATAGTTTGGTTGAAAATCATCTGCTTCTATAGCAAGTATTACAGTATAGAGCTCATTGTTGGCAAACCACATTACACTGTGTTTGCAGTGAATTGTTTGATAAATTTACCTTCTGAAAAGCTCCACTGCTCTCAAAGCTTACAAGGATAAACAAAAGTTGCTGCAGGCTTGGACCCCCCACTAAAAGAACATTCAAAGATTTTTTTGTATTTCAAAAAATGTATTTGAGTAGCCTCAGCCAGCATTTTCATTTTCACAGACTCAGGCTGTGGTAATTTGAATTTAAATAATCTTATATTAGGTATTTCATTTAACTTTTGCATAATAAAATTTTAATGTTTACTCTTTAAGCAGCACTGTTGCTCCTATCAACAACTATAGTAGCTAGAGGAAAGAATAAGGGGGTTTTCAACAGACACTACATATCACCTACTAAGGAAAAGGATAGCATTTCTCTATCACACTATTTGAGACATATTTTCTTTACTCTGTATGAATCTTATAATCTAAGTAGAAGGAGCTGCTTTGCCTAAGGAAAAATAAAGTAATTATTAATGCTATAAACAAATATTTATCCTTTAGAAAATTTAGTTTTCTTTAGATTTTATATTATCGTTAAATACAATGCCAAAGTAACCACTCAAATCCCTATAAGAAGGATACACTGGCCTCATTTAGACAACTGATTGAAAATCTGGGTGCATCTATGCAACGGCAATGTGAGCCTGGAGCATGAAGTGGGGATCTAAGCATCAAGGAAATTTTCAAGGAATAGTAACTGCATGCCTTGCACTCACATCCCTCTGTAAATGAGCTCCCCAAAACACGGAAGCTACTACTGCCTCACCTCCTCAGGTCAGCCATACACTTAGATTAATGTAGCAGCCTAAAACATGTCACGTGGTTCTGCCCTAAAATACTGATGTCTCCACTGATTTCACTCGAGGCCTATGGTGCTTCCAATCAGCATGTGAAGTCAGGTGAGACAAAAGCCTCATTTCCTTCTTGGTATCTGATACCAGCCTCTCAAGCACAGTGTTAGCTTTTGAAATATTCCTTCCAGATTTTGAACTTTTAATATAAGCTCCATTTCATGTGTTAGTAAATACACTGTCTGACTCATAAAGTTTATATAACTGAAAATTATTTTAGCAATGCAAAGGGTAAAACCTTTCTGCTGAAAATTTAGAAACTGCAGATAAGTGTAGCAAGTATTAAGAAGGCCTTCAGAATCTCTACATTCTGTCCCTGGACTTTTTTGCTACTTCTTTATATTGATATTTGATTTCTGACCTAAGTCGTGTGAAGACAGACTAAATATATAATTGGAATTTAAGCAAACATGACTGCTGATGATGTCTTAACTACAAACTTCTCACATGATCAGGTGACAGTTGCCTCTTTGGAAGAAAGAGTGTTAGATTAGTGCTAGGTCAAATTACTTTTTAACCTTATGGGTTGAAACACATATTTCATCCGCAATATTACTCTTCAGAGAATCCTCCAAGCAAATAGTTTACTCTATAAAATCTTGTGTGAAAGGTAACATACAAACATGGTGCACACATTTTTCTGAAAACAAGGTTTTTCTTGTCACAGGGATAATTTAGATAAAGGATAAATAAAAGTAAGTAATTTTAATTTCAGTTCTTTGACTTGCCTTGCATTGAACTGAGAGACAGCACAATTAGAAAAATCTAAGAGAAGTGAGGCTCACAGGATGCAGAAAACAATAGGAATAGTAATAGCAGTATTTGCTCTATTATTAATGCGATTTAGTCCATGCGTTTAATTAGGCATTTATGTTTTGTAAACAATAATTCCTAGCTGATCTTAATGAAATATAAACTTTCTGAGACAGTACTTAAATCTCAGCTGTTGTATACAATACTGCAATGCCAGACAGTGAAAATAATCAAAAATACCTCCATTTTCTAAATTCACCTGAAAGTGAATGGCAGAAATAGAACACAGCTAGAGATGGAAAACGTTTATTAGATCATCGAGTTTGTTTCCATGACAATGAAAGATCTTTCCCCACAGTACATTTTCTAGAATTTACTCAATCTAATTTAAGGCTTATGCCATTTCCTATGGGATTCATTCTATAAAGTGGTAGGTTAAGAAATTTGCATGGGCATTCAGTTGAAGCCTTCCATTCTTTACACCATATTTCATGTCTTTTTTTAAAATTTCCCAAATAAATCTTTTTTCTTCTTGCAGTTCAAGTAATCACTACATATAGCTGCTGCTAATCTGTCTCTTTTAAATGCTAGCTAAACCAACCTGGACATATTTCCATCTCTCTTCATTATTCTCTTCTGAATTTTTTTACCTTATGCTTTTTCTGAAATCCAGATTTGCTAAAAATGCATGTCCAGAATTATGCACAGTGATGCAAATATCAAGGTCTCAGTGATGTGTAGGACAGCATGTTACCCCTTATATTTTACAGTTAGAAATACTACAGAAAATCTAAGATAGCCTTCAAAAGTTTTTATTTAGTTGATAACCCACCAGTCATGGTCAGCCCCAACAGGCATCTGTGGACTTTTTATAGAAAACATTAAGTTGCCATGCTACAAATGATGTTTATCTGAAGTTCACTGCTGTTTTTAAATATTTTCTATATTATCTCAAGCTCTGTTTCTGATTTATATACAGTAAACATCTGTTCTTCATTAAGAGTTCAAATATAAAGCTCCTTTTTCCAGCTAGTTCTGTAAAAGCTAAAATTTCCATCAGCAAAAAGAAAGATGGTTTACAGAGGAATATAAGGATACTTGGGAGGGATACTGGTTTTGTGGCAAAATGTATACCTACTTTGTTGTATTGTATTTACTGAGGACAGCAACATTTAGGTCAGGTTGGGTGAGGCATTGAGCAACCAGCCATGGTCTAGTGGAAAGTGTCCCCCCCACCCATGGCAGGGGAGTTGGAACTGGATGATCTTTAAAGTCCCTTCCAATCCAAACCATTCTATCGTTCTGTAACAATAGATATTGAATCCTCTTTCAACAAATTATTTCCAATTATAAAACTTAAAATAATTAAATCACCGGATTAAAAAAAATCTTAATTGACTAATCAAGATCCATAATGAGTCAGGGAAAGCAGCATTAGCCAGCTGCAGTCTTTTTTTTAGATAGCAGATCATATAGTTACAAAGAAACTGGAAAAAGTTATCCTAATACCTTATTCCTTGTACTGTTTCCACAGACTAAAAAAAATGAAAACCAGTTTGTACATATTTAAAATATTATTTTACAGGATTAAATATGAGATTTCAAGATACTCAGATAAGTCTAACTTTCCTGAGAGAATGTCAGGAATACCTGAGATTGTTTTCCTTGATACAAGCAATGTAGTTAAATATTCTTCTTGGAAGGAAAAAAAAATTACCAATTAACTCTGGAACCATAATTAATTCATGATAATATATGGATACCTGCATAAATGTAGTATCACTCCTGGTTAAATATTCAAGCTGCCTTATTTATTATACATGATTATATATCACAAAAAAATGCAGCAGCCCTGCAGCAGAAAGTACAGCTAATCAGCAGAAAGTATATCACAGGCAGAAAACATAATCATGTGAAATGGAGGCTATGCTTTCACTGCAGTTAATATAGACTTCTGTGGTGATATTGACATTATTCTCCATCACAGTAGCTCTCAGAACCTCCTTTTTCCATTTTAGTAATTCTTCTAAATTGGACTTCATGATACGTTTTGAGTACAGGCAAAGTCTAGGTCTATATGCAAAGGTCCCTACTATGACTGTTCCTTTTTTTTCTGTAGATGTATATAGGTATATAAACATAAAATCAGTTTCATGCCGGCACAAGTCAATTTGCAATCAGTATAAAGTGCATTCAAATTAATGACTGTAGCATTTCCTAATTTAGTGTATCTAGTTCAGTCTTTGCTAAAGCATGCTCTAAAATAACACTGTATAGAAGTAATTAAATACAAAACCTATCAAATAATAGAAAATAAAATTTTCTTTCTAGACCTACTCAGTAAATTGACTAATCCAGTACAGTACTGATAAAAATTCTGAAATTAATTTATTAGGCTGAGAAAATGTTGCCTTCTCTTGGTTTTGGTTATATAACTTAAAGTAGTGCATTCTCTTCTGGAAAATAAAAAAACCCACCAATGGCCATTAGAGCAAAATAATTTAAAAATTTTTTAAAAAGGTAAGTTATTTGGTTTTAGCTAGTGATATGAACAAAGAAAGACATGAGACTTTTAATTAAGTGCTTTTATGTAATAAATTCTGATTGAATCCCATATAAAGTAATAAGGAAAGAAATTAATTTCTGTAATGTCTTATTTAGGTACATGGAGATATTGAAATATTCCGCTCTATTGCTATAGTTTAAATTTTGCATTGCATGAGGGACAGATGACATAGGATTTAATGAGATACTCTATTAAATATTTTGCAGCATTATTTCACCAAAGCAGGAGAAGGAAAATAATACAGATAGGCAAGAGAGAGAAATAACTGCAACTCAGTGAATAGGTCTATGCAATAAACTCCGTTTCCTATCTTATCTCCACCCTGTTGCACTCCTTCTATTTCAGTCTACTTTTTCTACACATTTTCATACAAGTTAACATTATTTTCTGGAGACATAACCATATCACATCAAAAACACATCACTCCAAATTTGGAATTGTTGTAATGGAACTCCCAGGATTCAAGTAAAGCTGATGTGCTGCCAAAGACATATTAAAAGATATATTCTTCTTTCTTCCCTTTAGTTAGCTCATCTCACTTCAGCTGAAGGAGCAGTAGATATGAGATTAGTTCTCAATCTGATCTAAACTCCTGTTTCAATATCCCCTTGCTCCAATCAAAGGTGAATATATGCAACAGACTTTTATATATATGCCACAAGTGCAGTTCTGATTGTCACCCATATGTGATGAAAATGAAATACAACTAATGTATTTGGCATAACTTCCATGAATAAAAGTGATTTTTCAGACAGCATTTAGACACCAGTGATTATTCCAAAACTTTCCCATCTAAAGGTGGAAATGGTAGGAAATGGTTTTATTTGTATATTCAGCCACGAACTCCAAGATACAGACTTACTCATGGTGGATTACATGAAAAGACCAAAATCCAGTAAAAATCCTTTTGCATTAGTTGCATGGAAGTAATAATAAAATCCACAAAAATGTAGATTTGCAGTTTTTTCACCAGTATACTGTCATGAAGCCACACAAAATTCCGTGTAGAATTAATAACAAATAAATAATTATTAATTAATAATTTAAAATAAGTTTTTGTCTATGCTTAACAGGAAAACAGGGTCTGTTTGTATACTATTGTAATCTTGTGAGCATAGTCCCTGAGTATCTTGCATGGTTACCCGAATTTTTTGTGTTTCCATTACACTTTACATTATCTAGTATATTACATTACAATATTTAAAATATTAATATGTGTGTCATATATTACATGTAATATAATAAATTTTATATCATCTTGTTATTATTAGGGATATGATTTAGTGATGGACTTGGCAGTCCTGGGTTAATACTCGCACTCAATTATCTTAAAAGTCTTTTCCAGCCTAAAGAGTTTTATGACTACAATTTTAACATGCTTACTGTACATGCTCACACTTGTTAAGAATTTGTGAATACATTCGCTTTATTCGTATATGAATAATGTTCAATATTTGAATTAAAGAGAAGAACTTCTGAAAGACCTATCTGAAGAAAAAAACTGATTGTAGTGAGTACACATCAGCAGTATGTAAGGAAACAATCTAGTTAGTAATATGAAATAATTTGCAGCTGCTAAGACTAAGGGTGCAAATGAAGGGCAGGGCCCAAAATGCTTGTGTATCTCTAAGGTACTTGAGCTACTCTGCCACATGTTCTAATGTCTAGAGATGTACCTAAATTCCAAAAAAAGAGAGAAAATTTAATTTGTATTTTCATTTGTGTATACTTACAAACCCAGGATCATAAGACCTCTGCAAATATTTATAAATTAAAATTCATAGATGCACATGAGGCATTAAATAAGACATATATCTCTGGGAACTCCAGCTGTGAAGTTCACATGATTTTCCTGGCACTACAATGGGGATGCTGACAGTGGCAAGTGTAGAATTCAGACCTCTGTACCTGCCAGGTTCTTTGACTGAACAACACTACACTCTCTTCTCATGCTCTATTATAAAAAAAGAGATTTGAATTATGATTGCAGGTAGTCCTTATACATCCTGATTGTGCTGTGTCTTACAAATGAGCAACTTTAACATTAAAGATACATGTTAAGCACAAGCAAGCTTCTGTGCACATAAATAATTTGAATTATTCTGCTTTTTATATTGCAATCTATCCTACATTTTAAAATCTTTTCTGTCTTCCCTGACACTTTTCAAAACCTTCCAAAGTATGACAGCTAGATGAAGCATGTCTTACTGGAAGAGTTCTTGCAAACAGGGCACTTAAAAGATTTTACCGTAGGTTATTTGAATAATGATCAAACTATCTTAGACTCACTGTGATACAGAAGGATAAAAAACCTGAGTTTTCTCTGAAACACTCATTGTTCTTGTAATTTTGTAGCAGAACAATGCCACCATTAGCGGGGAAAAAAAGAAGGTCCTTAAGTGAATGAAAGACTGTCTACCCCTGGGGTCCTCAAATCCTCACAAAATGCACTTGTTCTGAGAGCAATCTGAAGATACAGGAGCAACAACCTAAAATATAATATTAGGAAAAACAAGAAATGTGAAGAGAAATATCAGTGTATAGAAGTGTGGTAAGAGGCGAGGAGAGATTTTAAAGATCCTGTTTCAGGCAAAGATTTTAATGTTATTTTAATTAATTTTTTATATCTATACTTGAAAATATATTTTGTAGGATGAGAAATAATAAATCAATAATTCTAGTGTAAAGTCTTCCTGAAATTCTGAGGTTCCATGTTTTAGTAACATTTTATTCGTCATCTCCTTCAGTCACTTTAAAAGTATTTTAAACATCTCATAAAGAGAAAAAAATACTAAAATTTGTAAGAAATATTCTTATTTCATTATTTTACCATTTATCTAATATTAAAATGGGTTTTTATTTATGACAAATGTATGTACATAATATATGCCAAAAGGTCTTATATTTGGTGCACAGTAGTTAAACCACACACTAAACTTTTTGGTTTAGAGCATGCCTCTGTGACTCTATGTCCTATTTTATAGGTTAATGATGAAAACTATCTTAAGGCAATTATAATTTCATTACTTGCTTGTCAACTTAGTTTTTTATATCTTTAACAATTAAAGGTTATTGTTCCTGTTATGATATATGTGACTATTACTTTCTAAAAGACAAGGGCTTAAAACTTATTTATTCAAAATATTGATGAAGTTTCGTGATAAAAAACTGTCTTGAATACCAGAAGATGGGAATTTGGAAGTATATCTTAATCAGAAAGATTACTCTAATAATGCAGCAAGGATAAAGTGTTTTAATCAAGACATATTTCATCCTTATAAATAAAGACAGCATGCAAATTCACTCTGACTTAGAATATATCCAACTCAATTCTTATTATAAAACAAATAAAATTAATGTTTCAGCATTTCAATCTGTAATCCCTTTCAAACTCAGGCAACTTTGGGACAAATTTCTCCAATACAGAACATTTTTATTTCATTTCTCTATCTCATAATTATTCCTTGTTGAGTTCAGAACAAGAGAGCAGAACCCAAAAAGCAGCTTTCAGAAGGCTGACTTTGCCTCCCTATTGCAAACCACAAGCTGAAGTGAAGCCAAGGACTTGAAATACCTCCAGCTTCTGCTTCAAACCTTTTACCTCAGGGTAAAGTTAAAATCATGTTGTTACCTCTAAAACTCATCTCAGATTTCACAATTTTTCAGGGGTCAGTTTTATATTAATTTATTCCTTTCTCAGAACTCTAAATCATTTGAGGCTCAGATATCATTCTTTAACCATTTTGAAACACAGTGTTTTCTATGAGTAAACCTTCATTCTGCCTTTATAGTGCAAAATCAGAGCTTATTCCTGAGAAATCTAAAGGGATGATGGGTTCATAGTTAGCAACTGGTCCCATTGCACCTGAAAGGAAAGGAGCTGGGTAACTGCAATACTCCTCCCTTCCATGCTCCCCGGCTCAGCCAGACCTACACAGCCAAACATCCCAATGTTATTTGTGCTATTCTGTCCATCTGCAGGATGTGATATGAGGAGGTTTAAAAAAATTTGTTTTCCCTTTTAGTTCTTTTTCTGCCCTTAATCATACTATACCCAAAAGAACAAAAGAAAAAATTATAATGAAGTGTCCGGACCCACACCAACAGAAGTGGACTTCATTCCACTGCTTCAGTAAATAAATAACTGTGGCAGGAACAGCAGCAAAACTTCTCTATCAAGGAACAAAGCAAAGACGTATCTTTTTTCTGATAAGGAAAGTTTTGCTTTTCAAAGCCCCATGTTTCTACAATGCAGTATAATTATTGCTCCTGACCTGGTAAAGGGATAGTGCCATTGGTAGGCAGATTGTGCCATAAATGTGCATGTGCTTACTAACCCAAAAATAAAAAAGCTAAAAGGATAAAGTAGTGTAAAGAAGGTGAGGGCTACATGAGTGCTGTTAACCATTACCGTGTGCAGTTTTGGGCCCTACAATATAAGAACAATTAAGCTCTTAGAGAGCATCCAAAGGAGGGCAACAAAGATGGTGAAGAGCCTTGAGGGCCATATCAGGAGGGACTGAGGTCACTTGGTTTATTCAGCCTGGAGGAGACTGAGGGGAGACCTCATCGCAGTTTCAACTTGCTTGTGAGAGGAAGAAGAGGGGCAGGCATTGATCTCTGCTCTGCGGTGACATTTGCAGGACCTGAGGGAATGGCCTGAAGCTGTGTTAGGAGAGGCTTAGGTTGGATATCAGGAAAAGGTTCTTCACCCAGAGGGTGGTTGGGCAGTGGAACAGCGTCCCAAGGAAGTGATCACAGCACCAAGCCTGACAGAGTTCAAGAAGCATTTGGACAATGCTCTTGGGCACATGGTGTGGCTTTTGGGGATGGTGCTGAGCAGGGCCAGGATTTGGAATTTTATGATCCTTGTGGGTCCCTTCCAACTCAGAATATTCAGTGATTGTTTAAGCTACTTGGTAATGAGCAAAGAAGGATTGGTGAAGACTTTCACTAGGAGCTTTTGACCACACAGTTGGGAAAAATGAAATATTTATGAAAATGAGCTACATTTATGAAAATGACCAGCTACAGGAAACAGTCTGAGGTATTGACTTTGCCACACACTGACATAAAAAACTAACTCCAAGCTGAGGCAGGGTGGAGCAGGTTTGCTTAGCACTCATGCCAGTTTTATCAGAGTGGCAGCACCCTGAAGAAGAGTAGGATGGATACATGGGGCTAGTTATTGTTGTAGTCACCACAGCTCAATCTGTCCTCAAATGCACCTATTACCTACTCAAGGGTCAAGACTAGGAACCTTGATTTCTGGATGTTGGAACATGCAGTTTCCATAAAATACTGGGCTCTTGTCATTGAACAAATCTCTTAAATGTTTCAACTATACAATAACAGAGTCATTTTTAATATCACGATCTCTGCCTTTTCTTATTCCAGAAAAAGAAGATAATACCCACATCTTATTGGGCTGTTCTGAGGAATGACAGGAACCATCTGATTTATTTAAGAATAGAAAGAGCTTTTTTTTTACACGTTCTGTTCAAAAAGTTGTACTTGGTAACTCAATTATACCTTAGATTTCTGTTGCTGTCACCCAGGTGAGGAAAAAAAATCAAGTTTTAAGGCATATTTAATCATTTCTAAATTTAGGATTATTTAAATTTGTGAATTTAAAATACTAGCTGAATTGAGACAAATTATCCACCTCTGATCCAGCATCTTTTTTCTTCCTGGTGGGAGGTTGAGATCATATGCCAGCTAAGATTTTATTGCCATCATCAGATAACAGCAGTTGATGCACAATGAGAATAGAGAGAAACCTGTTACGGCTGCAAATATCCAGAGCTCTGTGAGATTCATGGAGAAAGCATATGTCACCTTATTAAATCTGTAGCAACTGAGGTGGAAGTAACAGAAGGTATCTCTCTCTAGAGCTGGAAGAGATGGGAAGAGAAATGGTTCTGTAAGGAAATCTCTTCCTTTTCTCTCTCTGAAAATATCTGTAACAGAATGTTACAGGGATCGTTTTTCCTAGAAATAGGGACTTAAAAACAAGCCCAAAACCCAACAGCTGCCAAGATGGGATGGAATACAGAACTTCCTCTGAGAAAGAAATAGCTTTGGGGCAAGTCAGTACATTCAGTTGCTTCCTCCAAAGGAAATAGAAACATGAGAAGAAGACGCAAAAAATCATGCTACTTGTCCCACTTTGTCCCAAAGAAGCTAATCAAGGGCCAAAGGATAGAAGGAGTTAGATACACTTATTTGCAGCTCAAAGTGGACACGAGAGTGCTCTGTGAGAGATGTATGGCAAAGGTGCAGAAAAGATCAAATACAAAGCTGTATGAGTTTCTGTCTGCCTTTTATATACGACTTGCTTTCCCAGCTGCCAGCCTTCCCTTTGTGTTTAGAGAAGTTCACATATATATAGATATATATGCACATAGGGATTCACCTGAATATGGCTTATTTCTCTAATTTTAGGAAGAAAAAAAGATAGAGGATTATTTGACATGGAGAACCTTTCTACAGTAATATAGAGATCCAGCACTGGAGTTAGCTTAGTTTTGGAATTCTGATTGTGTCTGAGGCAAGACACAATTAAGAACAAGGGCAGGAAATAGCTTTGCTATATTTTCAATTCATTAAGGAAAAAATACATGGTAGGAATACAAATAAATGTATTTACCAACACTGTGTATTTTCTACTTGAGAAAGCACATCAGCTACAGATTTGAGGAATATACTTAAATAGGATTCTATGAATCTAGTATGGAGGTAAAAACGAGCAGATGTGAAAATCCCAACAAACTACATTTTTAAAGTTAGCTATAGACAAGCTAGTTTTGAAAAGGGAGGAGAGGCACTTTCAGTTACAGTATTCAGCAGTATGGCATCACAGAATATGGACAATAAAATGCCAGTTCTAGCACCATTACTAGTGGTGGTTTTCTTCTTGGCTCTTAGACTAGTAATATTTCAAAATACAATATTCTCTTAGAATATTAGCAAACATCTTGCTTTGTTGAACCAATACAGTCAGGAAAAAAACCCTCAAATCTATTCTACAGAAATATTCTGACAATTTTTTTTTCCCCAACAAGGAAGAGAAAATGATCTTTTTCCTTCAATGTCAAAGTAACGATTACTAACACCATAAAAACTAACAATTGTCTGTGCCAGTAATTCTTGACATCATTTGATAGCTTCATTATAAAATGGAGCTTTGGTAAATAGCTACTAGATATATTGAGGAAACAAAACAGAAAATTA
Source organism: Oriolus oriolus (assembly GCA_013400235.1). NCBI lineage: Eukaryota > Metazoa > Chordata > Aves > Passeriformes > Corvidae > Oriolus > Oriolus oriolus. Next base: position 1,069,907 of record VXBT01011416.1, on the reverse strand, counting down.
AATAATGAAAAGAAATCATATGTTTCTGCTAAAATTATATTTTCAGTGGAAATGTCTAGTTTCACCAACTAGCTAATTTATTTTGGTGTTTTAATAATCTTTTAAAAATCAGTGTATTTATGTAAAAGATGCTTACCAAGCGATTTCAAAAGTGAAAACTCTTACTAGTCTTCAAAAATACTTTAGTATTTTTTAATACTACAAGTTTATTTTAATGAAAGAAAATACAATTTTTTTTTTTTTAAACTCGGTGTGTCTAATTTGAAAATGAGACAATTCCTAAGTTTCTATCATACACAGAATTTGCTGAAAAATCTTTGTACTGGTTTTAGGCTGAATATATTAGTTATCTTATGCCCCTGTGTGGCCAAGCTAGACAGCAAACTCACTTTCACAGAACTCTAAAAAAATCCTAACAATATGTCATGTGAGACACCAAGTTTAGGTAAATCCACCACTTTCCATTTTCTGAGAAAAGGTTCTAATATAAAATGCAATAGCAAAATTGGACTGATAGTCCTCTGTACACTTTGTATCAATTTTAGTCACAAAAGATGCTTGCTATTATGCAGTGATGTGTTAATCTGAATATTGCCCAAAGCCATTGTGACTTCACAAAGCGTGCTGCTACAAATAGAGCATCCAACAGCACAGTATTTGTATACTAAACACTAAATGAAGAATGGCAATCTGAAAATCCATCTTATCTAATTACTAAAGGTTTAACATATATTTTAAAACTTTATCTCATTGTCTTTTGTCATTTGAATGAATAGGATGTCACTGAAAGTAACTGGACAAATTTTAGGCTGCAAAACGAGCAAACCTCCTTTAGATGCTGTTGTGAAATCTGGACGTAGTGTAAGCACATACTTAGTGTGTTTTCATGAAAGGTCTACTGATTTCTTTTCTGGACACATGAAGAATTTATTCCACAAAGCAGCTATTTGCCAAATGCTCAAAATGCAAACCAGTTCTCATGGTTTCCCAACAGGAGGTCATTCTAATAATTTTTCAATAGAAAAATAACTTATTAGCCAGGAAATAGCACCACAATCCCCAATACAAGTAAAATGATAGCTCTTACTGCTTCAGCTGGCTGGAGTTGGTAATGTCAGACAGAGCTGTGTGGAACAGGAGGGAGGCCCAGCAAACCAGCTCTCTCTTTTACACTCACAATAGCATCTTACAGGAAAGTGCTGCCCTGTAGCTGGCAAAGGAGAACTCGGCTGCAATATTCCTCCATTAGAAGCTGCTGGAAGGGGATAACTAAACCCATTTAAATGCTAAAATCAATCTAAGTGACAAGGAGCCTCATATCACTTGGGTCCTCTCACATCAGCTACTGCAAAGCCAAACTATGCAAATAAAAACCCAACTCATGTAAGGCTTTTATGGGAAATGGTAAAAAACAGTTTAATGTATGTTCCTGTCAATGTTTAGCATAGCATCAGAAAGCAAAGCCCAAGATACCTGTCTTTACTTCAACAAAATCTCAGCATATCTAAACTTTCTGAAGAACTGAAGAACAATAACTCTGAGAACAGATGATATCAAAATTAGGAGGAATGTATATTCAGTTACAGTCATCTCCATGCTACCTCATTTCCTATGACTTTCTGGTTTACATTTCATTATCTACAATTTGTATGCATTAACCTGTTTTCTTCACATTATTACTTCGTGAAAGCAGAAGCTAATCACTCTGTGCGTAATGTCAGCCATTATCTTTCTGGACTCTGACTTGTACTTTTTAGATGCAAAACCAGAAAAAACCACATTCAAATGAGAAAGGATCATCAAAGGACAAAATATGTAACTTTGAAGACTGAAGAGACAGGACCACACTATACCTCATCAAAGAGGAGTCTTTTACATGCTGGAGGTACACCACAGTTCTGAAGTATTAACTCTTAATGCATGAACAATTAGTTTTTAGAAAGTGCATTACATTTATTGTCCAAAGCTCTAAGTAAAAAATCTACCTAAATTATATACTACATTGATTTAGTTAAAAAAAATAGAACAGATTTTTTTTAATCAGTAAGACAATCAAAGGACTACCCTCTGAAATAAATGCCAGGAAGATTTTTAGTGACTATTTAATAGATGACTTCTTAAAAGTCCTTTTATCAAGATCAAGTTTAAAATACAAATAGTTATTCAGAAAAAGGAACCTTTTTACTCAAGTACCTTAAAAACTTTCGCCTAACTTTAGTGTCAGAAGACAGAGAAAGCATGAATTATTCTCTCACAATTACTGCTGCATATTGTTTAAAAACTGCACAATATTTTTTTGAGGAAAAAAGCATTGACACCTAGAAAAACACGATATTGCTCCTTATAAATACAGAAATATTCTCATCCTGAGTACAACAGTCCATAATAGGTAGAAGGCTCGGTTTCCAAACAATCCTTTCTTGTTTGCCAGTCTTCTAGAATAAATATACTCCTAATCTCAGGCACAGCAAATGAATAAAATGACTCTGTCTTTTGATTTGCTACCATATGCAGCTTTTGCCAAAGTCTCACAAGCAAAATAAACACCGAAAAGCACCGTGCACGTGTCTGTAAAAAAAAAATTAGCAAAAGGCATCCACCTTGATCTACAAAAAGCACGTACTCTGATCTGCAAAAGCAGATCCAGGGAATCAGGACTGGGATGGTAGCTGATTAGAACAGTTGCTAAGGGCTTTGTTGGTTGCTGCGGGCCTGAAACTATGCACTTGGAAATATGCAGTTTTACAGTCACAGCTGATAATACATAAATTATTGCTCCATTTTGTAGAGCTTCAAATATTTCACAGTATACCAAAGGGATATAAGAAAAATTTTATTGAATACAGATTTCATATATACCTAAAATTACCTTAATTTGTAACAGTGATTATGATTGCAAAAATTACCTACATAATTTTGCATACTTAATTAGAAATTCATAACCAAGATAACAAAACTTGAGAACAGTAACATTAAAAAATATTAAAATATTTTAAAAGGAAATATCAGCAGTAAGGGAGAGAATCCTTACAACAAAATTCTGGGAAATAAACTGCTAAGAATTTTCTGAACTATAAAGTGCAAATATCTCTGTATTTAAGAAATAATATCCCATTTTAAAAAGATTTCTCCCACAGAGACAGAGAAGATTAAAATGCTGGATATAGTCTCTGCCTATTACTTCCACCCTTTTTCCAGAATGTTTCCATCAGTGCACTATCTTCATAAAAAAACTACAGGATTGTTTTCTTCCTGACCTGCACACCCACTCTCTTAGATAAAATTATTCACAATTTTTATGGCTAATATTTAATACAGTATGAAAAAGTTCTGAACGTCAGTGCTGTAATATGTTTACTGAATAGTGACACAGAAATGAGGCATAATGAATTCATTTTACCCCTCCAAATATCCTAAGAAACCAATTCAATAACTGTCTGACACCAATAAACAACAACTTCACCCCATCATTTCTAATTCCCACAAAATAACAGCTATTCACAAAAGGATACCCTACAGAGCTGACTGACCTGCTGCAAAGCATCCACTAATCAGCTATAATTTGGCCAGTTAAAAAGGTTACTGAAAAGCAACACACACAGGATCTAAATCTTCTAAAAATAAGGAACTGCCTTCTATTTTCCAAAAGGTATGCAGGACTAGTAATTTGCATCTTACAATAAATTATATATGGTTAAACAGACACATCTCAGAGTATTTAATCTTTTCACTGCCATATCCACATAGAAATCATTTTCTCTGACAAATTTGTTTATGAATATTTAATATGCTTTAAGGATTACAGCTAATAATGCTAGCTTCTAATGGCAGCTAATGTACTTGAAAGATACATAACCATCTTAAATTTTTTATTCCATCTTTGCTGGCTTTATTTCTGCAGATTGATTTCTCATGTAAATCCTTACATAAAACATAAAAACACTAACAGACTCACTGCTACCATAAAAATATTAATAACTATGAGTGCAATTATAGAAGTACCCCACTGAAAAGCATGCAGATAGATTGCCATCAGCATAAAAATAGAAATGATAAAGCAAAAATGTTTCATTTCTACTTACCTAGTGTTGTTCAACGTTTGTCCAAAAAGATCATTTTGTAAAATGTTTGGAGGGGATGAGAAAACCCCATGAAAATGAGATAAAACAGAATTGCAGACCTGGCGCAGTGTTTCAAATTGCATTTTCTCTCTTTCTTTCCCTTCTATTTTTCTTCACCACCTGTCTTAAAAGTCATCTATTTTGTACACACCATCAAATACAAATATGCCAATCAAGTTCCATATTTCTCCTGATCTCTGTAAAAACTGTGCCTAAATGAGCAGAGGCTGAGAGTTAATTGTACAGTCATTATTCTTCTAATTCAGTCGTAGAAGATTTAGCACCCGAGCGGCTTTCTCCTGACTGTAGCAAGAATTCTAAACAGCAGTAAGCTTTCTGGGCATTCCCAGCTCAAGTGTGAAGCTGAGCTGCTTTCATGTACTCTACTCATATTTCTCTAAGCCTATTAAAAACACGCAGTGAATAGATGCTGTCGTCAGGAGTTTCAGCACATCTGGCTGCCAGCAATAAAATCTCAGAAGTAAAAAAAAGGAGGACAAGGCATCCTCACACTGTTACTACTGTCTAAGAGGAGGAGGATTTCTGCATCTTCCCCTCCTCCTTCCCTCCCCTGTAAAAATGACTAATATCCGTGACCATGTATGTAGAATTCTTAATTTTTTTTTAATGCAAAGGCAGCTCTAAAGCACAGAAAGACCACTCCAAAAACATTCTTCACATAATAAACAACATGTAGCACTGCCACTGTAACAATAGATCTTTTGTCTCATATCTGAAAAGCTACAGTGTATCTGAGATAACAGGTTTTTCAGTGCAAACATTTAAATGTAGTATCGATTGGTGTACACTGAAGCAAACAGTATGCATTCTACATGTAACCACTCTGTCAGGGACCCTACGCACAGCATCAAGGCAATGATCTACCATGCAAACTTGAACAACTACTAAAAGGAATGGCTGCATTACACATAAACACCGCATTTTAAAACCAGACATCTTCAGTATCTTTTAAAAGTTTACTGCACTGAATCAGCCATCATAGAGCCGAGAAAAATCAATCACTTCTTAGGGTGCTCCAAACCTGTCTGCTTCCAGGAAAACCCACTATTTTAGGAGCCTGTGTACTGGTACACGTAAGTATCAGATATCAAAGAGCAAGAAGCAAAATCTGTCGTCTAACAGAACAGAGAGAGATTTTGCAACATAATGTGCACTGTGAATACCATGAAATGTACGGAAGAGAAGTATCCCTGACTAAAAACCTTTTTTTCCGCTTTTCTTTCAATGCTTGTGCCAGAGGATGGCATTACATAACAGTACAGAAAATATTGTATCACTGTCAAGTTGAAAAATAAAAATTAAAAATATTTTCTTTACAATATTTTGTTTTCCATGCACAGCTCTTAACATCTTAGCACTAATTGCAAAACCTCCAAATAAACCAACATAAAATGAGGTCCATTATTAAAGCTCTTCCACTGAAAACAATTTGAATCTCAGATGATGTGGGAATAAACATCTTTCCAGCTAATTGAAGTGCATTGATGTGCTCAGAAGAAGAAGCCATCCAGGCTTCTTTGGCCAGAAGGATGCAGCTACAACACAGATTTTGAATGGAAAAAGAGATGGGAACAAATTCATCTCCTGGCCCCCCCTAAAAAAGATTTGTAAGACTCCCCACTACCGCCTATGTTAAATATTTTTTTAACAAACATGCAAATATCTGCTAATAAAGCTGCTTGCAAAACTCATGTGAAACCCTACAAAATACTACCCAAAATATTTTTTAATACCTGCTTTTTCTGTCCATAGCATACTGTGCATTATGGAAGCATTTGTATTTGAGCAATGTATTACAATTTGTGATAGAAGTAATAGGCTCTACGTCTGTCAAAGCTGGTAACTTTTGAGATCCTGAAGTAGGAACTGATGGATATTTGTGGCTATCTTGCTATAACAAAATGAAAAAGTAATACTTGGAAACCACCTTAACTATATTACAGAGAATTCGTGTTTGGAATGTAAGAAAATTTTCCTTTACATTCATTCGATCAGAAAACCCCAAATTTTCTTATCTGCTCCAAGAAACAGAATCATCTTGTCACAAAAGATTCAAGTCATTCCAATCAGTATAAAATGCACCACTTAACAGTTCAGAGAAAATGTTTGCCATGGAGTAGGTACAAGACCAGTATTTTATCATATATTTCAAGTACATTGCCATTTTGTTGTGTGCCTTATGAATGGTCATCACAGTCTAAATACTCCTGTAGTTGCAACAAAGTTCTGAACATTTGACATTCATCTTTCTATGGCTTCATTCTCATATGCTTAAAATGGAAGTTATGGCATACATTCTTTTTTTTTCCTTTTCTTTTTTTTTTCTTTTTTTTTTTTTAAGATTGTTCTAAAACTACTAAAAAAGACACATATTTAAAACTTTAAATTTTTTAATTTAATTTTGAGGTAAGGGATAAAGAGTACACTGAATATCTACTCATGAATATCCACTCAGATATTCATGCATGTAAAATGTTTCATAGGGCAAAAATAATAGAATACTTTTACAGGCAAATACTTCATAGTTGCTTCTAGCAGAAAATTGAGCTATAATGAAATGGGGCTTGTGCAAATACATATTTTTCAGACATCGGGAATTTTCATCAAAATGGAACTTACTGTTGATAAAAAATATTATTTTTTATTTCAAAGAATGAAAATGAATGGTACAGAATAAAACAGAATTGCTTTCTTTCCTGACCCTTCTAATGCACTCCAAGAGACCTTTTCACCAGTAAACAATTGCTTCCTGTATTTATTATGTGGCCTATAGTATTGTATTGACCCTATAATGTGTACTTCCTATTAACATCTCTTTTTAGGTACTTCCACCTTTTCCAAAATTTCATCATTCATCTGAGAAGAATCAAGGAAGTAAGGAGAAGAGTCTGAAGGGAATGGAATGAAGGAGCACGAGCAGAGTAGGCTCTGCCCACTGAAGTACCCATCCTTTGAGAACCAGAATGCAACTGACAATCAAAACAAGTCAGTAGAACCACACATGAAATTTATCTTCTGTACATTGATATTGTTTGAGAACAAAAGAGTACAGGTACTAGTTACCTTATGTCAGTGCAGTTATGGATCTTCAAATGTGTCACTGTTTCTTATACTAAAAAATTCCTGTTGTGAAGGGCAGTGATTTAGCGTAATTTCTAAGATTCAGGAACTTATACCCTCAGCATTCCCAAATTAAAAGCTTCACATAAGAATGTTGGAAAAGGCAGTGATTAGTTTTCTACCTATTTGATATTTAACTTGAGATCTCCTTTTCTGTCCTTCAGGGCTCTCACTCTACATTCTCCAATACCCATATTAGAAGAAAAACAGGTTCTATATGCACCGGCTTCTTTTTTTTGGAACACTCCTGATAGTGTACTTTATAAGCACCAGGTAAGCCAAGCACTGCTCAAGGACTTGTGTTTCTAGCATTTTCTATCCTTTGAGGGCCTCATTTTGACAGTGATCTTTGTAATGGTATTTGGTGTATTTATACTTGCAAAAATATATATGTACGCAGTCTTGCTATTTATGGTTTAATAATAATAAATTTCATTTCCAGACCAATTTTATAGAGGATTTCATAGCATTGAGGACCACGTACTTTAAAGATATTGCCGAGAAAGAGCAAAAGGAGTACCAGATAGTCTGAACAGCTACCTGACATGTTTGACAGCCTATTTCAAAATGAAAAGACAAGCCTGAGAAAGCATCATTGGATCCATTAAGCCAAGCTACATTGAGTCCATACACATACCTCTCTCTGTAGCCAAACTGAATCTTAATAAACACCCAGCAGCTACAAGTTTTTAAGAAGAAAAATTATTCTAGAAAGCTCCCAAATATGGGCATTTTTCAATTTATATAAAATATTTCTATTTCAAACATAAGATTAAACTTTCTTGAATTGATTCTAGATTTCAGAAACATGAATTTATTATACAAAAAAGTTGAAAATATGTACAAATATGTTATCTCAAACATTACTTAGATGCATCACTTCTTATTATAGGCATATAAAAAGATTTCACAGGACGTTGTATTTTAATCAAGGTAAAGTCATGCAACCCTATTAAAGCTATACATTACAGCTTATAAGGGAAAGATTTTTCTGTAATAGAAGATACTATCAAGAATAATTTTGGATTCAATTCCATTCTAATCTATTGGATAGTATGTATGTATATTTTGATGGAAACGCAGAAGAAGATGGTAGAGCTGAGTCACTTGGAGTTTGGAGATAAAAGTGGTATTTTTTAAATGTAGAGAAAGTCTAGTGTCTACTGTTTTTTCCATCTAGACACTACAAAAAATTTTGTAGTTAATAGCACAAAATACCTGCATTACACCACCATTGCTCTCCAATACGCCCTCATCAAAGCATTCTGTTAAATACTCATGATTAAAAATTATTGACTGACATTCATTATGAAAAGCAAAAACTTCTGAACAAATTCTTTTCAAACAGGTAAGTTAACAACACTGGCCTTGGACATTAGATAGTGTTGTATTATCACTGTTTATCAGACTACTCTTTTTGGGTCAGCAAACTGATGCTCCAAGGTGGGACACAATTTTAAGGAGTATTGGAAATTCCATTCAAGGATGGACATTTCACTTCACTACAGCAAGTGAAATGCAAGCAGACTTTCTCTTGGGATAAAGCACATACTCATTCGTATTTCGTCACATCAACGCTCAAAGGTTCAGTTTCACAAGAGAAGTTTAGCAACTAACGCAAAATCTACAACTGTAAATTTAAACACATAACAACAGGAGCTATAGATGACAGTATTCTGAATGCCTATTATAGGAAATAATAAAGAAAGGGATACTGATAAAGCCTCAAACCCAAAAGGATAAAAGTACCTAAATCCAGGCTACAGGGAAGCATCAGTCTCTGTCCAAGAATTGTGATAATGAATCCTCTCGTTGTGCTGGCGCCTGAGCAGTCATTCAAAATGCACCATTCTTCTCCTTACAGGTAGTTGGACAGTTAGAACAGTGTTGGGAAGCATGGAAAACTGAGTCCCAGGTTTCTCTACTGGCTTCCTAAAATATGCCCACAAAGTTCTTATCAACACCCCCTTGGTTATTCCTAAGGGAATTTGTCTTTGTGGTTGACACTGTTCTCTCTCACGTAAAATAATTAAATATTGAAAGAACTATTTAATTCACTGAGTTAAACATTAATCAAGAATGGAAAAGTGATACTGATTTTAATCCTTGGTAGTCAGGTCACAGATCTACAATGGAAGATACTGAAATTCCAGCTAAGAGACCAACCCTTGTTACAGAAAATATCCACTAACAAAGAATAGTAATGTAAAAGAAAGTAAATTCATCCTCATCTTACACCATAAAATATTGGTTTTTTTCTTTCTTGTGTTTTATTCTCAGTATCTTCATATTTCTTTGTTTCTTTAATTTTTGAGGCATTCCATCTATATTCCTTTAATTATTTTCAGTGTCCTTCTTCATATTTCTCCCATGTAGCCATTTAAAAGTAATCTATACTCTCTCTTAAGTTACACTGTTTAAGCCAATATATGAGACTTAGAAACCTGGACACTCTGTTTATCCCTTTTTTCCTCCATATTAGCATCTATCATCATGACTAATATGCTTGAGGAGCCTGGTTAATTTCATAGGGCATAAGTATTTATATAGTTAAATTCCAGCAATCTCTGTGAAAATTTGTGTCACAGGAGGAGAAAGACCCAAGTCAGTGTGCACAGAGGAAGAGTGGGTAGAACTGAGAGCAACTACCCACTGACTTTCACAGCAAAAAGACAGTCAAGAGTATGGTCAGCAATAAGCCAGAACACTGTCATCTAAATTTTGACAAAATTATCGAAAGTGATAGGAAAAGATGCTTAAGTTATTGTGGTCCTTCACCACATCACAGAAGAAATAGGATAGGAAAGCATGAGAGATCATTACAGGCTGTACTGATTCTGGAGCTCATAGAACTGCCTTCCCACATGTATTTAACTCCCTTTTCTTCCTTTTCTTTCGGGCTTGCTGTTACTGGCATCCCATGCACAAAAGACTCACAAAAGTTTATCTCCTGTTCCACCAGCAGTAATACCAAACAATGAAATTATAATAATTTATCCTTAGAATAAGCCTCAAAAACCAGTTAATTACCACAAATCTTATAAGCATATTCTCTATTAAATATTCTAGGATATGATAGGATAGGATGTGATTACAGCTGCAGGTAAGAGTAATGTCAGTGGTCCACACAAGAGGTGTGGACCCCAAGCCCTTTTCTTACTTGCTGTGTAGGTACTAGAACTTTGCTGTTCCAAAGTCTGTTGAGCCACACTCCTTGTAGCATCAACTGTTTAAGTAGCCTAATTCCAGTGAAATCAGGGATAACACTGCATGCCAACAGTCTTTGGATTAAGGCCCAAAAGCGCAGTTCAACACTATGCCTCTAGCACGTTTCCAAATATTGGAACTGCTCTAGTGCCAGTGGAAGCAGTCTGTGCACTGTTCCTCAGTCACAAACTCACCCAGCAAGTACAACAATACTCAAAATGGTTAACAGGATGCTCTGACTAACCTACTTACATTGAGGATAAAATAAGCTGTCAGTTTACCTTCGGCACCTTTACAGGTATCTGGATATTCTCATCTCTGAAAATTCTCAGTGCTTATGTCTTCAACACACAGGGAAAGAAAGGTAAGCAACTGTCTACTTTTTAATAAAAGACAAAACTAACCTTGACATCTATAGATTCGCAAGGAAGACAAGGAGTACAAAGTACATCAGCCCAAAAAAGCCAAGTCTTGATGGGAAATTCCAGATTAGCTTTGGACTTCCTAAGCAGAAAAGTGCCAAGTGTCCTTAATTAGGTGTGCTGAGTTCTGTGAGGACACAATGTAACTCATTTCCCTGTATCTCATCATGGTCCAAGTAAATGAAAGAAATTATCATGATCCACTGATCAGGATGGCTTTAAAACATTCTAAAAAGTAGCCAGCAAGTTAAACATAATATTTTGCCTGCATACTTACTAGTTAGGAAAGAATATATTCTCCAAATGAAATACTTAGAAGCTGAGATTTTATATTTTTTTATCACTTTCTGTTTAATGAAATTCTAAATCTACGAAAGGAAAAAATAAAGACTTGTGAAAGTTAAATGCCAGATAACTTACATTAAAATACTTTTACTGATAAAATAATTCTACATTTTTTAAAACTCAGATAACACAATGATCGGTCTAACTTTGTTCCTTACCCAGATACTAGGAAATGTGCCATATGTTCACTTGGGAAATCCTGCTGTTAGGCCTGGTATGGACACATAGGAAAACTGGCACTGACCACATACATATTGCATATTTGAGGATGAGTAAGACAGAGGCAAAAACCAGACAAATTAGGCAAGGGAAATAGGAAAATTATAATTTGAAAACCTTTTGTTATTGATTATGATACCACAGCAGTACTAGTTCTTGAAATTAATCAGTAAGTATGCCTCACAATTTGGTATACCTCCCAGTATAATTATTCTTAAGATATCTTTAAGATTAATAACTTTAACTTATTGGTTAATTTCCTTAGCTCAGTATAGATTATGGCTTCTCAAACCTCTCTGTGGAATTCTCTTTAATACGTTAGCTGAAAGACAATATGGGAAATTATATTTAAATAAGACAAGGCACAGAATAGTTGAAAATAATTACATAAAATGTATAATTTTAATTATTTTCCTTATCTTTTTCCTTCTGAGTATTACACAATATAAACAATTTGTTTGATCTGCAATGAAACTCCAGTGCCTTGTTCTACCTCACTTGCCAGTTCTGGGCATTTCTAAATATTCCTTGCTTAGGGAAGTCTATGCTTAAAAATGAAGATGTTACTGATTTTAGGGAAATTCAGAGGTTGAATTTAGATGGTTTGACCTTGATAACAAAGACACTCAGATTCATCCCACCTAAATGTAGATGACTAAGGAGCACAATTTAGAAAGCCAGCCACCTTTTTCTTCCTGTATAATTAATAGAAAGAAGGAGGAATATGTAGGGGGAAAAAAATCATGTGACCCAAAATTGCATGAGCACCCAAAAATAGGTTTAGTGAAGTGTTCTTATGCTTGTCTAATTACTTTATTTATGAGGTAGGAATATAAATCTATGGTTGCATTTCTATTGCTAGATCTGAGAACACTTTCCACTTCCTGCCTTAGCTGTGTTCTGACACCATTTCTGAAAAAAATCCAGGTGTGTGCATTCTCTTCCTTTTTCCAACTCATGCATTTTCCCCACATATAACACAGGTATTTTAGGGATCTTCATGGTTTCTAGAAAAATTCCTATTAATGGCAGATGTCACATATGAAAAAGAAGCCTTCAAATTCAGGGATATGGGGTTTTTAAACCACTATCCTAACCTAAGACATAATTTATATAAAGGGCTACTGAGGCAGAAATTGCATTTGGCAAACAAGAGAAACCAACCTATTTGTCTAATAAATGTACAAATCAATTCTTCAACCTGCAAGAGCATTATTCTATTTTGTTCTAAAATAATTCATACATGCTACTAATTTTTTTTCATTTCTGCAGGGCTGGTCACTTTCCTACCGGAGAAATACATCTCCAGAAAATAAATTTCTGGAAACTCTGGGTCATATGATAATCCCATAACCAGTTCTCTGCTTTCCTTAAAGTACTGATAGTTTACTGAAATGGCTAGGCATCTTAACCTTTTAGTATGAATATATGCATTTGTCCATGTCCATACATGTAGTGTATAATATATAAATAATATTTCTAAAAGTATTAAAGGAGTACTATTAAGGTGGAAGAATCAGATATAAAAAAGGTCTAAGTGAGACTTCATTGCCCTGGCTAAAGGAATAGTTCCTTTACCTATCAGGAACATCAACTTTTTTATACGCTGGTTGAAGAAGTAGAGAAGTACATGTAATACACATGGGTACAAAAGGCTCAATATTCAGTAGATGCTGCAGCTTCTAGAATGTGTGGTTTAGAATAGTATATTTCAACCAATTTTACCTTCAGCTGACTTAAAATCAATTGATATTTCCTTGTACCTCATTACAGTACATGAATCCTGCTTTATGCCTCATTTGCAGTTCTGGATGGTTCAGCAATGAGATGTGTCTCACTAGACGAGAACTGCTGGCCTAGAACAGAGATTTGATTGATTTTTGAAACTGCACTGAAAACTTCATCTGCTACAAAAGAGATTTCTGTTCTTCACTTTCAAAAAGGTGATCGTTTTTCACCTTTCAAAAATACAAAAGGTGATTTAAAATACTACTAACAAAGTATTATGCATGATTAATAATGTAAAATTCTAATAACAGAACCTGAAAATACACTCACTAACAGTTTCCACATACCTGTCTTTCCTCTCCATTTCAGGATGAGGTGTTCAAGGTGCAAGTTGATTTCTTCAGTGCTCACAGGCATGTTGTACTTATATCTCTTATTCTCCAAGTTACAGAAATTTAAGCAGTCAGCAAAAAATAAATCCTACTCAGTCCAGCGATGATTACCAACTACGTAAATGCTCCCAGCACAGAAATTATTCCAATATACACACTCAGATAAAGAGATAATGTTTTCTTCATGAAAAACACAGTTACCACAGTTATGACATCCTTTACACAAGCACTTTTTTGGTGAGCAGGCTGATCATAAAGTTTCTTGTTATGTAAAGAAAGTAGCAATTACAGTGATCTTGAAATCCATGGTGGTTATGCATTGCAGAAATTGGCTCTCTTTCACAATGAATTTGGGAGTTTAATTAATTTTAAAAATTATTTTTATTCACTTGGAAAATATCTTGAGATTTATTGCTGTATCTCTACTTTCAGATGACTGATTTGGCTGTTAAAGGTCCAAACTTGTGTTTGGTGTCAATTCCAGGTGATCTGTGATGGAAACAAAGACTAATATACATGCAAACTAAAAGATAGATCATTGTCCAAATGACAGTAAAACTAAGATCAGTCTTTTCATTTAGTTTAACAGAAGCTATGACAACACATCTATGGACTAGATTGTTTATTAAATTTTCCTGTTCGGTACACTGATAAAAAATTTGAGCCTTCCATATCTTGGGGATGAGTTCAAAGAGATTCATCTTCCTTTCATGTCATTATGAGATTTATGGTCTCCTGGGTTGCTCCTATATTCAGCTGATTGGAATACCAGAAGAGTATTTTCCTGATGATCACACACTTCTGGAATTTATTTCCTTTGACAGTGTCATGGAGCCTGGGTTTTATAGGCATTAAGGCTGTGTAAATATTTTACTTTGGAAAGATTTCCATTTAATACAGCAGTTCTATTTTAGTGGAATAAAGGCACCATTGGCCACATGGGAAGGGAGTTAGGGTTAATTTCATAATTGATAGTTGTAATTGCAAGGCTTTATGATACTTGGTGACATACCACAGAATAAATTTCTAAATTAATCTCATTTTCAGAGGGGAAAAAATTTCTTCTGAAAGAAAAATCTGTATGCTACATGAAGAGTGAAATTTTAAATCCCTGTCTTGAGCAAAATCTCCTGGCTTGGTTAGCTTCACCAGGCTTAACGCCGAAAACAAGCAACAGCTTTTGGGAACATCTACCAAAAGGACACAAACATTCTTATCAATGCTCTTAATTACTTGAAGGAGGAGCAAAGAAGTAAAGTAGGTAAAAATGATCCAGATCTATGTTAGTGCATCAGTCATTACTGCAATGCAGTTTATCACTACCCAAAATAATTTCTTTGAGCAGTTGAGACATTATTAGTACTGCACTTAATATCCAAAGCTCCAGAGTTTGTTTTGAGTCTCATCTACAAAATCTTTTCCATCATTTAAGTGACATTTCTTCCTCTTTTCCTTCTTACTCTGGTTCTCAGGGTCTTTATAATTTATATTCTAATTTTGTAAAGAATGTTTGCATTAAAAAAATCTGCTCAGTAGAAATTAAATTATTCTTTACTTCAATTTTACTTTATTCAGAAGATCAAATTTCTTGCTTCAAATATTGATACATATTTTGTAAATGAAAGTCAATTCTTCAGTCTTCATTGTATGTACTGGAGACATGAGAAGCACCCAAAATATATACTGTTTTATAAGAAATGCATATCCAAGTTAAATTTGGTTTCTTTCAAGAATAACTTTTTGGTTTAGACCCCATTAATAAGTGGTACAGGAAGATTAATCACTACATGTCCATTTTAAGAATAAAATGCAATTACCTCAGCCTAGTGAAGAGGTGGAACTACTGAACTAACCTTTGATTTGTCGAATTTCTTATATTCAAGGGCTGAGATTGTTGAACTAATTGTGATTCCTCTTCTAGGTTAAATATTTTACACAGTTCTAACTGCAGCATAAAGATACAGCTGAAGCAGGTCATTTTTTGTCATACCAGCACCTCATGGCAGAGTCCAAAAGATTCAATTAAAATTAATCTACCTCTTGGAAAAAAAGTCGGGTTTGTGCACTGATTCGGAACTTTAGAATGCAATGTCTTTCTGAAGCTTCCCAATTTATTTGGCATTATAAAGTAAATCAGATGTTTTTTGCTTTCATCTCCTCTGCCTTGCTAGGTATTTTTAAAAAAATTTTAAGTGATCATCCAGAACTCATTTGAAGTCCAGCATTTTCACAAAGTCATTACAAATGTAACCTCTTAGAGCTAAAATGCATTTCTTTCTATCATAACATTACCATAAAAACTCTTGTCCTTGCCATTTCCTTTTTACAAAGAAAATGGGGGTTCTGCAACAAAGTTCATGGTTCATCCTATAACAAGCTGCATAATAGAAACTTGCTTAGACAGATAAATTACATCAAGGGACCAATTCAAGCATATAATACCAGCTGACAAAACACTGGACCAGAAATTTGGAAAACTCTGGAGCAACTTAACCTCTTGATATTCTGTGAAGATTATACACTGACTAAGGTCCCTAACAGCATTTTCAGGAAGCTCAGTGCTGCTGATGTCATTTTCTAAAAACACCAGGGCATGATTACAGGGCACAGTGCTGCCTAGTGCACGAAGTCAGAACAAGTTCCACGTATACACAACTCACGGCGTATCATACACAGATATTACCTTGGATTTTAAAGCTCTACTTTAAGAGTCACCGACTTCAGGTCACCTACATTTTCTACTTAACTTGAAATGACATTGTACTGCACTAATTTGCTGAAACTATTCCCTTAAAATGTCTGTGGCTGTCTACATTCTGGTTCATAAAGATTGTAGAAAGCTCTTTTTTTTTCCTGAAAGGCACTACATTAAGATTTCTCAAAGCTTGGGAGAGAAGTGTCCAATTAGTTCACCACAAAACTGAAAGGACTCTTAGGAATGGTTGCAGAATTGTTGGTTGTAAAGTGAAGAAAAGAAATTAACTATATCAAGGGGAAAGTAAAAGAAGTGGCTTCGAGAAGAAAAGAATGTCTATCTTTAGGTGAGAAAAGATCATGGGTATATCTTTGAAAGCACTTTCAATGTCTAGCCAGCATTTGGTTTTGTTTCTCACACCAGTGAGAAAGAGACGGTGATACACAAAAGAAATGGGGTAATAAAACAACTAACTAAATAATTCTCTAAGGACGTTCTAGAGTAGGCAAAGGGACAAAAATATTTGTCTTGAAGAAGGGGCAGAAAGAGAATAATCATGCTGAAGACAAGGTAGAAAAGAAAATCGTATTGCTTAATAAGTAACTTTAAATTACAAAAATATGGTCCTATTATATTCAGTTTTGTTAAATTTTTTTCCTCAAATCTGACTTAATAAAATAGATTGACGGTTACTAAAATTTTTAATCTTACCATGTAAAAGATAAGTGACAACTAAATTGCACTACAGAAGTGATTTCTTTATCATTTGTGACTTTTAGAGACACAAAGGAAAAGCCAAAGAGATTGCACCAGTAACAACTATGTAGTCTAATTTTTTGTTTTACTTCAGTCTATATAGCTATGGTAAAAAGCATGAAAACAAAAAGCCATTCACTGAATTGCTTACTGCAGATCCCATAATCACTTGGCTGCTAGAAACAATAAACTTGACTTAGGAGAGATCTTTACCAAATGTTAGAAATTTCCCTCAGCTACACTCCACAGATGCATCTTATTCACCTTTACACACCACTTTTTAAAAAATATGACATTTTTAAAAATCTGTTATTTATACTTCTTAAGAGAACTTAGCCTCCAAAGAACAGAGGACAGTACAACTAAGGATTATGAGCACACAGTGAGCTCTAACATTCAAGTTTATGCAAGGTCAGCAAAACTGCACTTCAAGAAGTCATGCTCAACCCAGAAAGGTATTGGCCTCATTAATTTTGAAAAATAATTTATAAATGCTGCTACCCTCAATTTTTTCTGATACTGCTTTTTTACAGGATCAGTTTAGTTAAAAGCAAAACTACATTTAGTGTCATAAACGTTAGTTGCAGTCAGTACTTAACAAAAATGTTTAATATTCTGATACAGATTATATCTGTGCTTATAGATTTAGGTTATTAACAGTCTTTTAGCACAGGTAAAGACATAGCTGTGCTATACAGAAACTGAACAGTTTCTGTAACACTGCAACAGAAGGCCGAACTCCCCTTCAAAGATACCAAATATCAGCACTGAATACCCAGACTCCCCTGAGCTCAGGATTGAAAAATAATAAATTACAGCTTTCAATAAGCAGCATGCAACAAATGTCAATTGAGAAAAAAATAATCAGTAACAGTAAGCAAAATAAAAACATCATGTTGTAATGGAATTCTTTTTGAAAAGGCTCTCTACTGCAAATCGTGAAAATGAAATTCCCTAAAATCAACATGAGATTAGCTCACTGCAGAGAATGACTGTGGCTGGAATTAAATATTTTTTTATGTTCTTAATTAAACATTAGTGTTTGAAGAGAAACATGGCAGTTTTAGACTGTTTATTAAGGTAGGTTAGTTGTGCTACAGTTACAGAATTTTCCTCTTCTCTTTCTCTCTTTTCCAAACAGATTATCTTTCCCAAACAAAAGGATCCAAAATTGTAGCTGCCATTGGTCAGAGGCCCAATGCTACTTGATACAGGTCGTACAGCTAGATAAAGACTCACCTTAAAATAATAATCAAAGGTATCTTTTAGTAAAACATAACCAGTTAGAGAAAATAAAAGGGGAGGAAGGGAAGCAATGCACAGCTCAGAAAAACCTCACTGAAGTCACAGTGTGGCTGCACATCCTGAACATTGTGTCGGAGTTGACACTGTTCATGTGAGCAGGAGATCCACAAAACCAATATTAGGAGACAAAGGAACTGTACAAGGAGTTTCATTTCTCAGAAAACAGACAGTTCTGCAAAGGTAATGGAGAGAAAAAGCTCCACCTCTTTTCCAGAAATTAGAACAGAATGCGTATGCTAGAACCCACTGCAACCTAATAATGACAGGTAGCAACAAAGTGTACCCACTATAGGTAGTCTGGACTATTAACAGACAATGTAAATACCATTCAGGGACTCCTTACAGAGGCCTTGCATTACAAATGATTTCAAAATCCTTACTCATCTTCATAAGCAGGTGTACCTTAATCCTTGTCATAAGTGTCTAATTATATCATTAAAATTTCTGCGCTAAAGGATTTCTGACTTTCTTGGACCCAAGGTACTTCTTCTCAATAATTAAATACTGCACTTTCTCTGGCTCCCTTCTCATAAATTTCTATTTCTTCCTCTGGCCATAGTTATTATTGAATTACTTTTTAATGTCATTTGAGATTGAGACAGCAGATAAACTTCAATTTCTACCTGAAAACTGGAACAGCCATGAAATGCTGATCCACACCCTTAATCCTATGTGTAGATGAATTAAATAATTAAAAGAGCAGTTCTGTGAAGAAAAAACTAATTTATTTGGTCTAAACTATTATCTCAAGAATCATAGAAAACATTGAATGAAACGAAAGCACAAGAAACAAAAGCAAAACTACTGAGACTAGTTTTCAGATTGACATTGGTTTTACTTTAAGGACTATTAAAGTGGTAAAAAATGCTGGAATGGGAGTAGGAAGATGAATATAAAATCTTGTTCAGACGCAGTTCAAATCCTGTAAAACTTAAATCTTTAGTTAATATGTTAAAAATATTATAGGGTACATCCAAAGCCCTTTGCATCCTGTTCTAGCGCCAGGGAAAGTCACTGAGAGGTCTTTGCAGTCATGCATGGAAAAGAATATGGATTCAATTTTAAACTCAACCTGAAAAATTCTTGTATGGAGTATTAGATTTATTCATTAAGTGAAGGAATATAATTATGCTTTTCAACAATTGTGGGGGTTTTGCTACTGTGGTGGTCAACAATATTAAAAGAAATCACATATTTTTTCTATTTCTTACATAAAGAATTGTAAAAGGTTCAGGGACCCTGTTGTCTGAGCATGAACAAATCTGCACACAGCTTTATCAGACTGACTCTTGAATACCAACACACTTATTTTAAACACCATCTCTCCACAATTATTTTAATATTTCTCACTGTCTATAAACATGTCAGCAGGTAAAAAAAATAGGTAAAAGAGTTAAAATACCTCTATTTTACTTGAAAATCAGGTAAAATACTTTGCTTTCAAATATGCTTAGTCTCCACAGGTCCAAGTAAAGGGGTTTTAACACATCTGGCCTAGAAATCTATCAATTTAGGTACTCAGAAAGAGAAACAATCAAAATCAGAGGTTGCACAACAGTGATGTGTCATAAGTGTTACAGCTGAAAAATAGTGATAATCTCAAGAAATGGGCGGTTTTCAGCCTTTCCAAAGGAAGTATAATTGACTGACTAATGTTACACTGTCATATTTTAAATTGCAATAAACTACCATCAGTCCTGTTCTTAGTGTCAGTTGTTCATGAGCCAGCAATTAAAGAATCATTTTAAAAAGATATAAACATGTAACAGATGGACACACATTTTGATTTTTTTAATTCATGCTGCTCTTTCATGTTTCTCGTCTCACTTACGCCTGCTTTTTCCTCTCTAATCTTTTCTCTCTTGTTTTGGTCTCTTTTTCCCTCTCTTTTCACACCCTGACATCCCCAACTGCAATCCCAAAAGACAGATCTTACGCTGCCAACTCATACTGGCATTCCTCCCAAGAATGGAAGGAAAGGAACACAGGAAACCACTTTCATGCTACTGTCATTGGTAATACAATAGAATAAAGTCTTTATATGTTGGAAGCACATGTATACATTTCATAAAGAATACATGCACAAATCCTGTGTCTTCAGACCCAAGTAGCCTCAACACTCTTGTCTGCATTTCAGAGAATAAAATGCATTCTCCAAGCCCACTATATAGTGTGTAGAAACCACCCTAAAAATCTTCTTTTTTCTGAGGTGAGAGGGTTGATAGAAAATAAACCCCCAAATACACATATATCTCTGAACAGAGAAGACAAGGAAGAGGGAAGTAGGATATATCTTTACTGTGTCTGCTGGCCTGGAAAATAAATACCGCTGTTGTGCAACTCTGCAGCTGCTCACTCTCTCAATTTGTTGTTTTCATTCTGGTTTCTATGATTTAATCTCATATCCTTACAGTTAATCTGAAAAGGGTTCAGGCAGCTTTATTTATTAGTATTGCTTCAGATCATGAGCTTACAGATCATGATCTTTTCCTGTACCAAGAACCAATTCTCTTTTTGTGACAAGGCTCACCCTCTGATAGATGTAGCAGGAATAAATTGACTCAAGACACATTAAAATGAACTTTCTCACAATATTTTCACTTTCTTTTTTTTCATTGAATCTCATGAAAAATATCCTTGAGGAAGCTTTTCTTCCACTAATATAATGCATGACAAATATATATTGTAAAATTAAAGTTACCATTTTCACATTTTGAAGAACATTTTGGATTTGTAAAATACAGATTAGGGAAAATAATAATAATTTTTTAAAACACTGAAAAATTCACATCTACCTGAACTACATAACACCATTTCAGATATATATTAATAGCTGTGTCATTGTAACCTTGCTTTGGGAAGATGCATGAGTCCTTTACTACTTTTAGAGAGCTATGTATACGTACAGAATAAAGGTTTGTGAAGCAACACTTCTGGAATGTCACAAAATATTTACAGTTTAAAACACTGAGTTCATATGTGGAAAATTACTGAAATGGCTTTACAATGGATCCTAGTAAGAGTAAGAAAAATAATTATTTTACAAGCCAAGTATGGCAACACAGAGTAAAGTTCTAACAATTCAGGCAAAGAGAATGGCAAATTAAAAAGCTTCATATCAGCATTAATATTCCCTGTTTCCCAAATTTTAATATTAGGATGCTGCACACATTTTAATAGAACATTATAAACATGGGCTTTGGAATGAAGAAACCAACCATTTCATTGCCTGCTGCAAAATGACTGAAATAACAGATTATGTCTGTTAAAATTATTTTCCTGCTAGAAAGAAAACACATACTGTGTGATGAGTAGTGCAGGTCTTGGGAACAATAGACTACTTGAAAGATCTTGATGAAAATGAAATCGGACGCCTTTGCCTAATCCAGAATTACCGTGAATCTGCAGATCAAAGAACTGCAGCCATAAATCTACCATCTGTCCTCAGCAGACCTCAAAACAGACCTTCTGAGTCTATGGATTACTTAAAATAATATTTTGCATTTCTTTGATTCACATCATTTTGCAGTTTTCAGGGAATCTAGTGTTACACCGCATCAGCATTCATACAAGCTGCACACAATCTTAAGTCTGTGAAAACTGCTACATATGATTACAGTTCAACTGCACGTAGCACAAAACCTCCATGTGGTACAAATTACATTACTCTCACCTCAGACAATGTCAAATACACCATGGCCATTTGCTGAATCATACACGTGTGCGTGCTGCCCCTGCCTTACCCACAGGTTTACTACATAAAAAGCAGTAAAAGCACCATAGGCCAGATTGTAAATACTGTGGTTAAAAATTTAAACTGAAAGAGCATAGATTTAGGCTAGATATAAAGAAGAAAA
Source organism: Oriolus oriolus (assembly GCA_013400235.1). NCBI lineage: Eukaryota > Metazoa > Chordata > Aves > Passeriformes > Corvidae > Oriolus > Oriolus oriolus. The sequence continues at coordinate 1,047,719 of VXBT01011416.1, read as the reverse complement.
TCTTTACTGTGAGGGTGGTGAGGCTCTGGAACAGGTTGTCCAGAGAAGCTGTGGATGCTCCATCTCTGGAAATGCTCAAGGCCAGGCTGGATGGGGCTTTGAGCAACATGGTCCAGTGGAAGGTGTCCTTGCCCACGGCAGGTGGGGTGGATCTAGATGATTTTAAGGTTTCAGTCTAAGTCATGCTATGATTCTATCATATGAAGTAGAGAAAAAAATGTAATGAAAAACTGTTCTGTTCTTGGTAAGTACAACTTCCTTCTGAACACTGTTTTTTCATTTTACTTTTTTCTGTAATGGATCCAATGTAAGAAAAATGTCCTTGGAGAATGCCCAATCCAAAATCATCCCAAGCTTCTTCAGGCAACATATTACAGACCAGTCAGAGAAGATCTATGATCAGGTACCTATCTATCTACCTAAACAGGTTGGGATCTATCAATTGCAAATGGGACTGTTGCTTACATCAGGGAAACAGAATACTAGTCTAATGGTTGAAATAATAAAATTTTAATGAAGAATAATACTAGTAAAGAAAACAGGAAAAAAATATGGTGAGTACTATTCAAGAATGGAAAAACACAAAAGCACAAGCAGAAAAGACATAGTAAGGAATTAGACAGAAAGGACATTGATGATCTTGAGATTAAAGGAGTGAATGTTGCCCTTTACTCCGTGACCAACTTGCCTCCAGATGACCAAGATAAGACATATGATACTTGATTTAAAGAACTATTAAGCAAGGATTGCTGTAACACCCATAGAAGCTGCAAAGGTTAAAAAGGAAGCTGCAAAGTTAAAAAAACTTTGACAAAAAGAATATCTTTTACCATTCTATTCAAATCATAACCCAAGTGTATGAAGTCTTAGCAATATCTTTTTTTTCCACAAGTGGTTATTGTTTTTAACATTTTAAAATATTTTTTGTGTCAAAATGTCCTTAATGTCCTTGGGATGAAAAATAAGACAGAAAATATAGTTCTCACTTTCTACTTACTTCCATTATCATGATTGTGCAAGGCAAGCAACAACCACTTCTAAATACTTGAGACTTTTTTGTCTATTTCCTTATTATTTTGAAAATTTTGAACAGCCATGTTTTTCTCAAAGAATTCCTTCAGGTAGACAAATGGTCTAACATACTAGTTATTTGCTCAATATCTGCATATACCTAGTTTAAGAATAGAAAAAAAACTTGTCATAATGATCTCCCACACAACATTTTTCTCTACTGGTTGGTTCTTTCAGTTCATGTTAAAAAATAGCCAAAACCCCATAACATGAAACATTCAAAGAGAAGTCAGAAGCTCTTAGAAAAAGCTGTATGGAATTGCTTGACCACAACACCAACTTTCAAGGAGATAAAATTATCTTACTTAATTTGATCAATAACAATAAGCAAAGCATACATAGATTTATAAATTTTAATATTAAAGTAATATAAAATCAGGATATATATATTCTATACATGACTTCAGTATAAAGAGAATATATTATCTTCTCCTCTTAAAAGTAGTTGAATATTATGAAATTGTGCTGGGTTTAAAGCCCAGCTAGCAAACAAGTACCACACAGCTGTTTGTTTCCTCCCTTCCAGTGAGATGGGAGAGAGAATCAGAAGGATGAAAGACAGAAAACACAAGAGTTGACACAAAGACAGATTAAGATGTAAAGTAAAAGCCACTCACACAAGCAAAGCAAAACAAGGAATTAATTCACTGTTTCCCATGGGCAGGGAGGTGTTCGGGCATCTCCAGGAGAGCAGGGCCCCATCAGGTGTAACCGTTACTTGGGAAGAGGAGCTCCATCGCTCCAAACGTACAGACCCTTCCTTCTTCTTCCCCCAACTTTATTTACTGAGTGTGACGTCATATGGTCAGGAATATCCCTTTGGTCAGTTTGGGTCACCTGTCTCAGCTCAGGACAGGTGTTGTGTCTCCTCCCAACCTCTCATACACTCACAATTTCCTCACCAGTGTGGCAGTGCGAGAAGCAGAAAAAGCCTTGTCTGTGTATGTCTTGTGTGTCTCAAACCAGGACACTGTGGAAGCCCTGCTCAGCAATAGCAAAACCCAAATCCAAATCATAGCCCCATACCAGCCACTGTGAAGAAAATTAACTCTACCCCAGCCGAAAACACAAATTGTAAGCCTTCCTGGTATTATTGATGAGACTAGCAATGGCACCACAGCACATACAGACCCAAACTTAAAATCTCTCCCCACCACTGAATTCTGGGGTAGTCTTTCTCAGAGCTGTCAGTATTCTCCTCTAAAAGCCCATTTGACCAGTAAGACTCTGGGCATCACAGAGGAATCTTTTTCATTAGGTCCAGAAAAAACAAATCTATGTGAGGAACATTAGGGAATAAAGTTATTGAGAAGACCCTGTATCCTTCAGTAGTTTTTAATATATACATCATACTCTAAGCATACTTGTATATGTTAATTAGGGAACATCAGTATTATTATCCAAATAGAACATGAAGAGGCCAATGATTGAAAAAACTATCTGAACTTAAATAACATATTGAATAGAAGTGCTCACAATCAGCAAAGTAGTCCTGGTTTCAGGCACAAAGCCTACATATTTCCAGTTGGAAAATATTACTTTATACTGTCCACGTTTATCATTTAACTCCACTTAGGGTAAATGCATATATCATATCTCAGTTATATATTTATTTATATAGCACTCTCTCCCTCCGTATTTCTGCGTGCATAGAATGTATAAACACTTTCAGAGTTAAATTGTTGCTGCTAACAAGGGTTTAGGATTTTTTGTTATCACATGATCTATGATATAAATTTCCTGGCAAAATTAAGGGGCAAAAATGAACCACAAGAGAATCAGTCTGTCTCTCCTGCTCCCTAGAGTCAAGTTAAGGTGCCAGCTGTGTTTTTCAGAGACTACACATATAACTGAGGAGCACTCAAGACAACTAAGTACTGAACCAAACCAACAAAATCAGAGCAAACAGCTATAGGCAGAATAAGTTAAAAAACCCTATTAGATTAATTACATTCAATTTGTTCTCATGTAAGACCAAAAATAGCAAATATGGCAGAATTCAAGGGGTGAGGAAAAAGGAAAACCATTTTAATTATACAATGTAAAAGATACTATATATGTCTAACTTGTTTCAAGCTCGCAGAATAAATGCTGTAATGAGGTCATATCTGGGCAGCAGAGAAAAGCTGCCAGCTTGTACTGCTCTGGCTGCCAAATTCCAAGGCAGTTGGAGGTCTCTCACACGTGTGTGAGGATATCATTTCCATGGAAACACCTGAGCAACCTCACTCTCATCTTTCCCTTCCCATCATATTTAAAGTTCTATACTGGTGATGCTTAGGAAAAAATTTAATTCATTCAATGAAACCATTTTTATTTTTGTGTTCCAGTAAAACCTAGCCACAGAGGTTGAGAGTTTTCTGGTGCCTTTTGGTATAATCACATCAAGAAAAAAGGAGGGAAGTTCGTGCTCCAGTCTCTGGCTAAACCGGTTCTTACTACATTAGTGCTGATAGAGTTACAGTTTCGAACAACACAAGCAACACTAACGTAAACCAGTGAAGGAAAAAATATTTATACTAATGACAGTAACTAACAGCAAGAAACTGTGAAACAATGAAAAAGCTCAGGTCATTACACAAAAATTTCACCATCCTCAATACTATATACTGCAAGTACAACCAGATGTTTTAATTCAGTAGCCTGAACAGACACAGTCTTCCATTAATCTGCCTTTTGAGTCCTATTTTGCATTACTACAATTTTGCTATGAAGTGAGTGACCACGAAAGAAATTTGGTAACATTCTGCACAGCACAACTGTGATTTGACAAAGTTGCAAGCACATGGACAAACTCTGTCACACTGCAACAGTCAAGTCCCACATTTTTTCAGTGAGAAGGAATGAGGAGCACACACTGGCTGTGACCGTCTGAATACAACAAAAGACTTCTCAGTGCTGCTTCAAAGGGCCCAGTATGTATTTTATAGGTTACAGAATAAAAATAAGACGAAATTTTAAAAGAGAAAATCAAATTTGTAGCATAAATTCATCAGATCTTACCAGAATAAACATTAAATAGTTTCTTACCTGTCTGATGTGTCACTTGTTACTTGATGCTTTACTGTTGAACCATTCTTAATTGAGTCTTGTCTTGTGAGCCCTTGAGATCTGTTTTTGTCTAAAGCTTGTGTGGATATGTCACCCGGTGGTCCTTGGTACTGCGGATGCTCCTGCAGTTTTGCTTTTTTCTCCTGAGGTGCTTCCTCGTTCCGCAGAGCTCTAATGCCTTCTTGGTCCGGCTGCTGAGGTGCATGTGATCCGCTGTTATAGAACCAGGCTCCTGATTTTGTGAGGATTTCTTGTTGTTTTCGGCACAAGTTACATACCCACATTACCTGTTCGGACATATTTAAATGTAAAATCCGTTAGCTTGTAAACACTGTATACAAGGTTTTCATCAAGCACACGTCAACTGTTACCATTTCCAAAGGTAGAAAGATTACGGTTTTAATTCTATGAAAATTACAATATCTTAGCTACAATACAATAAAATATGTCTGTACAACCTTGGAGTAACTAGTTTTGGAAAAAAATACAAACAAAAATACTTTTAGTCTTTTTTTGTTTCATTATTTGTAATACAAGGAAAAACAACAGATAATAGCAACATAAATGAAAAGATTCTAATACTGAGGTTCCAACAGTAATAAGTGTAAGCTTTTAAAATTAACACTGTAATTTCAGGATGATAGAAAAAATGAATTAAAAACTCACTAAACTTTTAATCCATTTTCATTCTCTAACTAAGAGTAAGGAACTTTAGAAAAGGTCATCTGCTGTTGCAAATAAGTAATTTTATAATTCTCCAAAATGCTCTGCTGATTTACTTCCATGGTGGTCTATATTCTATGCTTACATGAAGATGCTGACTTCAGGAAGTTAGTTCAATTTCGAAGCAATTTCAAATTTAAGCCATTTTATAACTAAAGTAACACAATGTATAAGGTGGTGTGTCTCTCCACTTCATAGCAACAATTTAGCTTTCACTATATACTTACTAAATTGTTAAAACTACTACAGCTTCCAGCTGTATGATCCCGCATACAGTAATGAGATTTCTTTAATATTCTATAATGTACTTGTTTGCAAAACTTTTGTATTTGATCACCTTAGTTACATGGCAATTCAGAAAATCAACAACACCAATTATCTGTAAGTTAATTTCATGTTACATGAGAATAAATCAGGATGCAGTGAATCAAATACAACACACCAGTCATGAACACATTGGATCATTCAACTGTTTATTGTGTTACCCTAAAATTTGGATTGTAGATAGTATTAATTCACTGCAAGTTTCATCCTTCACTCCTTAATCTTCATTTTTATTAAGCCTTAGCTCAGCTTTCCTTTGCTTTTTCCTTTTCTTCTCTTTATATATTTTTGTCTAAGTTCACAGACAAAATTGTACCAGTTTTACTATATATTCCTTGAATGTCTACACTCAGTCTTCAGTTATCATGTCTCCAGTTCTAATCCTACAGCAAGCTGCCTTTTTTCCACTGGTTTAGAGTATTAGACATTCAAAGGCTTACATCAATGCTCATCACTCTTTTAAATGCAGCCAGCTCCATGGAATCACATTAAAGATGTAGTTCCTACCTCCACAATACATCTAGCTCAGTCCACCAGAAGAGGTCACAGAAGTTGCTTTTGTTCTCCAGGCTGTTATCTAACAGAAAATTTCGGCCATGCTCTCTAGTCAAGTCTCACAATAAATCTTTCAGTGAGAGCTTCATACAGAAGGTTACTTGGATGCAAGGTCCATACTCAGACTAAAGTCACCAACTGCCTCATTCACAAACTGTCAGGCTGGGGCAGGAAAAGGAGGCGTCACTTGCCCATTTAATGGTGGTGGTATGCCCCATTCTGGTAAACTTCCTTCTTATCTTTTTATAGGGCTGATATCATTTATGAGAACTCCATCAAAGCACTGAGGACAAAAAAGGGAGACTCCCCAAGTAGCAGCTTGCTCCCCGAGGTATGTGAGATATCCTTAGAGGACATTCAAAGGTCAAAACTGTGCATGCTTCAGGCCTGGACATCATTCAAATACAAATTTAAGAACAGGCCTGTTTTGCCTTTGCTAATTAAGTTAGAAAGCACATGAGAAAGCATCGAAGTGAAATTTCAGAACCCAAGACAGAAGTATTTTTGCCCTCTTTAATCAATTGCAGTTAAAAGGCTTTAATACTTCTGCTAGGTCTGTACCCAGCTGAAAGTAGTTCTAAACTTTCCATGCATGTGTCAGAGCAATGAAAGGAACAGATCCTAAACAATTGTAAGAGTAAACAAATATATAACAACTTGAATGACAATGAGATAAAACCCCCCAAAGTTCTCATTTGCTATTTTCAGTTCTGTTTCTAGATGCTAAAATATCACAAAAACTAGATACTACAGTCAAAACACTTGGGCAACTTTGTCCTTGGCTGACACTCATATTTTGTCCCCAGACAACTGACTCTAGGATGACCAGTATTATTCTCTTGCACCCAACAGGAGTTCCTTCTGAATGAATATGATTTCCTATCGCCTCCTCTAAAAGCAGAATCGGGAAGAGTACTCCTGACCTAACCTGATTCCTGAAAAGTTTATTTAGGGTATTTCAGACTTAAAAAAAAAAAAAAAGTCAAACACATGGCATTAAAAATGCACAGATTTGTGAATTTCGCAGATTTTTTCTGCTTTTCTAGGAGCATTTAATGATAATTATGGGTCACACTTCTGATAAAGCCTTATTTCCAACATAATTTCAACATGCAGGATTTCATACTGTTAACCCTAACAGTCATAATTTTAGCTTCAAATAATCACACAATGAGAAGAATGGGAACTGTCACACAGACAGAAATGTTCAGTGAGTACAAAAATCACAAGCCCTCAAATAGTACTGGGCTAAATTGACTTCCCCATCTTATAAGACCATGTAGAAGCATTCTTGCAATTTAAAAAATACTGATAATTCATAGTGCAGACTTCTCAATTAAATAACAGACACGCTTGTAAGGTGGTGTCATAAGAGCACAGAAGGGAAGGTGGCATGTTCCTGGACAGGATTTCTCCTTCTGCCCCCAGGTGCCCGGGACAGAGTGCTCAGCAGCTCACACACACGCAGAGCAGGTCTGTCCCTGCCAAGTCCCTGCCAGGACAGAGCATTTACTGCGACTGTGACAGCAGCACTGCAGAGAAGCAAAGGCCACATGAGTGGGCTGCATGCTCAATACATTCATTTTGACAAACCTGAGAGGAGAAAACATAGAATTTTCCCTTCTGAAAGAGAAATTAAAAAGGACTGATCCCTCAAATCAGAAATCTGTGCTCCACAGCAGGCACACTATCTACTGCACCCATTTGCACCACCCTCCTACAAAGTTCAACAGTCGTGAGCACATTTTGTACACAAAAATCAGTGTTTCAGTTTGTGGGTGTCAATTCTCCACACGAGAACGCTGCCAATTTGAAAAGGAAACTATGGGGAAAAAAATCTCCTCTCCAACGTTAAGTACTAGTTCAAAACTAGAATCCCAAGTTTTAGTGGCACTGGATCGGGATGTGCATTTCCATAGCAAAGGCTGAAACACCACCTAGTGCATGTAACAGGCATTGCTGAAGCTCAGTTCAAATCAACTTCTCGCTGCTGAAGAGAATGCACTGAATATATCTGACATTTTCACATTAACCCTTATATCCATTTTTTCAAAGAATAATTTCTTTTTTTTATATACAACATTGCAAAGAAGTATTCTAAATTTGGATTAGACAGATTTACCTTAAACCTTCCATCTGCTTTCCATTCACAAAGGTTAGTTCTATTAGTGAACTAATAATTTTAAACTTATTTTTGATTTCTTCACTATTTTTGGCAAGATTATTCATAATATGGTCTCACTTCTAACACTGTCCAGCAGCTTTCATCACATATTATTAGCACTTTTTATTACATGAGCCCATAAAACAAATTCTGTAAAACCTACTGTAATCAGCCATTTCACGTCTACATATCAGAAAAAATGAATGCACAAAAAATTACTTATTTGTATTGTTCTAAAAGAGATTAAAAGGTTTTTGTCTTAGATTAAATTCTTCAAAACACATTCGACACACCACTTTAATGTCAATAAATGGGAAATATATTTATCACGAAATTATATCTGCAGATATTTCAAGTGAAAACAAAATGCAGTTTAATAAAAGGATATCGTATGACATTCATTTTAGTATTTTCAGACAGATCATGTGAAAAGACAGCTACCTTACAAAACACCATTCACTATTCCCACAAGTATAGTTATAGATGGCCTAACAGTAACTCCTGAGAACAAAATGGAAACCTAACTTTATTTAAGATTGGATTAAAAGGCTCAGTATATTTGATTACACATAAGCCTGAGTTTGATAGCTTTGACACTACAACCTAAGAAATAATTACACCAAATCTTCATCAGCCTTCAGAACATTACTTAGAATTACATGTGAGCCAAGGTGAAAAATTGTTCTGGAAGGCTTCCACAGTATTTCACCAAATCTATTAGAGGTCACCTGCTTGGCACAAGCATCTAATATATATTAACATTATATTAACTGTTGCACTTGCTGCTAGTAATCTTAAGCAAACTTCATATGTTTTAATTATATATGTGTTTGTGTTGCTTTTTTGGCTCTCATATTTCATGTAGGATACAATACCTTAAAAATTATACAAGGTAACAAGACTATAGCATTGAAAGAAAGGAGGCGACAAACAGAAGAATAGAAAAACTCTTTGCTTGGGTCATCAAGGTGACTAATCATGATTACTAATACATTACTGCTAGTCCTTTTTTTTTTCCCTAATTTGTCACAGTTGCAAAACTCATTACATCATGGAGCAGTGCCATGTCTGAAGCCACCCCGTACCACAGAAGTTTCTTTGAGGACATAGTACATCTCTCCATTAGTCACTATGTTGATGACAGGATCACGGAATCGTTAGGGTTGGAAGGGACCTCTGGAGACCGTCCAGTCCAGCCCCTTTGCCAAGGCAGGGTCATCTGGAGCAGGTGGCATAGGAACTTGTCCAGGTGGGTTTGGAATGTCTCCAGAGAGGGAGTGACATCCCTGGGCAGCCTGTTCCAGTGCTCTGCCACCCTCAATGTTAATAAGTTCTTCCTCATGTTGAGGTAGAACTTCTTGTATTTTATTTTGTGGCCGTTGTGCCTTGTCCTGCCCCTAGGCAGCATCAAAAGGAGTCCACATGCTGATGTGGAATAGACACTGCAAACCAGCAGTGGCACGAAGTAACGTGAATCTCCTTCCTCTGTGCAGCCACAGAAGCTACAATTTACCATAGCAAATCTGCTTCTTCTGCTGTAGGTAGGATAGACCCAGTATCAGTAGGGGCCAATGGTATCTTCCTTACCTCTAGTCCCTGTTTCTGCTAATCTCTCCTCATTTCGCCTATTTGAAATGTAACTGTAAGTTTAATAACTGAGTGCCCTGGGTTTGGGACTGTGAGGAAAACTTTGAATATCACCTCCCCAGAAAATGAGATAGAACTGCTTTTCTGGTTATCTTTTTTTTCAGAATACATTAAGAACTCGTAAAATTTTCGAGTAAAATAACAACAACATTATTAGTTGTCCCTATCAAAAGTAAAACATTTTAGCATTCTGCTTATTACTTAGAATTCAATCTTTCTCGAATTGGACTATAAGACTTCTGGAAGTTAGCTAAAACATAAAATCTTCTCTATTTGGTTCTATACACCACCAAAACATGGCTCATGTTTGCACTAAAAAAAACAGTAATTCCCTTTAACTCTTCTCATCTGAAGTCTATGTTCTCTCTTACAGCCAAGAGCACTGATTTCCACTACTGGTGAGGGAAAATGTGTGTTGTTTTCTATGCTTCTTTAAAAAATTCCAGGGTTGACATTCCTTTTTAATGAAAGTGTCTATGACTGTGGAAGACTTATATATAGCATGTGCTATCCATAGCCAACATTCATATTTTTGGAAAACACAGAGGCTTTTGCAATGTCTCTAGAATTTCACTATAGAGACGTAATTCTAGAGGTCTGGGTCCAGAATACAGATGCATCTTTTGCAGCTGCTAAGATCTATTTTAAAGACAAAAAATCATTATTTTGGATTGAATGGAATAAATCTTTATGCTCAGACATTGTAACCAGCAGAGTCTGGTTATAACTTTAATGAAACAAAGTCTTCCATTTCATTTTACTGCTCTGACTGTGCAGGCAAGTCCCCTTTTCATTTCCTTCTGTTACTTCAATGCATTTTGTCAGTGAAGTATATTACAGGAGCAAAGCTAATCTCTGAATTTGTGACTTAAAGTTGATAAAGATTACCTATTTTTTCAATATTTTGATATGCCACTAGTCTGTGCTATGGTACTGACTTTCACTTTCATGTTACAATCAGTTTGACTGCACACCAAAACTGCTATAATGTTATTTGCCTTACATCTTTAATGACAAACGGATACCTGTACCCCAAAATTGTATTAAATATCACAAGAATTCCAATAGCACTTAAGAAAAGTGGGAAAGTTTACAATACTGGTATGAGACAAGCACCTTTACATATATTTTAAGGGATATGTTTATTTGCACTACAAAAATTCTTTGTACTGGGGGAGGACTATATTCGCTCTTGACTTTGTAGTGCATGGATAAACCATGTATGAAAAGTCATAATGGCCATAAACAACCAAGTCAGCATGAAGTAAGTATATCACTTCTTGTGCATGCATGTGATACAGTATATATTTACATGACATTATCTTTCAAGAAGAAGAGAAAATTACGTGACTACAATTTTTTAAAGGTACGCTCTTTTGTACTAATGGTGTCCTTATCCTAATGGACAGTGTATCTCTTTTGTATCAGTCTTTTATTATCCTTAAGATATATACTAGTAATTTTGTTCATACATTTTTTTCAACTTAGAGTATAATTATCAAGTAAGACATTTGACTAGGAAAACAGATTATTTATGTTCACAAAAATATGGGAAAAAAAACCCTCCACATGCACGGTAGGATTAGAAACTGTTAGTTAGAACACTAATCAAGCTGGGTTAATATAAGCCATAGCACATCCTTTCTAAAGTATATTGCATAAAAAGAAGTTAATGTATAAAATATCTGATATTCTTCAAGATCTGTAAAGGCAATAATTTGGGTTTTTCCATTATGGCACAATTCAACCCTGTCCAGTCCATGCCAAGGAAGACAGTGCACAATTCCCACACAGTGCCATATTGACCATACTCAGCTCCTTCACGAGCTTTCATGATTTCATGAAGAACTAGAATGGTGTACAGACTTTCAGTGAGACAATGGCTATTGTGACATCAGGTGTGATTTGGACATAGTACAAACTGGCCAGTGTTATGTCTCAACAAGTACAGCTGCACTGCTTCCAAAACTGAATTCATAAACCTACACAGTACTCCAGAGGGCCATGAGGGTTTATTAAACAAGTGCAGTGGGTTTGGCATGAGATAAACCTGCTCTAAGTGAACAGAGTTTAAAACATGTTTCGCAAAGGATGTCTTTAACCTGGGAAATTTGAATAATTACTGAATATATTGAGAATGTACAGTTGACCAAGCTACGCATTTACTAAATTTTCAGATTTGTAACAGTCTCAGAAAAGCAAGAGAACTGAGCACACATTTCCTGCACTTTTCTTAGGGAACTCAAGCTCCTTAAGAATACTGGATAGGAAGAAACCTCATGGATTGCTTCCAGTTGCCTGCAGTTTCAAAGAAAATTACTATTTTTTTTTAAACTTCATAATTTAATAAACTTTTATCTTAAAATTAACTATAAATAATGAGCCCAAAATCTGTCAAAATGCTTTTCCAAGTCTTACAGCTACAATGGAAAGAACGCCTTTCAATTTCCAGTGCTCACATATTCCAAACTAGTTTATTGCTATTCATTTTTGTACCAGTATTGTCATTAAGAGTAAATAGCTCCTGTCTCTCCTCAGTGTTTGCTGCCTGATGTTTTTATAGTGACCAATCACATACCATCTCTGCTTTCATTTTTCAAGACCAAATAGATTTTGCTCTTTGAGACTATGCCTATACTAGCAAGACATAACCCTGTCACAGGGCCAGGTGCTGGCCCAGGATTGCCTGCTCACTCTTATGCTTCCTGTCACAGTCAGGCCTCTGCTAATCAGCATCTCCCAGACAATGCCAGCACACAGTGCAGGAGAACAGCATGGAGCAAAAACTGCTCCTAATAAGCAGCTTGGACTCAGTTACCCTGCTATGGAAAGCAGAATTCAGGATTGTTGATCAAGACTGAGCCACACAGGAGTCCCTGGCCTGCAGTTCAGAGAAGAAAGCCTTATTAGTTCTTAAATTCCTGATTTTATACTTAGTGGTATTTTATCGCGCTCATTTTCACTACAGGAGTTCATGAGGTCATCTGGTTCTCTATTGTGCAGTATCCCATGGCTCTCCTGTGCTGATAAGTATCCAGCTTTGTGTAACCAATGTATTTAATTACAGCATTCTTGTTCTCTATGCCAAGGCCACTAGTGAAAATATTAAAGGTCTTCCCCAGTACTAAGGCTTGAGGAACTCAGCTAGGAAGTTGTTTACAGCTTTCTCCTCTATTTCTTTATTCAATTAGTCCTCATTGTTTCAGTTTAACCAGTAATTTCTGGTGGTCTATTATAATTTAAGCTTCTGCAAAGAAGTTAGTTATTTTTTACGCTAACCCTTAGCCATCCCTGCACAAAACCAAGTTCCTTGAACTCCTCAGTCCAATTGTTTTTGCCTATTTGTTCCCTTAATGCCACAAAAAATAATTCTCTCGGTTACAACATTAGAGATGGTTGTTAGAGCAATTTTGCTCATGGATTAGAAATTTGTGACAGACGAAAGACAAATTTTTGGTAAAAAATACAAATAGGCAGTTATGATTGGAATAAGGTAGTACAAATAGGCATTAGAATTACTAATTTCAACATTTTTCTATCAAAGTGATTGATGTTAACAGCTTTTACACAACTGTAGAATGTCTCAAAACATGAAAGGGTATTTTTAATAAAATATTGTTGTAATTTCTTAAATATTTCAATAACAATTAATTATTATGAGCTATTATTATACTAAATCTTTTTTTTCCTCCAAATTTGGGACATAATAGAAATAATCCAAATGACACTTCCAAGTTGTTTTATTTTACCAAGACTTTTACTCTCAAAGGCGATGTTAAACAACATTCAAAAATCTTTAAGTGATTTCATTTTGAGACTTTTGTTTCCTAAAAGTCTCAATTAGATGTTATTTATGCCTCTTTGTGTTCAAAAATCTGTACTAATGTCACAGCTTCATTAAAGGACCAGCTAATAAAAATAACAAATGATCTACAGCCCAGAGGTGCTGAGCATATTCATTAATTAACACTTGTAAACCATCTGAAGATGAATGGCACTAAGTGTTTACAAGTTATTTATAAGATACAATATCAACATCAACAAGGGACCAAAAGGGAGGAAATGTGACAGGACCACAATAAGCCTGGGGTCTGTATGCAGATGGCACTAAACAGAAATCAACAGAATTACACCATTTACATCATCTGTGTCATCATTCATTACTGAAATTGTCTGAGAAAAATGAAAGATCCAACTCTAATGGAATGTAACATAATGGTAATAGAAAAATTGAGATGCTGATCATGTAGTTACTGCTGTATTGAATCCCACACAAACATTCTTCAACTTTATATGAACTTGCTGCCTGGGCTCTAACAATATAGTCACAGCAGCACAGCTCTCAGACAAAATATAAAACATATGGAATCATAGAATATGTTGAGTTGGAAGGGATCCATAAAGAGCATCGACTCCAACTCCCTGCTCCTCAAAGGACTGCCTAAAACTGAACCATATCATTAAGAGCATTATCCAGATGCTGCTGGAATAAGCTTGGTGCCATGTCCAGTTCTCTGGGGAGCTGTTCCACGGACCAACCACCCTCTGGGTGAAGAACCTTTTCCTAATGTTCAATCTGAAGCTCCCCAGCCCACTTCCCCATCCCTGTGAGGAAGCCATAGAGTGCAATGAGGTCACCTCTCCGCCTTTTTTCTCCAGCTGGGACAAGCTAAGTGACCTCAGCCACTACTTGTAAGTCTTGCCCTTGAGAATTTTCACCACTTTAATCTCCTTCCTCTGGACTCACTCTGTCTGATGTCCTTTGTACACTGTGGTACCCCAAACTGCACACAGCACTCAGTGAGGCCACAGCAGCTCATGGTATGATGAGACAATCACTTCCCCTCACTAATTCTATGTGCTACCCAGCCTGGAAACCCACACTGAGTTGCACACTACAACAGCTGCACATCTTATGACTGCAATAGCTGCAGCCACAGTTAACCCTGACAGAATAGTAAGAAAATCTGACATTAAGAAGAAAATTATATGTATGTCAGTATGTTTGTTTCATGAATTTCAAAATACAACAGGAGACTAAGGGTAAAAAAGCAACAGACTTAGTGACACCTTACAGAGTTTGGTATATACGCCTATCAATATGCTGAAGAGAAGAATTATATTTAACAAAAGGAAAAAAGGAATTTATGACCAATGAAATAAAGCTCCTCTTTCTTTTTCTTTTAATCCAACGTCAAATAGTCGCCTTTGTTAGGAAGCAAATACAGCTAACTGCCTATATTTCTACTTTATATATACTGACATGTTTCTGTACTTCCATAATTATTTCTCACTTTAAAATACCTACAAATTCCACATATGCAAAATCCTTCTGCCACTTCAGCAGAAGCAACTAGCTGAATGCTTCCCCTTCTCTAGTATAAATGAGCAGGTTTGAAAGCGTTATTAGTGAGAATTATCACCTTTCCTAAACTTAGTTCTGTTTCAGATTCACTCAGATAATTGTACCTACAGTTTAATGAGCACTTCCTGCTTTACAGGTCTTTTGCACCATTCCCTCTTGCAGGAAAACTGAAATATATCATGGTAGAACTCTTTATGTACATACTATGTGTATGTGAACTGACAGTCCAAAGCAGTCATACCTTAATAAGTCCTTCATGTCCTTCCAAACTCTTAATATAAGAATCCAGATGAAGTAAGAATGGCAAACAGGTCATGGACTAAGTGTCTTGAACATCAACAACTGAATTTCTCTTCAAAAAAGAACCCACACTACAATTTCAATTTTCAACTAAGTAGTAGACTTTTCAAAGAATATTACTGAATTATAAAAATAATTTTGTCCTGAAAAAGTTTGCATCAGTATTTGAAGCCCTCAAAAGAATAAAAGGCTTTCTAGAAGTATATCCTGGAAACTATGTCTGTGCCTTAAATGGACATGGAATTTGCCTAAAAAAGAGCATACAGTTTGTTAGGAATTCTTTCTAAATAGGCTGTGTAGTTTTACATTCCAACTCACAGCTGGAAGCTCTTAACAATTTACCCTGTTAAACCACTGAGTCTTACTATTGATACACCTCCATGTGGCTTCTGCTTCTCCCTTCATTTTTTCAATATTCGCTACAGACAATTTTAAAGGAAGCAAGTCAGCTCTGTGAAGACACTACATGCAGCCTATATAAATGGGCTAGACTAAATGTTTGAGGCTTTAGAAAGAAAAGTGGTTAAACAGGCAATTTTGTTGAGATGAAATCCAGACACAATGGTTTCTTTATGAAAGAATTTTTAATCTTCTCAGAAGGTGAAGTTATATGTGTTTTAATTCCAAGTTCTGGACTAGACCTAACCCATATTTAAGTCCATGGAAAGTGAATACAGTGGTCTATTTCTCTCTGGTAAAGCCCTCCTTTTGTTCCCTAGCTGCTAAGTGTAAGCTGTAACTGGGGGCACACTCTCCCTCGAGCAATGGCCTTACACAGCGGGCAGCCATTCTGTGGACTTAGGGCATGAATAAACCCTTACCTATGACGGTATCAGAATCCCATTCATAATATTAAATATATCTATAGCATTTTATTAAGCTTTTGGTACAACAGAATTACAGAAGTCTAACATTCTAGTATCATAGCTATTTTATTTCAAAGGCTTTTATAAATAGGCAGTTAAGATAAATAGATTAATAAGATGTAAAACAAAACCAATCATATTAATCTAGAAGGACTCTGGAAACATAAATTATGACAAAAAAAATATTTTGCAACATGGTAAATATTAGTAAAGCATTTTCTCTTGAATAAAATATAGCTTGTTAGACATTTTTCATGAGTACCTGAGATTGGTGTCTGAATCTATAGGCTAAATTTTGAACTAATTTTCAGTTTTTGCTATACAACAATGTTAAGAACAATGTAAACAATTATACCCCTCCCAAGCTACTGAGGCCAGACATTCACTACATGGAAAGTTTTCTTTGGCCACTCACAATGGTGTCAATAACAAACAGAAGCCAAACAAGGATTAGATAAAACAAAAAAAATAATTTGAAGCAAAGTAAGAGGAATTTGCTTCACATCTACAGAGTAAAATCAATTGGTTAAAAAATATATATTCATCATGGTGTTATAATCTAGAAGTTAACTAATACTGAATGCAAAGACACTAGCCAATTGCACACATTGGGAGAAACAGGCATTTGAACCCTATCCTCAAGTAGAGGTTAAATTATTCTAATCTCTTAGAAAGATACCATACTTTGCCTACTTAAAACTGTAAGAAATCCAAATCGTTAACAGCAATAAATATCATCTTTCATAATCACATGACCAAGTATCTGAGAGCAAGAACACCTTAATTAAACAGGTCATGACTCTGAAGTTATGTAGCAATTACACTGAAACTGAAAGATGAACAGGTTAAATGAACACTAGTGATTAACACTGACCAACTTTAAACATTTAAAGATAAATGGGAGGTACATGTATACACAGTAAAAAAAAAAATTACTCAGATTCCCACTTAAATTAATAAAGACACATCTGGATTCTATCAGTATTAAAACATTGTAGGGATTTATTTTGTGAAAGCGTGTTATCCCCAGTATCAAACAGAAATCCTTTTAATTTATGTATTTGGTTTACAAACCATTGGTATTTTATTTCTTGCAGATCTAAAATGCTAAAAAGGATGTATACACAGTATGAAACTAATCCTCAAAAAGCCACAAACAGTAACACACATAAATTGACCGAAATTGAATTAGCTACCTGAAATCCAGGCTTTTCCATAGATCTTCTTGATGCTGAATGAAGGCATCTTTATAATAATTCAAACCAAGGAAATTTTAATTTTTGAATCCCTTGTTTATAGTTCATAAGTGACATTTGTTTAAACACAGGATTCTTCACATT
This sequence comes from Oriolus oriolus, assembly GCA_013400235.1. Taxonomy (NCBI): domain Eukaryota; kingdom Metazoa; phylum Chordata; class Aves; order Passeriformes; family Corvidae; genus Oriolus; species Oriolus oriolus. The sequence continues at coordinate 1,030,313 of VXBT01011416.1, read as the reverse complement.
TATTTAATTTTTTCCTTGAATGCACTGAAGTTGAACATCTGCTAAAACTGTCTACCTAAGTGCACTCACACTAAGCTGAATAACTGTCTTGCGTGTGCATACAATATTTCATATATCAACAGATGCTGGCCATGCAAATTCTTTTTTCGCATAGCAGATCTAAACAGCCAACAGATATTAACCCAGATGCAAGGCCTTTTTCATTTAATACTTCAACCTACCACTAAGCTGTTCCTTGAAGACACTAGCTAAATAAAGCTCTAAGTAAACAGTCGAGGGGGGAAAAAACACCTTGGGAGGTTTGCTGCTTTACTCTATTCCTAGCAATGTCTTCATTACTTATATATATAGGCACTGGTTTCCAGCCACTGAAGCTGAATCTAGATAATTAAACATTTATACCATCCCCTGCTGTGCCATAATGTCTAACTGTGTCCAAAGAGTCCTAGGTGTGCTGTTACACACCTGGGACTGAAATGAGGAATTTGCTGAGCTACTTTTGATAAAGGTCTACACCTGGAACCTAATAGCACATGGTAATGTTTCTGAATATTGCAACAGGTGGCAAATAAAACTTACTGCTCAAGAACTGTTTCATCTTCTGTTTCCAGAATTGCTATTTGTAATTGCTCTTGCTCTATCAATTTGAATAAAAGTGAATTTTTTTTTATGTGCTATAGTTTTTATTGTTACAGCAAAGTTTCCATACATGTTTTAAGACAAAATTGTTCTAGGATAGCTTGAAGAAGAATTTCAGTGGAAAATTAATCTATTTTGAACAATCTGAAGTTAAAAATAGATTTCTAGCGCTATCAGGACGGGAAAAATAGCTAGCAAAAGAAAACCTGGTCACTCTAATTTCACCAGACTCTCTAAATCACCTCTAGTGCTTTTCAGAAATTCAGTACCATCTAAAACCAAATCAGCTACCTCTAATTTCTGTACTGTAAAATTACACCACCATAGTGTACATGTAAAGGACAAGGTTTAGAGGAAGAACTAGTGTCTTTTACACTGACTATTGTTGGTGAAAAAAATTATACAAGCTTTTGGGCATATAAACCCTTGCTCATCTAATACAGAAGTACAAATATGACTGTAAAAAGAATTTCAGACTCATAGTCAGTTTTCTGTATGTTCTTAAGCAAGAAACACATCTGTGTTCTTTAAGCATGGAGCATAGATAAAAAAAGCAAAGTCTCCTTACAAGGATCTAAAACCCTATGTAGCCATTGGATTGAAATAGCTAAGACTATTTTGAGGCTACATCATGTCAAGAAGTTGTTTTATTTTATTTTCCAATTAACTTTCAAGGAGAAGCTGGAAAAGGAGATTGGCAGTTCCTAGGAAAACATTCCTCTTTCCTTGAATGCTGTGGAGAGTAAGCCATTGATCCGTGCATGGGAAAATAGGCCAATGAGCACTGCAGTGATGAGGAAAAAAATAAAAGAAAGATGAAATCTCAGTCCTTCCTCATATCCCCCAACATCTCCAACAGCTCAAAGGAGTTAATATTCAGTTGGACATGGACAACAACATAGTGTAATCTCCCTGTTCTTTGACTGTGAAGGCCAGTAGACAGTGTATCTTAGTATGACAGTAAGACCCTAGAAGTTAAGAACACATGTGTTGCCTTGCTTTTTGCAGTTTTCCAATGTTTTTAATTCCGTAACTAGAATTCCCACAGTCTGTTCTATAAACAAAAGCTATGTTATGCTTAACGGCGAAGATGTTTTCATTCTTTCTCTGCAGGTGGAGACACTTGACGGATGTCTCCTCAGACCTATGTATTAGAAGGGTGGTAATTTCACTATCCAATCAGTAAAGTTTTCTAAAAGTCTATAAAATAAACGAGAACACCCAGCCGGGCTCCTTTCCGGCTGTTCTGGCTGTCGGTGGGTTTCTCGCTCTCTAAGCAAGTGTCTGTGTTCCTTTCGTGTCCGCGTGCAACACACATGGGATCGAATTTAGGGAAAACATTTGTATGCCAATTTACCCATTAATAGGAAGTATTTACTATGTATGGTCTTGACCAGGACTTCAGGCAAGTTTAAGTCTGCTACTTGCAGATTTAAAAACCCATGTATACTGATGACATTCTATCATGTCACATCATGGCAGTCTGGAAAACAGTGAAAATAAAGCTGGGTAACATATTTTGAGTAGAGGACATGACTTGATTGCAGGATAATTTTGACAGGCAAAAGGAGCAACCTAGTATTGAAATATGTTTGAAAATCCAGTTTCAACCAAGATGTTTGTTCACTTTCTGCTACTGGAGGTGCAGCCTGTTAGAGATCAAGGAAATGAGTGCAGTCTGAACACAGTAAGATAAAGGAGAGCAGCTTAGACAAATGCATACATGGGAAACAGGATCAGAGAACAGGCTTGGACAAGTGGCCCAAGTGGATTCAGGGAGATCTCAGTTGCCAACTCTCTGAATGACTTTTAGGGATCCCAGTCTGAAAGATAATACTCAAGAGCTGAGGAAAAACATTGAGCTTCCCACAGCAAGGAGGTATCTCAGAAAACGATCCTATAGAATAGCTGGTACAGGAGACTTTTGTCAGAGGTATTCTAAGTATACGGAATATTCCATCGTTTTTGTGAGTCTCTTTCTAAAAAAGGGTTTTTTTCCAAATTTCAGTGGTCTGGAAATGAACATATTTCTTTGTTTAAAAAAACACACAGAGCATACACAGCCCATGAAAATCTTGATGAGACTCTAAGTATGTTTCTTCATAAGACACAAAATCAGCTTGAGTCAAGTGTCAAGAACAGGGTAAGAGTTTCCCCAAACAGGTATTTTCCACTAGCAAGAAGGCAGAGGCAGGAGAAGCAACCCATGGCTTCTACAAATATTTGTCACATTTGTGCAGTTCCAGATGAGAAAACCGTCGGGTGCTGTGGAGGTACAGACCTACAACAGTGATGGTTCAGAAACAATAGGGAACTTGGCAGGGCCCAGAATCTGTTCAGAATGGCAGAAGTAAAATGAGAAAAACTTTCCCCCTTTTTTAACAGTGAAATTTTCACAAAAGTGACAGAAAACATTATCATCAACACCTATGTCTCTCCTGACTGGAATAATAATGTTGATTACTTTGGCACATGGTGAACAAAAACTGGGGAATAGGAAGTTTTAACTGCAGCAAGATAAAGGGATTGAGAATAATGCCCTGTGATAATTACTTTTTCTTTTTTCTACTGTAATTTTATATAGAATTGTTTTAGAAAAAATATTCTGTAAGTTCTTAAGATTGGTGGAGGTTTCAGAATTGATTTTTAAATACAAGCTATTTGTCTGTGTCTTAAGTATTTCAAAATTAATAACATTAGAAAGGTAGAAGACTTACTTCAAGAGAAGAGCCAAATATTTTATTTACTTGCACAGGAAATAAAGACAGAACAAAAAGCAAGTTCCGTTGCATTGCTCCTCAGGTTTATCCTGTACAAAAGTATAAACAGTTTTGGTGAAGGCTTTGATCTGTAGCAGTTTAAAACAGATTCCCTAAAAACAGGTTCCTGAATCCACTGAAAGAGATGAACGAAGCGAAAAAGTCTCAGAAGCGCTGAAGGCCATGCCACTGCTGATTTCATGTCACTACAGAACTAGTCACTTGAAAACAAATACTTAACACTTACGAACTGATGTACCTAAACCTTAAATGTCCATAACAAAACACTGTGCTGGAATTTGATCAGTTTTCAAAAGCCAGACAATGACCAGCAAGTGAAAGAACCATGTTTTCTCCTGTCAGCTCTTTCCAAAAACATATTAGCTTGCTTACTTATTTGTTGTCTCCAGAGTACCAGTGGTTACTTTAAAGTATGGTCCCAGAGCAAAGGTAGAAAGTCTATAATTTCATTTAAATTCAAGATAACATTCAGTTAAAATTTAAAAATTCTACTACTTTTTCATTTCCTACTATTTAAAATTAAGATATATTTTTGCCCAAACTGTATTGCACTTCCTAGTTCCTCATCAATTTAAAGACACTTTCCTTGATTTTTAGTGATATAGTCACATAGTTTCACTATTCTACCTAATGGTGTTGCTCATTTCAATAAAGTTAATTGATTAGGGATATAATTGTCAAAATCTAAGTAAAAGGGAGATGATCCTGTGTATCTTTATTTTTTTAAATCAACTTCATTTTTATCAGCCTTAATTGACTCTTGTTTCTCAAAGAAACCTCTACCTCATAGCCACATTTTGACTGAAAAACAGTAACAGAAATGCAGGAAATCTTTTAAAATGTACCTTTGTTTCTCAAAGGAAAAACATGCAGAAGTTGGAAAAAATTCACACTATTTTTCAATTTTAAAACATCAACTGCTTCCTTCTCAGATACGATCTAACTCTTTTAACATAAATTATTCCTTTCTGGCACTATTGAGACACTGGGGTCTCAATTTTGTAAAAGTACTTCTTTATATACCTGATTAATGAAGGACTGAGTCATTCATAAGTCATTCCCATGTTCTATGTGAGAAAAGGCACAATTAGCACAATTAGCTTTCTCTGAAGTAATATTAATACCATAGAACCATAGAATGGTTTGGGTTTGAATGGACCTTTAAAGCTCATCTAGGCCAACCCCCCTGCCATGGGCAGGAACATCTTCAACCAGATCGGGTTGCTCAGAACCCCACTCCATCACCTCTCTTGCCAACCTGTTCCAGCATCTTACCTCCCACAAATTAAAAACCTTCTCTCATATCTAGCATAAACCAACCCTCCTTCAGTTGAAAACCACGTTCCCCTCTTCCTATTGCAGCAGGCCCTGCCAAAAATGTTTGTCCTTATCTTTCTCATAGGACCCCTTTAGGTTCTGGAAGGCTGCTATAAGGTCTCCCCAGAGTCTTCCCTTGGGATTGATCAGCCTGAAGAATTGTCTCAGCCTTTCCTCATGGGAGAGGTGCTCCATTCCTCTGATCATCTTGGTAGCTTCCTCTGGACTCACTCCAAGGTCCTGTGCTGAGGACCCCAGAGCTGGATGCAGCACTCCAGGTAGGATCTCACAAGTGGAGTAGAAGGACATGTAGTATAAAGTTCCCTTCTGTGCATGTTTAATGGTACAACATTAAAATACAGTCAGGATCCCTGTCTAACTCCATTCCCCACCACCATTAATAGCACCAGTAAACTGCTGTATGGTTGCCCCAATCATTCAACTCCATGTGCAGTCCCAGCTTTTCCCTGCAATTGTGATCTTTATCAAAAGATATAACAAGATTTCTAGAGGGGACACACTAAAATATGTTTCTAACTCTTTACAGACTTGATGCTTTCAATACACCGCATTCTCCAAATCCATGGTTTTTTAACTGGGTCAACAAACCATCAACAGTCACCAAGTATCTATAGCTTTATCTAGGAGCTTTTTCTATTGAACTTGCCATTCTGTAGTTACAAAATACAGAACAGACCTCCTAATACTGGAATTCAGAGCTTCTACACTAACACTGGAAAATGAAGGATAAAAAACAATATTAAGGCTTCACTACATGTGTTAATCTACTGTACCATACAAATGCTGTACCATACAAAGAAATACTGTTTATATTCAAGTACCTATTTTGATAGTATCTGCATTCAATACACCAGGGCTTTTAACCTTATAGTTAGTACTAAAACACAAAGAAAAATACCACTGCTGTTCTTTCTCTAAATGTCTATATTTCAGAAAAAGTTGACTTAATATATTTGTTGTTTTTTCTGCCTTCATAACTTCTAAAACATCTATTTCAAAATCAGCAGAAACAGACACTACATAAAGCAACTTCGGCCACTGTCCTTATTCATGGAAAAATCTAATTAGTTGATTAGCTAGGGAAATTCCTGTCCCTTTCCTCCTTAACACATGTACATGGTAAAGCTAGATAATAACATAACTTTATTACTGTGACCTCCTTCACAAGTTTTTTTTAATGTTATTTTCCAGGTGAATTTAGTAATTGACATGGCTCCAACATAGATGATATGGCAGACATGGGTTGTTGGACCGACTATGGGAATTAATACTTTTAGCACACATCAATTACTTGCAAGATTATACAGAAAGGGTATATTCTTCAAGGAGAAAATTGTTCCTTTTTTTCATCACTTTTTGTATTCGACAGCTACCTCTCTATTCTACAAATTGGTGTTACTTCACAGCTTTTGAACTTTCACATCCTTTTAACTGTGAAAAACTCTGATGATGTAGGCCAAAAGAAAGCTGTGTACCCTCTAACGGACTGGGGCACCAGTATAGGGCACACCTCAAGGGTCACTTGCCCGCTACTAAAGATGTGTCCTAAATGGTAACAACAGCACACGGCTTACAACTTCTGTGTGAAGCAAAGTATTTCTGAACCATATGTGCAAGTTAAATGTGAGCTTTGACACTTTTATCAGTAAGAAAACATTACATTTTATTATAGAACATGCCATTCTCTGTATACATTAACTAAAAGTATACCAGCGCTAAAGAATTTCTTTATTCCGTCTCATACAGGAACTTATTTGCCAACCACTACAGGGCAAATTGCTTTTGCAATTTTAGTTCTTTAGACTACACCAGAGAGTTTTATGGAAGAACAGATTTACGCTAGCTCATGTAGTTTCTCAATTCTGCTATTTAAAAAAATATTACACTAATTTGGTAAAATATTTCAGATTTATACTACCATTTTTCAATATTGCTAAAATAAACGACTAAAATATTTACTGTGTATAATATTATCAAGACAAACAGAATGTCAGTGACATGCATAACGTTTTAACATTATTTCAACATTATGCTGAATACAATATGTGCACTATATTTTAGGAAAGCCTACAAACCAGTTCAGAAAACAATTTATATTAGTGGATAGCTCTATGACATTGCTGGCATATTCCTAAACGTTTAGGATAAATATGTTTTCTTAATATTTACTGGTATCTAATTGAATTGTCATTGAAAATCAGAACTGAACTACCATGCCAAAAAAATTACAACCTAAAATGCTGAGAGCATATATATCAGCGATACAGAGTGGAAAAATCATTATGATCACTTTACGCCACTTCTACGATAATACAAATGAATTTTATCAAAGAAACACCTATAACACAAATGACATTTAACTTTTTTAAGCTGTGCACATATCATATTGAAAAAGCAAAGGAAAGGCAGGGCCATGCTCACAAAAGCTGCAGAGGGAAAGATCATGCATACTGTTCACAACAACTCACAGATCATTAGTAAGCTATTTGAAAAACAGGTAAGCCTTTTATGCCAAGCATTGCTTTCATTTTAATGACAGTAATTCCCCTTGCCTTCAGTAGGAATTACACCTGTGTAAATGAGAGCAAATGTAGGGCAGGAAATAAGTCTACCATAAAAGAAAAGAAGTTTAAACAGAAAAAAAGCTCTAACCACTTTGTCCTCCTGGAGTTCATGTCCACGAAAGCAAGAAAGAAAGGACAGGGAAAAAAAAACAAAAACACAAATAAGGAAAGAGTCACTTTCATTTTGAAAGCAAGTAGTAGAATTTTTTTGTAAGATAAACAAATAAATATCAAAGGAAGTAATATATATCCTTCTTACTTTCCCTAATGGTGAAGGAGATATAGTGAAAAATAAGTAATTTTAATAATTTTCATAATCCTTTCATGAGTGAAATTGAGACTACTTTATACATTAAAAAATTTTACAAAAAATGCACAAAGGAAATTATTCTCATAAAAATAATTTGGGAGTCATGTCTGAATTATCTTCACCAAAAATGGGTCATCTCATCAAAAGGATGCAGCATTTAGCTCATAACTTGGACCCCAGTATTGCAAATGATTAGCATTCATCAGTGCTTTGCACTTGCAAAGAATTCAGTGAAATTAAGAATGTTTGATTGCTACAGACAAACAGAGGGTATTCAAAATGGTAAACCTGCATGTTAGCCACTCAATAGATCCTTAAAATCCTGGAGTTATAAAGCACAAAGAGACAGAGTTTGTCACAAGTGTTCACTGCATGTCATGCCAGGTCTATAACACATATACTTTCTTTTTCATACCCATCAATATTAAATACAAATACTCCTATCGGTCTAAAATTGTAAATGGAATAATACTTTAGGAAAAAGATATTCAAAATGTTTTCAGTTAAAAATATCCCCCATTTTGGTGAATAAAGAATGATGATTTTTTGCAGTATTTTAATTTCACATGCCAATACAGAGACTAAATCTAGGCATTTGATTAAGCATTGGCTGTGCTGGGACTACAACTGCTTACCAAAATAGGGTGACAATTAATTTTATAGATTTGTTGCTCCGATACCTGTATGTCATGTAACTTTAAAACATGTAACTCTTATAGAAGGTTTAGGTTCCCTCCAATCCTAAAATCACAAAAAAATAGGAGAGAATACAACAGAGGCCAAACAAGACAGTCAAGCAATAAAACACACAATATAGAAGGAGATGCTGAGGAAGATAGGTTTGTTTAGCCTAAAGAAGGCTGGGATAGGGAAGGATGCGGGAAGAGGGGAACTACTTGCATTCCTCAATTATTTAAAGTTTAGCTATAAGAAACACAAAGACAGAATTTTCTTCAAGATGCACAGGTAATAAACAAAATGCAACAACTAAGGGATTGTATAGCATGTAAGAAAAAAGAAAATCACAAGAGTTGTTAATCATTGAAAGAGCTTGTCCAATGGGCTTAGGGATTCTCTCTCCTAGGAGGTTTTTACAATTCAGTTGAATCAGGTTCTAAAAACCTCATCTGACTTTGAAGCTAATCCTGCATGGAGCAGGAGATTGGTCTAGAAAACCTCCACAGGTCCCATCTGACCCAATTTATTGTACGATCCTATGTTCAGTGGCAAAAGATTAAAGTATTTTCAAAGATGCTATTTCAAAGATAGGTTTTAGTGGTATTCTCAGTTACACAACTAGTAAATAGCATTGGAAGTTATCTAAATCACAGGACATCGATGCATTATCACTCTGTGTGCAGAGATGTTTTTCTGCTCAGTACCAGGTGGTCTCATACTTTCCTAGCATGGTTTCCTGTCCCATTGCAGTAAGAAAGGCAGTAGTGCTCAGAGACATTTTATACAGAAACATCTAGAGCCTTGATTTCTCAACCTCACCTCTGAAGAAATACACGCTACTATCCAAGAGGGTTATAACCCATAAGCACAACTCAAAACCCTGTCATTCATACTTTGATCATAACATCAACCAAGACTTGATTCACACAATCAACCTCTGCCGAAGTAGCATCCAGGTTGAAGAATCTCTTTTCAGAAACAAGCTACCAAATATAAAGATATGTGACGTTCAAGATAAGCCATCACACTTTACCAAACACCTAAGACTGTCTCCAGCCGCTCAGCTTCCTCCACACACACTGTCAAACATTCTTGTGTTCACAGCAATACACTGCAAGTAATGACATGACTGACGATATGAAAGACAGCCTAGTCGGGCATTTCAATAGCAAAGACATTAAGAAAGCATTCAATTCCGTTTTCAAAGAATTGATGCTAAAAAAGCAACAAATCAGTCTGACTTCAGTGGTATTTGTCCTGCTCCACATGAAAATGCAGGTATATTTTAACAGTGGTTTTAAGGAGAAAGGCCTTATCTCCATGAGTATTCAGACACACAGAAATGTTAGCAAAATTAGTGGAATTCCACCCTATACTCAAAATAAAACTTGAATGAGTCAGTATCCATCCCTTATCCTTTTTTAAAAAGATCTGCTACAAGGTCAACCTGGCATCTGACTGCATGAGCCAAAGCTACTCTTCAAGACTGTATTTTTCTCACCTTAATTGCCTAAAATTATAGGTCTGGGTAAAATTGTGAGTTGTTCATTGTATCAGGATCATAATAACCTCTAAGGTTTATGAAAGATTTAAAGTAGTGAAGACTTCAAACACGTAGCCTCTGCTGAAACTGAGATCAAAAGAGCTATCAAATGTAAATTTTTTCAAATAAATGAAATTAATAACAGAAATAGCTTGTGCAGTTGTCATTTGAAGGCACTGATCATATCCACATAGCTTTTATTAAAACCACAGGGGGTTTTTGAACAATCAAGAGAATCCAAAGTATCGATGCAGAAATGCAGATTCTGAAAATCAGTTCTGCTAGGCATTCGTTTGCAAGCAAAGTTTACAGACTGGAAAGGAGCAATGTGTCCTGGTTCAAAATGGTAGCTGTGGCAAGGTTTTTACTCTTAGTATTAAATGCAGCAGTTTGAAGAAGTGTTTTGCTGAAGGGTTATGCTGGGACAGCACCACTTCTGTACTGTCCTGGCAGAGGCAGGGCCAGCAGCTGTATTCAGCCAGGGCAAGAAGGCACAAAGGGTGGCATGAGGCAGGTCATGCTCCCACCTGCAGACCTGTGTCCCGCAGCATGCACCCAAGGGGAGCCCAAGGATAGGGCCCATGGTCAACAAAGAATCCAGGTCCCCAGCAAGGTCCATGGTGATGAGGCAGAGCTGAGGCAACCCAGGAAGCCAAGCCTACAGATTAGGCTCAGCCAGGGAACCACCCAGGCAGCTGCATGCCTGAGGCAGGGACCCAGGCTGAGCGCCTGAGCAGCTCCCAGGCAAAGGACTGGAGCTCCCAAGGGGCCTTATTGCAAACCATCCTCACACATCTCTTCCCCCAAGGCTGATCCCAGGTTACAGCTGAGCCGCATCAGAGAAGCCAAACTCCACTGGGAAAGGAGTGGGGGAAGCTACTAAGGATCATGATGTATACTAACTGAACTGTAGTCCTGGTAAATTTGGGTGTAACTTTCAAAACAATAAAGAGGTTGATCACCTCAAATAGAATGGGGAGGGTTAGATCATTTTAAAATGATCATCATTTAGAGATGTCTTAAGTGTCATAGATGTTCCTATGGCATTAACATTGTTCCAATATAATCAGGACCAGATTTAAGATTAGAAGTCTTCAACATATCTGATAATACAAATTCTATTCTGGGGAATCCATGGGTAGACTGAGATGTGAAACTCATCCTAATGAGAATTTTACATCCTCCAATTGTGAATTTACAACTTCTGAATAAGAGATTGTCTTTGGAATAATTTACTGCTGACTTTCCCTTTTTTCAGAGATACTTGTTTTCCAGAGAGATGAATGCAGTTGTAGGTTATCGGTTTTTACAGGTGTTACATAGATTAAACTGAAAAGAAAAACCACACAAATGGTTTAGAGGAATCCTTTCCTCATGTTTGCAGTGTTATGAGTCTTTTGTACAGAAAAGCAAAGTCAAACCACATCTCTTAAAGACCAACTTATTTGTATGCAATGACAAATCATGGAGTTTATCCCAAATCCTAGTGACTTAGAAAACCTGACTGTGACAGACTAATTCTTCAGTGCTTGCTAATTCTCAACAGAATGAAATGGATTATGCATTAGCACAAGTATGCTACAATTTTGTGTTGCAACTCCATACAGATGAACACATTGCAAGTCCCGCAGTTAGAGCCATTCAGCAAAAGGAACTTGATGTTTTTTTCAAAATCAAACAGCCCCAGGGAAATAATCAGAATGCAAAGCTTTCACTGTACCAGGGGAACTGAGAGAAGTTCCCTACTTACACCTTATGTGTTTCCCATGTTTTTGGGTCCAATAAAACAACTGAAAATCTCTTCTTTTTATTCTTCAAAGACAAAGAAAGGATGTTTCAGTGACCCCAAGTAATAGTAATCTGCCAAATACCTTGCAAGAAGGTATTCAGCATGCATTAAGTTAACTTTTCAGACAAGCATTTTTTCCTTTCTGTACAAGTGAAAGGTTGGTTTAGTGAACTTGCATTCTGAGGTGCTAAAATTTATATTTGCTGCACACAATGTTGTATCGATCTGGCAGCTGTATTTTTCCAGCATTTTGGCATTTAGATTCCTCACCTGCATAAACCTCATTCTGCTGTCTACTGACTCATTCAATGTTCATTTCCCTATATAAATCAGTATACTGTTTTTAAAAAGGAATAGGAGTATATTTTATATATCAGTGGTACTCTTATTACTAAGAACGATTACTGCTTGTTCTCACAGGATTTACTATTTCAGTTTTAATCAATCTGAAAATGTTCATAAACATAAAAGATGACTGTTCAAGGTTTTTTACTCCCTTGAAATTTAAGCCCGCATTCTAGCTAAATACTCCTTTCACCAAGATAATAAATTGTACAGAAGCAAAAGTGCCACCATTATAATTTTTATTTGTTTGAGCTAGAAGGAACTCCCACATAATGATAATTTTTGTACAGCTTGAACTGAATGCTAATGCCTATATATTTCAGGCACTTTAATAAAACTGAAAAAGGAATAAATCATCCAAGCATTTTGAGAATCCTAATCTAATGCTCTGACAACAGTCAAAACATTTCCACTCATGGCCATGAACCTTGTAAGTAGCAGCCAGCCTTGAGACCTTTGAAAGAGGAGTGTCCTTTGCAGTTCTCCATCATCTGACGTGCATGCTGCTAATACTGGTCTGTACTAAATAACTTAGTATCAGAATCTGGAGTAAAAGGCAGGAGTTTAGCATGAAACTTGATATTATGAAGACTTCATACAGAGCCATCAAAGAACATTTCAGACAGTATAAGTATCATCTTCTATAAGGTCCAAAGCAGACATATATATAAAACGTCAAAAAATGTCCACAAAGACCAAAAAAAGCAAAGCTAAAACAGGAAGTTATTGGAAGTCATCCTTCAAGAAACTGAAGTTGCATCCAGAAAAGAAAAGAAATAAGAATGAATTCTGGTAAATGCTGGTAGACCAAAAAATAATTTTAATAGAATAATCAGCATAGGCATAAAACTGATCATAAATAGGAGACTGCCACAGTCTTTCTGAATCAGATCATTTTTGTGATTAGGAAGGTACTTACTCTACAATATTATTTTATGCAGAATAAACTGGAACATATACTTTGAACTGATATTTCAGAAAGAGAAGCTATAAAGTGAGTCAACAAAAAGAGTAACAATTTTTTTTAATGAGATGATAGTTAGTGTAAAGCATCTCCAGACTAAAATAGTTATTAACTGTAATACAGGCTTTCATTGATAAGAAGTGTAAAAGTTGGCAAAAATACCAAGATATTTTTAAGGAGTTTCAACATTATATCAACTGAAGAATAGAAAAATGAGTCTGACATCCACATCGGACAGATTTTTAAAAACCCAAATACAGAATAAAATTAGCAAGCATATTAATAAATTATGATAAAATGCAGAGAAGTCAGAATTGCTTTAGTAGAGGGAATTCGTGTCTGTTACATGTATTAGAATTCTTTCAAGTAGTCACAGAGAAAGTGAGAAAAAGGGATTTATTCCTACTGCTCAGTTGGGATTACAGGCTTTTAAAGAATCTCAGCTGCCATGGAATAGGAATACATTCATCCATGAGAAAACTTAATTAATGAAAGGACAAGAAGAAAAACACAGGAATAAATAAATGGTCAGGGCTTTTTTAAGGGAAAGGTATCACCAGCGAAGCCTCACAGGAGATCAGCTTAGAGATACTCTGTTCAGCATATTCATAAATTACCTAGAATAAAAATCAGCAAGGTGCAGGAAAGCCTCACACTAAATTAGCAACAGCAGTAGAAAAAATGCCAGCTGAGAAGAGTTGAAGAACAGTCCCAGACTGAATGGAGAAGTTGGCTTACTGAAAGACAGATTTAGGTTAGACAGTAAGAAAAGCAGTCTGTGGTGAGCATGGTGAAGCAGTGGAACAAATTATCTAGGAGGCTATGGAAGAATCTCATTGGAAATCTGTCAAGAGAAGTCAGACATATCTGTCAAGTTCAGATGATCAGTGCCAAGGAGAATATAAATGGTGTATTGGAATGTTTCATTAGGAAATGAAGAATTCCTCCTAACACTATGTTTCTAAGTATGTAGGCATAATGACTCAAATATGGGTTCTAATTGGTTTTATAATCAGAAGAAATTAATACAGAAATTATTATCTCTCTTATTACTAGCAATATGACTTAGTTCGTTATAAAAAAACCCCAAATAAAATATGTGAACCTAATGAAGGTAACATTTTTAAATTACCTTAATGAAAACCATGGAAATTTGAGACATTTACACATAATCTCAGTTAATTTAATCATCAGGAACTATTATTATTTTTTTATATTTTTTATTATTTTATACTCTGTTAATCAAAAACTTCAGTCCATTATTTAAACCCACTCTTCAATCTTAGGCAAAGAAATACATAACATGCATACTATTGTCTCCCACCTTACAAAAGAAAATATTTACCCATTGCATAGTATTTTCAAAGAGCATATTACTGAAAAAAAAAAACTTATGGAAATTAATCATATAAAATATTAAATTAATAAATATTAAAATATTGTATTGTTTACAAAATACATGTTTCCACAAAAGACTATCATAATACTTCTTGAATATTGTCATACGTCTTCTACAAGTATCTGTCAGAATCTGAGAAAGATTCTGTGTATCAGATCTGAACATTTTCCCTAAAATGTTGAGTAAAATGATCTCAGAAGGGTTTTTTGTGATTACATCAGTTGTGCTGAATTTTTTACTCTATCATTCAGCTCTTTTAAGAATTTGGATTGCTGGTTTACCACTTATTATACAATAAACACCAGCATATACTAGTTGTAACAATATATGTTAGTGCATTTAATTATTTTCCAGAAATAGGTTAATATTTGCATGTGTATGCATATATAAATATGCACAATGTGTGCATATGTATAAGAGATGATAAATATTTTAATGCATAATATTATATTATATATAATATTCTAACACTAATTTTACAATAATCTTGTACAGAAGAGCCTGGGCAAACAGGAAAGAAACAAATCCTTGCACTACTTGGTAATAATCAATGTCTCAATATTAGCATCACTAGATCACTAGGTATACTTCTGTTTCTCAAATAAAGACTCATCCTCCTGTCAAAGAAATGTACTTGCATGAGTTTGTTAGTCAAAAAATGGTACGTATTAACTTAAAAGCCATAATCACAAATTCATATGCCATTGAAAATTACATGAAATGAGGACAGATGTCTCAAAAGCCCCCGAAGTAGGTATTGTTGTCTCCGTAAAGGAAATATGTTTCAGTAGTTATGTGATTTGGATTCATAAGCAATACATAAGAGATACTGAGTTTAGGAGAAGCTTGCTGTTAAACTCTCGTAACTCCATACCTTATTTGACCGTAGAGACACTCTTCCTCCGCAGCGCGCGCAGAATTTAGTTTGGCAATAAGAACAGTTATGGCCACAGCCATCAGCAAATTTTGTTTTGTGGCAGATGCCACAGGTTGGGGCATCACCCTTCTGCTCCTGGTGTTGCTGTGATTCTTCACCCATCTTCTTAACTTGCTCCTTATACATCTCAAACTGTTGATGTAATTTTCTGCAGAAGAGAAGAGATCATTAGCTGTTGAGTTACTTTTGCCCACGAATACTTCACAGTCACTAAACTGCAATATTTTTTTACAAATCATACAGAAATACTGTAGTAAAGCAAATATATTTAATTTATGATGCTCCAGAAGTATTACATTCAAGAATTATTTCTTTTTCATTATAACTAAACTCTAGGAGGAAGCTCAACATTGATAACATTCAGCTAACAGTCCAGCTGTTACAAAGAGATGTAACTTTTCCTTAGGATGGGACCAGCTGTTTGCTACAACTACAACAGCTGGAAACACAAGATAAGTGATCCAAGAGCCCATGGTAGTAAACAATAAACTGGTTTAGAGGAGGAAAAAAAATCTAATTCATTCTTTAGAGTGTATTTTTACCTAATTCCACCAGACAGATGCAACTATCTTTTCTTGATCTAGCTTATCTTCATTTACCTAAAAATACTGCATTGAATAACGATTCCAAAATGCTCTTTCAAGGACTTTTCAATCACTGGTTTTAAGACCATAATAAGTTATCTCATCTTAACAAGTCATTGTAAGTCATTTAAGCCATTCATACCACTGGATAGGAACTGTCATCGCATGTAAAATGTAAAGTGGAAGACTGCCTTAGGGGTAAAATCCAGGAAAAATTGCTTAAGATACACACACACATTTACCATCTATTTCCAGAACTAGAAACACATGCAGTCAGTGGCCATGAGTGTACAGAACTGCAATGAATCTTTCAGTCATGTTAATTCATCCACATTTCTGAGTCCACAATCATGAAATCTCCATATATGATAATGGTAAGTGTCTCACTGTGACCAAAGCTAAAGACACATTTCATGGTCGATAATGGCAATTTTTGTCTCACAAGCCCTATTTCTCAAGGTAAACATTGTCATGGGAAATTTAATTTTCACTGTAAAAAGCCATAATATTTTAGCTTTTGCAGATTCTGAAAAAGATAGGAAAGGTGACATAGCATATCATGAGAGTTTCAAACCCACTGAGAAAAAAAAACTTTGACTTCTCTCTTTTTCTTTTATCCTTGTGATTTTAATATTTAAATTCTTAGCATGGAATTCAACTTGCCGAATTTTGCCAATAGAGAGAAGTAGAACTATAAAGTTTAGTAAATTAAAAGTTATTAATGTAATTTAAGCAGAATTTTTAGTTCCTTGAATAAGCTCATGCAAAACCCAAAAAATTAAGCACTTTTTATGAAACATTAAAAAGGTAACATAAGACAAAAAAACAAAATTGCAAAAGGTATTTATTTTTCTTTAGAATTACTCTTCTGGAGAATCTTGAGATTAAGTTAATAAAAAACACACATGAATCAAAAGACAGAGCACAAAATAACCTCCTAGAAAACAACTAAATCCAGGAGACTGACTTCCTTAAGCATAAATATATCCTTCATATAGATCACATATAAATTAATGATGCAAAGCTATTTCATCAGAATTTTCAGAGGCATCCACCAAAACAAATAATACAATTATTATTGTCAATGAAAAACTTAAACAGTTATTTATGGTGGATATTCACATATATGGTAAGAATTGTTGGGATTATACTTTGTTTTTCAGGAAAACTCCTCTAAGAATGTACTTTACATTACACCACAGAGGAATTGTAGGAACAGGCAGGCAGTTCCCGCTCTCCACCAGGCAAGACAGGAGGCTGGAGTCATCCCTCTCCTCCGGACTGACCTGCTGCCTGAGCTCTCAGCTGCCACTCACCCTTTCCCAGGAAAAGGGAAAGAGGGTTGCTTCATTTGCTTATGTGTCATTTTTCTAGTGTACCTGCTCCTGTAACTTCAAGACCAATCCTGAGTCCATGGGCTGTCTTTAGGCCCAGCAGTGTGGACTCTCAGCAGCAGTGGCTCCCTTTCCCCTGGCTTTCAGCCCTTTCCCACCTGCACCAGCCTTCCAGCCTGCAGCAGAGCAGGGAGAGGGGGCTCGTCTGAGGCCTCTGCGGGAGGGATGGGAGAGTTGGCATTGCCCTAAAAGCCATTTGGGCAGTCAGGAGCAAGGGGCTTCCTCTGCATTCTCCCTGCTTCAAAAGAGCTCACTGTTGAGAGCTCTTTGTTGAATGGGGCAGGACATGAGTTACTAATAAGCAAGAGCCGAATGAAGTTGAAAACAAAATTTGGAAATCTGGAAACCTGGCACATTTCAACCTTTTACACTGACAACACTATATAATTGCTGGTTGGTAGTCTGGCCCGTTTCCATCAATAACACATGTAATCTCTGAGACCTTGCCTGCCTTTTAATTTTGCTTAACATTGCATTCTTCATTTAAAGCATATTATCTATGCTGAACTCCAAGTTTATTTTTAGGCTGCATTCAGTTTTGTGGCTTCCTTATAATCTACGGCCTTTGTTTGTATGATTATTTGCTTACCAGTCTCACTGATGCATAAAAAGCACAAAGCTTTTGCCAAATCTTAAGCCTCATGTACTGAAATAATTTCACTTGTGTTTCCTCTTGGGCACAAGAATCTATGTAAAGGTTATAACTTTTCCTTTAAAGTAGAAACTTTTCAAGGTTATACAGAGTAGTTTTCCAAAATCCTTGTTCTAGTAGGAAAAAACTTATCATCTGCCAAAATTGTTCACTATTAAATCTTTTTGTGTTCCAAGAAAAATATTACATGTATTGATAGCTGTCAGAAAAAATTAAACATAGAAGACAAGAATCTATGAAATACTCAGTTAGACACAATATATGTTCTGTTTACTAAGCAGAACCACCTGGGATGAATATGCATACTTGAAACAAAATAAGTATTCATTTTAGGAAGCTCATTTAAAAATTTTTGATGTATTTTGTAGATAAATAATTATTTTTTATCATCAAGCCTGCACAGGTTTAAGCCAAAATTCAAGCTAAAAACACACAGTAATATTAGGTGTTTAGAATAGCATGGTATCTGAAACACATTTAGCAAAAACTGTATAATGTGTACTTTTCAGAAAACATAATGCAAAATAAAATTCCATCTTGTTCAAGCTGTCTGCACTCATCTTTCTACTCAGAACATTGCTGCCTGAGGGGCTCAGGAGTTCATTTAGCAGGGAAATTAAAGTAACCAGTACCAAGGCAAACTTCAGAGCCTGAAACTGAACTCAAGTATCTCAAAACTACAATTTCCAGGCCCTAGATCCAATGAGTTACTCTGTTAATGCAAGAGGTCAAGAGCCATCCATGATTCCTAAAATAGTTTAGGTTGGAATAGACCTTTAAGATCATTGAGTCCAACTGTTAACCCAGCACTGCCAAGTTCACTGCTTAACTATGTCCCCAAATGCCACATCCACACATTTTTTAAATACATCCAGGGATGGTGACTCAAACACTTCCCTGAACAGCCTGTTCCAGTGCTTGAAAACCCTTTCCATGAAAAATTTTCTCTTAACATCCAATCTCTAAACCTCCCCTGGTGCAACTAGAGGCCATTTCCTCTCATCCTTGCTAGCTGAGAGAAGAGTCTGAGCCACACCTGGCTACAGCCTCCTTTCAGGCAGTTGCAGAGGGTGATGGGGTCACCCCTGAGCTTCTTTTTCTCCAGGCTAAACGCTCCCAGCTCTCTCAGCTGCTCCTCATGGGACTTGTGCTCCAGACCCTTCACCAAATTCGTTGCCCTTCTCTGGGCACACTTCAGCACCTCAATGTCTTTCTTGTTGTGAAAAAATGGGTTCTGTATAAGAGTTGCATTTCAGGCCAAATTGTTTATCCATAATGAAAAGCCTTATTTTTAGGCATGATAGGGATTTTTTTTTGTTTGTAAATCCAGATAATTATACAAAACCATAATTAACAGATCATTTAAGTAGAAAACTCAGCAATGCATACCTATAACCCTTATATATGCCATGGCCTCTATAGCACATGCCCTCTATCTGTACTGAGGCAAAGTCTCACTCCTTTACTACATTTGTTTCAAAAGTACAAGTATGTACTTTAAAAACTGCTATAAATTTTAGAAGAAAAGGAGAAGCTGGCATGAGTTTATGCAAATACCTAATGATAATGAAAGGAAAATTTTAGTCTGGAAAACTGATAATTAAGTTCTGCTCTTGAGAGAATTAGTTCCCTGAATCACACTTGTATCTGCTGGAAGTAACAGTGGTGAAGTTCACAAGACTTATATGACTAGTCAAGCTTCTTTTTTTTAAACAACATATCCAACATAACTTCATAGAAGACTTCTCAGTGTAAAAAGCAACTGTTTGTAAGAACTTGGACTGCTCTGTCAACATCAAGAAATAGTTTATATTGGAATATTTGCTTTGTTCTGGAAAGAAGTTAATTTAATTCTGCTTTTCCTGATTGCCCACACCTTTCCAGAAATTCAGTATCGGTCAAAAAGCAGTAAGCTGTGAGTCTCTCATGATCCACGCCAAAGGCAAGTAAGGAGAGCAAGTTTATTACTGACATTTCATTATTGTTCAGAAGTTATTATTTTCTCCTCCCCTCCAGCGAGGAGAAAAAACTTTCAGCATTTTACCAAAACTGGAAAAAATTATTGACAAGAAGTTCTGAAACTATACCTGCATTCCGAAAGTTCACATAAATGTTTCTGAAATTTCCAAATCTGCTTAAAATCTACCATTAGAAGGGCAACTGTTAAGAAAGAATCCAGGATGTTTAGGCCAGATGTTAAGTGTAGAAGCCGCTTCTCATTTCCTGGCTACACTTCTCTCAAAGTTTTATCACAGATGTAGCCCTTGCTCATTTCCTATTCCCAGGCACAGAGCACGGATGTGGCTTTAATCCAGGCTTCAAAAAGGGTTTTTTCAGTCTCCGTTCTGCCAAGCCCATTCATTTAACAATTTTTGTGCTGGTGGCTATGACTATCTGGTAGCATATGACACTCTTTCCTGTACTGTACAGTTGAAGTTCCTACTTTTACAATAGTGCCAGCAAACCTGTCACTGAGTACACCCACTTCTTAACAGATACTATTCTTATATATATAACCCCATGTGCTGGCAGAGGTTGGGAAACAGCCGGCTAAACAGCAGTTCTGCTGATAAGAACCCCTGGAAAATAGGGTGGAAACCAGGCAATGAGCCAGTGGTGTGTGCGCTGGCATTACAAATTGGACAAATTACATATTAGCAAGAGTATGAGCAGCAGATTAAGGGAAGTTATTTATTCCCTTTGACTGGCACTGTCAAGTCTGCACCTGGACTATTGTGCCTGGGTTGTTGTCTGCCTGTTGATGATGGATGTTGACAAATTGGACACGACTGACAAGTCCAGCTGGTCAATAAAAAAGAAAATTATCGTGTCTTTGCTCAATCCAGTGAAGAGGAATGGACTAAGGAGTGATCTAACACCTGTCTGAAACTAGCTATCTCATCTAAACATTAACTGAAAAGAAAAACTACAGAGCCAACTTCTTTCTGGTAGTCAAAAATCCAAATCAAGGTGCAAAAAGCACTAAAAATGGCACTTCATGAGGAGGCTCAGGCATGTTCATTTGGAAGGCAATGCAGCACTGAAAAAAGTTGTCTCAAGACACTGTAGGATGACTATGCTTGGAGCTTTTCAAAACTTGCCCAGATAGTTGTCTTAACCGAGTCTTGGAAATACCCATGCTTTGAGCAGGAGGTCAGTTCAGAGATACTCTTTAGAGAACATTTCTATTGTTATGTAATTGGAAAGAGCTTTATGGAATCAGACAAGAGATATGAAGTACAAACCCAAGCAGAATCGTAAGGAAAAATATTCAACAACTATTTGGCTTAGCAGTGCTGAAAAGAAAAAAGTGACCACTTTTACTAACAGAAAAAAAAAAAGAGGTCTTTATGGTTTTTATAAACTACTGTGAGAATAGCTAACTCTCTCAAAGTCTTACCAATGAACTCACATTGGCTTTCAACTCAATGTAGTGCAAAGGGCAGAAAAACCTTGAATTTCTGCTTTGATATGGATATGTGGAGGCAGTAAAATAGAAATTTAAAAAAAAGGCAAAACAATGTTCAGCAATGCAAAACAGAACTTTTCTTAATTGAAAAATTATGATTTTGCTAGTATTCAACTGGAATGAGAAAGGGCATCACACAAAACTCCTCTTCAGAAGACCATGATTCTGCTTTAAGTCTACCAGATAAAGAAAAATAATTAAGCAACCAAAGATTCAAATCTAACTTGAAACAAAAACCTCACATCCAATTCTATTTGAAACTAATGGGTTATCACACCCAGGCAGATAACACAACTAGAGTATTAAAGCCAGTCACAATTCAGAGTTTTCAGCTTTCATATCAGTGAAAATGAAATATTGACAGAAAGTAGATGTCAGCAGACATCTCTACAAACATTTGCTCAATTCACAGCACTTTAACTTTCTTGCTGACAAAATCTTGACTGTCTCATTGGAATTGACATACTATTTCTAACTGTCTCCTTTCCTCAAATAAAAATTAACTATTTTCTTCTGTCAGTAGGTTTACTTCAGGGGCATCTATCTAAGTGAAATGTCTAAGCTTAGACTTTAGATTGAAAAAAATGCATTCAGAGAATGCAAATTGAAAGGGCTTAAAAAATACAGCTGTAGTGTAAAAATGCTAGTTTTTAATCTATGCCCTGGAATTTAGAATAACTACGAGAAATCCAAAATATTGAAAAGAGCTAGGCAGAGGCACTTACTTTGATTCTTGCTGAAAGTACCAGTCTTAGCTAAACTTTCACAAACTTTTTATTTTAAAACAGAAAGATATCATAAAATCCAATTCATTTGAATTTCTACCTCCCCTGTGTCCAAGAAATCTAAGAGGAACAATAACTCCCAATCTTATCTCAAAACTGTGCATAGTCTCTCCTGTGAGTTGTACTTAATATAAACAATCTGGTTTGGTTTTTTTTAAAATCTGTTTAAGTGAAGAATGTAGCAGAAAATGAACGCCACACTATTTCTTTCAGGTGGGAAATGCATTTTCCCCACTTAAAAAGTTAATAGACACATTTTTCCTAGCATTTTCAGTATTTTGTTTAGAAAAAGAAGGTTAAATATAAGCCATATAATGACAATAACAGCCCTGTTCAGCAGTGTGAAATAGTGAGATATTTCACTGTGACTTTTTTTCTTAAGATAGAGTAAATGCTCCTGAAAATGTCAGTAGAAACAAATCTGAAGTTTTTAGCTTTTTCACCTATTATGATTTGAGTTGGTTTCCAGGTGGAGCTACCTAGGAGAAAACCCATGAGTTTTATGTTTCCTAATCCCTAATCTATTAAGGAATATGTACTTTAATTATTCTGTGATATTCATTAACATGAAATAGACACAGAGAAATAGTGATGTCATTTTAAGTGCAGAACATCTTTAAAGAGCCTACAGAACTGAGTAGTCAGAGAATAAGGAGGCCCTAGACATGGTGAAAGATTTACTTACTTACAAAAGAAATATCTTTGTTCACACTAAGGAAAATACTACCTGCCTCTCAATCACTGAAGTGTTTATTTATCAACATAATACTCTTACTGAATTGACAAAAAAAAAAAAAAAAAACCAAAAAAAACCCCACCACACGATGGCCAAAATCTGAATCCTAGGTTAAAAGGGCACAGACAAAGTTAAAATAAGTTCACACATTTGGAACATTATGTCTTTGGATAGTTTTCCTTGAAAAAATACTGTAAAATTCATGTATTTTTAATCTAAGTGCATATTCATATTCTAAATCTAAGTGAATTACACAGATTGTGCCTGAAACGCTGAAGAGAAGAAAAAGAGCTAAGAGAATGGAAAGAAAGAAGTATGGCTGCTAAATGATCTTGCCCTTGGTTTATACCAGTGCTGCTGCTGACTTATAATTCAAGTGGGAAAAGCCAAATATATCAGAGCTAGTGAGCATCCAAAACTACCAGATCTCTGTTTCAGTCTCTCTTTTCCATGCAAGGGAGCAGGGGAAATATGTCCTGTTAAGACCTAACATAATTTGCCTCATGCTGGAGAATGAACCCAAATATTCTCTGCTGGTGAGAACCTCATAACAGGCTATTCTTAGAAGTAAAATACATGGCCAGTATGATATCTTCAAGTCGGCCTGGCTCCATTCTCTCTTTTCCCCACTTACTAGGGCTTTCTGCAAAGGCTTACAGGTCACACTGCATCACATTTTGTTCACAGTTTATCTGACATCCCTCACAAAATAGAAAATATTCTCCCATTGCACTCTTCCTGATGTCAGAATGAATTAATTAATTTGGTATGACCCTAAATAAAATTTTAACTACAGATGAAGTCATGTCACTGACTCTAGTTTAACTTAATACATTCAGAAACTCAGTAAAAAAAAATTTAAAAGACAAAAAAGAATGTGGAAGAAAAAGCCCCTCCATTTTAATAAATGAGGATATGACTCTGTAAATGAATCAACTGATAACACACCAGCTAGACAAAAAGCCTAGCTGGGACAGACAGTATTACCTTACCTACTTTTTTCTCTTTATAATGCTCAGTATTGAATAAAACTACATCCTTTGTTTATTAACTTTGTTTATTAGCAGCAGTGAAACTGCTCTTTGTTGACAGGGCAGCACAGAACAACAGCTAAGTACAATAGTCCTGTGAACACAAGAAAAAGTGACCTTGAAGAAGATGAACATAAGGACTATAAAGGATGGACACAATTGATATTATCATATTTCTGTGGGGGTTTAATGATACTGAGATAAAGCTAGACAAGATGCATAAAAAGGAAAAAGGAAGTAGGTAGCCCCTGGCTATACCTGTTACTTCCAGTTTTCCTCAGAACAACAAACAGATATTTGCCTCTACCTTTTCCTCAGCAATTCCAACTAATTGCAAGTTTAAACTGAGAATTGGAATCTTTCTAATTGTTTCTTGTTTGTTAAAATTTATCTTTTACTGAATTGTTTATTGTACTTTTACAGTCTATAGTAGACATAAAGCTAGAAAGTCACAACTAAGTTTTAAACAGACACAATATAGCAAAAAATCCAATTTATCAAGATCTTTTCCAACATTCCTTTAGTGAAAATAAAAAATATGAGCATTTAAAATTAAAGATAATACCACATTGCTCCAAAAGTTTAATGGCCAAATCATTCAGACAAAGCTCCCTAATCTCTCTATAGCTGATAATTATGAGAGTAACCACCTGTAAACAAGGAAGGTTCCTTCATAAGTCCATATGGAAAGTACTTTACACCTTTGAATATTTTCACACCACTCTGTTTTATTTCAATGTAATTGAGAAGGTTCTAATTATTCTTTTCTTGATCTTATTTAAAATCCTATGTTACAACAGAAGTTTCCACAAGTTTCATGCAAATATTATGGTGATTACACTGGGGAATTTTTCCTCATTCTCCATAGCTTCTCAAGCTGTTAAGAAAAAAAAATTAGAAAATCGTTCCTTAAAGCATTGGGAGTCTGTCTATTCCTACCATATTTTTCTCATTTGACTCTAAAATAAACATATTTAGTTACATTTTTAATTCTTTCCCCCTAAAAAAATTCTTCTTTTTTCCTCTAACAGATTTTGTCATCTATTTCTTTACCTTCTCCAGCTGTACTCGAAGTATCAGTATGACTCTGGTTTTAATGTTTAAACATCAAGCGGGTAAGCTAAATCCATACTGTTACCCACGACAGTGGTAGTTTTCCTTCTGCTCTTTACTCTTGTGACAGAGCCAACACTTCCCAGGTAATTTTAGGTCTCATTTAAAGTAAGATTAACCATGCCAGTTGTAATTGGAAAAAGTGCCCCCAACTCACCAAGGAAACTCTCCAAGTTCATTCCACAACTGCATTCACTCAGTTAAAAATATTTTATCTCCAGTTCCATGGCCTTGTCCCTGTGTTTGCAATCCACACTGTCCCAAAGGAGCTGCTTTGATAAAGTGCTGAAGCTGTAAGAACTGAACCTCAGCTGACAATGAAGATCAGGAGCAAGCAGTTGAACTTACAGCAGAAGTAGGCTGCCAGGAAGTGTATGTGACAAAACACAAGACCAGGATCTTTGAAGTTGGGCATATGCACAGTCATTACAAAAAAATTTCATCCCAGTTAAAGTAAAAGAAATTACAAGATTATAGATTAAAAATTACAGATAATTTTGGTCAATTTTTTTAACTAACTCATTACAAAAAAAAAGATGTAAGCAGTCAATCTGCATGCTTTCCTTTACATCCAGACACCTTCAACTTCACTTAAATAATTTCTGTCACTTCTGATAGGAAAAAAAAATTGTCTCAAAGAAAATTGTGTTTCAAAATTTGGAAAAATAGTCATACTGACAGAAGAAAACTTTTAGAACTCTCATTTATGGGTAAAGAAGCAACATAAGCTCAATCTTTACTGGATTTTAAAAAGGACACCATCAGAAACAACTTACAATAGGTGATATTATTTGAATCTTCAGTTCTACTGATACCATAATATTATCATGTGCTACTGCTGCTAAGTACTTTGGACAATTGAAAGTGGAGTTTTCAGAAACTGTGCATAGGAACAGTGAGTCTTTCTTTCTGCATTCAGTCTCATATTGATGACAACCAGCATCTGTCCTTAATTTCCACGAGAAGGCACAATGGACAGGGAAAATCTATAGCTTGTATATTGCTGTAAAATAAGCACATCAGGCATAGCATTATCCACATCCGGAATCATGACACTCTCAACTACCACCACTTGCAGTAGTCTATCTATAAGAGAATCCCAACCAGAAACCAAAATGTCTCTAGACCTGATAGGTCAATCAACCACAAAAGATCCCCAGGTAAAAAAAAGTTGAAACGGTCAGAGCTCCTTGCTGAACAGAAAGGAAATAACATCTCTTTTTTTTTTTTTCAACAGAAAAGTACTTTATTATCTAGAATTAGGATTGTTTTGCAGCTATTGCAGCACCCTTACTATGATATAAGCTTTATGCAGAACTCAAGACTCCTACTGGGATATTTTCCATACACATTTGAGACAGGATGTACACAAACTTTCATATCGTATACAAAAATTCTCACCTGAAATCTAAATTCCTAGAAATACGCTTGGCTCTCATAAAAGTTTTCTTTTACAGTATATTTCTATCCTATCATTCTACTTTTTGTACCAAAAAACATGCTGATTTTTATAGTTAGATGTATTTTCCTGATTCACTTGAATGCTCTTTTGAAGCAGAAATATTACACTAATGTAAAAACATTAGAAATCTAGCTGCCTTTTGAATATCTCTACATTTTTGCTGATACTGCTTATTTCAGGAATTCTATTAAATATCAGTTCTAAGGATTCTGAGCCACATTTATATACATTTTGATTACTAGACCTTTACTTTTTAAACAGCCTTATTATTAAAAGTATACAAATTACTGTTCTGTCTAAATTATTCACTCACAAGAAGTTTCACAGCTAATCTTATATTTTACTTGTTTTCATAAATGACACTTTTATTAACTTTATTTTAAATTTCCTTTTAAAGGTATATGGTATTTGCTAAATGCTCCTGAAAAAGAGGCTTACTCAGTTGTTGGCAATTAAGCACATTGCAACATTATTACATTTATAAAGGGCATCTCCAGCAGAGATAGTATTTCTCACAGTCACTCGGGTTACTTTTTTTGCATCATCTGTTGACTTACAATAGGAAGCCATTCACTTCACACATGTAGCCTTAGAAATGTCAAAAATAACTAAGGTACTGTGATAAACGTTTTTGTCCTTACTATGAAAGGAAAAATTACTTTTTCATTGGACAATTACACACATAGCCAAAATAAATACACACTAAATAATAGGTCAGACTGTCTTGGCTCCGAAATGTAACACCTCCTGACATTGCAGTATCATGATTAGAATGAGTTCATTCCACATTGTTTACAACATTCATGAGGATTTTCAATTATTAAGTAACCCCTATCTTTTTACTTCTGTGACAGGAGTGTTCCTATCTTGATGATTTTCCTTTTCTAACAAACAGGAAATAAATGTGAGCAATGCTGGGAAAGCAAGCATAAACAAGTCTTGGTTGTGCTCACCATATGATTGTCTCAACTTCACCCAAGCAAACTACACCAACGTTTGATGATGAATAATCACCACCAGAAGTGGTGTTTGCAATTATTTCTGATGCCTCTTGGTTTTGAGCATGTCAGTGTTCTTACTGTAAAAGTAGCACCAGTGAAGCCACATTGCTAGCAGCACTCTAGGGGGAGAGCCTTTTGAAACAGTTTGCCATTTCTGAGGAGACTGTAATTTTCCATATTGCTCACATTTCTAAAGTAACAGGAAGCAAGGCCAAAACACAAATTACTTCCATCATGCTACTTTTTTTTTTTAAATGAGGAAGGAGCTCAGAGAGACAGATGTTCTCACCTGCAGGAGGGTCTTCTTCTAAGTGTATGAACAAGGTGTTTAATGATTTTTCCCACACTAATTATATCTAAAACCATGCCTCCATACCTCCCCTTTACTGAAAAAGTGCACTGAACTCAAACTTCATTTCTCAGAAGTAAAATATGTCAATTTAGGTTGCAGCAGTATTTCTTCATTTAAGATTAAAAGTATTTGATGAAAAGTATTCAGTAAAAGATAGGCAACTTGTGCTTCAAATATGGTATAAATAATAGTTAATCCACTACTATTTCTGATCGATAATGCTTGAGTTTTCCGAATAAGTGGAGTTGTACAAAACCACCCCAACCAACCAGTGTCAGAGAGAAGATCAGAATTTAATCCTATATTGAAATTCTTTAACCTCTTAATTAAAGCCTATTAATTAACCATTACAAGCTCAGAGTTACTGGGAATACATGGGGGTTGTAAGAGAATGAAGTCAGGCCACCAGCTGGCCTGCTGCCCATGCTTGGCTGCCCATAACCCCACAGAGTGAAGGAAGCAGCAGCAGCAGGCTCCGGGAGCTACCAGAGGGAGAAAGGACACTGACAGCTCTGTGAATATCTGTTTTTCTACAAAGCTTGAATACTGTAGTAAATATAAACAGATTTTACTCACATTTGTTTTAGCACAATTGCACTTAAACAAGAAGAATAAGTCTTAGTTTTGCTCTTCACCAAGCAATTCTTCTCCTGCATTGTAGTTCTTATGTTCATGCATTTTATTTTTTCATATTATTGATCAGGGCACATAGATTACCATATTGCTATGCCATCATATAAATTGCTGAGAAACCTTTTCTTTCTTTTTTCTTTTTAAATAATAAGATCTGCTGGCCTAACCCCTGAGTGGGTTCAATGCAAATCAGACTTGGCAGATTCTGGCAGAAGGAAAGCCTTACTTTATAATGTGGTTTTCCCTTTGCACTTTCTCACAGAGGTATCCTCAACTGCCATGACTTTGTAAAAAATCTATTAGCCTAATTATAGACATTGTGGAATAAAATTTGGAGAAAAAAAGAATATTTATTATCTTATATCTAATATTTATTATCTTCCCTACTGTAATTGACCTGTCTGGTCTATTCCACCTGTAGAAAATAAATCATGTCCAAAATCAATTACCATTCTTATTTTGCATGTCTTTTGTATCCAGGACTGACCAGACATCACTATTCAAAGATGACACAATATCAATACTGATCTATTTCCAATTCTTTCTGCTGCTGTAACTAAGCTGCTACATGATCTTTGTATCAGTCGGTTGCCAACATTAGAAGCAAGAGCTTTCTTTAAATATGGACACCCAAAGAAGCAGCTTATTATATATAACTCTCACTTTCACGTTTCCCTGGCCTCTCAAGGTAGAGTCAAAAGAGAGGCAAAGGCATGGCTGTGATATCACAGCCAATACCTGAACAAATCACAAGAGGAGATAAAGTTGTGATCCTAGGATTATCGCAACAATCAGTGTTGCATGTCTAAGCAAAGAAAGAATATGCATTTAGAGCACATAGGTAATTGGTTTTGTAATAGCTAGGAAATATACACAGTGGAGTCCCAAATCCAATGGCAAATCTTTTAAAGAATAGTTCCCAACAGAACACATAGCATAATATTTTCTTAAGAAATTCAATACAGGTACTGTAAAGAGAAGAATGCAGCAACACCACTAGATACGATGAAATATGACTAAAATATGCTTGCTACTTTAAATTCACATTCGATCTTGAAACAGACAACATGCTCTTGCTGCGGAAGCTACCTGTTAATCAGATTTTTGTCATTCAAATATGAGTGATTTTCACCCGGTTAGTGAACACTGCACTAGAAACAATAAAACATGTTTAGCTCGTGGGCACGTAACAGGGAGAAGGGGGTGTCCACAACTCTCCCTAAACTGTTTTCTTACATGCTCTGTATACACGGATAAAGTACGCCTGAGAATAGAGGTCTGACTGTATTCCTGATGACAAAAATCAAAGTTCTCTCTGCTTAATATCCTCACACTGAAACAAGAAAATCCATTTCCTACAATAAACCTATTCTTAGTAATCAGCTTTGGAACCAGAGAATATACAAATGGACACAAGACCTCCTAAAGGATAAGAAAAAGATGACATGTAGAGAGAGTAACTAGTGTCACTGACCAGCTTTCAAATTTTTGAGTCATTGAATCATGTTAGTGACAAATCCAAATTCCAAATAGGCCCCAATAAAAACTGGATTTTTGTTTCTGTGACAGTTCCTTTTTTTGCTCTGTGAGAATCTTCACCGTCTGTTAATGTTATTCATAGATGAGACTTTGTACCCAGTAGTATTCCTCCTCACCCCAGGCTTCTGATCAACTCACCCTGGCACCATCTGTCTGTGTTTGCTCTGAGTCCAAGATACTCCAGGAACCACATCACTACGAATTTACTTCAACTTTCTCTCTATACAGAACATAATCAGAAAAATATCTTTTGGAAGAGATAAGTATATTCTCTAGTTTTGTAAAATCAGTATTACTTCTACTACAATCACAGAAAGCCACCTATGAGTGCACAAGTAAAAGTGAATGGGAATGATGATGTTGAAAAAGTAAAAAGATACATTCATCTGTAAAATAGAAGAGCTGACAGAGGGTTTCACGACGTAAATATTTTGAGGACTGTCCTCCTTTTGGAGCATACCTGGATGTTCTGACTATCTGTTCAATTGTCCTCATATCTCTAAAACCAGAACTAGAGTGAAGACTACCACCATGTAACAAAAATCTGCTCCTGGTGGTAAAAGACAATCATCTCATCTAGTATGTCTTCCCTAGGTAAACGTGGCAGAGCTCCACATCCTGCAGTCAGCCTTTCTAAATCAGTCTAATCCTTTCCTGCCTTAAATAAGGGAGAATAAATAGACACTTCTTTCCTCTAGCCTTGCTGCCCCTCAACATCTCTTCAATTAAGGAATGAATATTTAATTATATTTTTATATAATTAATTGAGCAAATACCACAACTACTCCTTATCAAAGGAATAAGACGACAGTGATAATAACATTTTACTCACCCTCACTCTGAAAATTGTATCACAATCAACCACTGCAAATACATCAAAATAAAAGCACATAGCTGAGAGAATAAACCCACCCAGAGACAAACACAACATTAACTCATAGCTATCAATTATACAGAAATGTTGTTGAAAAAAGTTGGGAGTTTAAAAGCATGTAACCAACATAACTAAACTTTCATCTGAAAAGCTCTGCAGCTGGGAAGCCTAATTGTATTTTCAGCAAGCCTAATTGTGTTTCCTGACTCCAGGGGACAGGAATTCCCCAGATGCTGTTGACTGACAGGTCTGGTTCTGCTTTCAACCTGCAAGTAAGCAAAAACATCCACTTCTATGTGAAACTCAGTATGAAAACCATCACTGTTTCCACTGGTATCATTAGCAGCCGGAAGTGCCCAATACTTTGTATTAGCATTCAGCACTACTCACAGCTGGGGTCATTTGTAGAAGTAATTCCAGAGGTACAAACTACTCTCAGTACCTGCATTCACTAGCAAACCTGAAGATGTATGGTTTAAACCACACAGGTAGGCTTTGTGAAGCGCCAAAGATCTTCAATATCCACCAGATCCATTTCTAGGGTGACTAGCATTAAGTATTTTAGAACTTGGTTCCTGGTTCGGAAATTTGGTATTGGTTTCTGAACTTAATTGCTGATTTTCCAAGAATTTGATCCAACATCTTGAGAGTATTTACATAATTGATTTAATTTGTTTATATAATTGATTCAACCATGATCACTGAATCTCCCCTCTTTCCTGAATATTTACTCAACATTTTTCATTATGGTCGTAACTTGATATCACTACCTGCAGCACAAAACAAAAATATTTAGAATATTTTTTATACCAAATTACCATTCATTAAAACTACCCTTTGAAAGCCTTTTTTATTGCACCAATCACTACTGATTTAAGAAGCCTGATGTATTTGATACAAGCAGTTAAAAGTCATCAGCGAAGCCACTTCGATTATTTCAGGAAATGTTATTTTTACTACTAAATAATCTTTTATACATCTCTGACTTCAAATTCTTCATCAGCTGTCTTCCCAATTCATCCAATAATTTTAAAACTTCTTCTAGTTATTTCCAGAAATTTTTCAATCACTCAGTAGCATGTACAGCATTAGCATGTACAGCAGAAGAAATTAAGGTATCTTTTGTTCATGTTTTCTTACTAACAGTTTGTATGGAAAACAACCCAAACCAAACCAAAATGGGAATTACTTTGGGATAAAGATACTGCTCAAGAAAAACTATACAAGTTAGCACCTTTACATCAGTCATACCTTTACTCATGTGTGATACTCAATATCCAGGGAAGTTATTCCTCTTTGGTAAAAGCTGGGCTGAGTTTTTCCAGGTAAAATGTTGAGAGGATGAAATAGATTCAAAGAAGGTGATAAGGAGAAATATACTGAGGAGAGGTACTGAACGACTGTTTTGATCTACGGTCTCATGCAAAAGGTCTAGAGAATCATCCCTGGAGAAAGTAGCTCTTAGCTTATAATACTGGGTGAGCATGACAAGCATTGAACACAGCAGAAAGCTCAAGTCAGCAGTTTTCATATGAAAACAGAAGCTGTAATGCCAAAACAAGCTCAAGTTAACTGTGCCATAATTGTTTTTCCCAAGTGATGAAAAGAGACACTCATAACTCTGCTGTATCATGTGAGTGCATCCTGAACATACTCTACGTTTACAGTACTACAAGGGTGGCTGCATGACTCACAGAAACATGGCTTTAGGGAAGAGAGAGATCAGTTCCATTAAAGTCTGACTAGTTCCAACATCCTTTGATTTTATGATTCTGACTGCTAAGCTTATTATTTTCTCTTGGAAAATAGAACACTAATCTAGAAGCATCTATTTTGACATATTTTTAAACTAGATAATGCAGAAAACACTATAGTGTGTTGATCTTTTCTTCAAATCCAATAGTATTAACTTAAATTTAAAATGTTTAGAATACAGAAAATACTGACAAAAATAACAAATATCCACAGTGAGGAAAACTGTAACAGAGTGGAGCAGCCCAGAGAGCCAAAATAAAATACACTGGGAACTTGCCAGAGAGAGATCAGAAAACCTTTAAACTAGAAAAACAGAAATCTTGAGTTTGAAGAAGACTGTATATGAAAACAATTTTTGTGTTATTAAAAGGAATTGTCTCAGCTAACTGGAGCCCAGAAATCAGATACACCAAGCAAGCCTGGCTGTACATTCTGATTTGCTCCTTTAAGTTTCAGACTAGGATTCTGTCTATGCAGGAGGGCTGTAGAATTGCTGAACCCCCAAGCTTCCCTTCAGTTTAAAGCACCCTAACTGTTGTTCCATAGCATAAAACTTTTGTGCTGGGCTTATATTCCCATTATTCTAATTATTCTAATGGGAATATTAATTCTATAAGAAAAATTACCAGAGGGCAAATAATCACATAAAACATGCCATCCAAAGTGATTCAGATAACATAAACCCCATGGAAGTTCAGATTTTGGTATTTGTTATGTTCACAATGAGAATCATGAACCTGAGCACAATTCATCAATGTAATATCACACTTTTTTTTTTAAAATCCAATTATGAGAAGACAATTGTTCCCTTCTTGAAGAGAAAGACAAATGTATTTTAAAAGTTGATAACATTTTCTATCAACCTGCAAACAAAACATAAGAATCAGAAGATATTCTCTTTTTCTTTTCTTTTGCTTAGTCTCTGCCAAGTCATTTCCAGGAATGTGACTAAGACATTATTTTAACAAAATAGAAACTCTCTAAGAAAGCTAAGAACATGTTGCTTATGACAACATTTCCTTGATTAAAAGAAAAAAACCAACAGTTATTACAAAGTTACTTCCGCAAACTTGAATTTCCCTCAAATTGACATAAATAAAAACTTATGTACCATGAATGGTTGAAACTTTATAGATAGTCCGTGAAAGAACCTCCATACATAGTAGCAGCCATTGGTGCACTGAATAGTCATTTCTAAATTTTAAAAAAAAAACCACAGATGTCTCTACAATGTATATATATCCAATCCATATTTTCAAGAATTAATAATTACCTACTTTTTTTTTTTTCATATTTTCACCATGGTTTAGTTAGAGTGCCTCAGCAATAAAAGCCGCTCCTCTGCCAGTTTAGTCCCTGGCAAATTAGAAAAAAATAAGGTTCCGATTTCATTCAGCAAGTCAAAATCATCTTATGCCACTTCTTGGAATAATCTTACTTGGAAGTAGTAATATTGCACGTAAAATAGGGTTCACATCACTTCTACTCACAGAATATAACATGCCCAGTCATTTTAAGGAGAACAACATTAAATTATCATGAATAATGTTGTGTGCCGCAGCTAGGGCCTGACCTTCTCTAGAAGTTTTGACCTTCCTAATACAAGAATTGATAAACATCATATAAATTGATGCATGATCTTTATCATCAGTTCTTCACAGAATGAAATGCACAATTCTTTTATGGCAAATTAAAATTAAAGCATTCATTACGCTTACAGTTAATGCCAAAATGAGTGTGTAGCCTCTATGTTTTGCAAGAACATCCTCTGCCTCTGTCCTAAATGTTCCATTGGAAACTGAGGTCAGTGATTCAGCTGCAGGCTTAACGTGCTTTCCTCTTATTACAAGAGTATCACTTCTGTCTTGTTTAAGTTAGGCTTAAGCCAGCATTTTCTAAATCTATTTGCTTATCTCATTCAGACAACCTGTCATCCCTCTAGGGGTACTGTCTATTTCTTTTGGAAAGCAGTTCAAATCAGGATGTTGTCAGCATATTAGTAGTGCCACAGCCTGTGACATTCACAAACCCTGAGAAACTGCAAAAATTAGAGAGAAAATACTTCCCACAAAGCTTTTAGGAGCTGCTCTATGTTAATGTATTGCAGCCTGTATTGTCTACTAAGCATCACCTTACACCTATATGCAAATAGATATGGAAACACTCCATTCTTCAATCATATAATATCTTTTACTTCTTATTATGTTGCGTAACACAAAACTTCAAGAGATTTCAGTACACATTTCTGCTGTCAAATTCAGTGATCAACCTCTTACAGTTCTTAGCAAGCAAACAAACTTCCAGCCTGAAAATAAACAAAACTCTTTATGGGAAAAGGGAAAAAATCCTGTCATCTTTCCAATATTTGGATGTCTTTAAGCAGCAAACATCAGAAACTTTCTTTCCTGAACCATTGCATAAAATCACAGGGCTCTCATATCTTGAATACTGTGATGCTGATCACTGTTAATTAAAAAAGATTTAATAGGGCTCTTAAAAGGAGATAAGACAACAAGGATGACCAGAAGAAGTTCCTATCATAGAAGGAAAAACTCTGACTCTGCAGCTTAAATGGATAACTGTACGAAATATAATAGACTACATGGAACATAATAGAAATGGTTAAAGGTTAGTATAGCATAGACATAGTATAGACAAATTATATAACACAAGACTTCCCATTGAATATGGGAAGTAGTTTTAAAGCAAACAAAGGGTGACAACTACTCTACACAGATAATTAAATTGTAGAATTCATTTTCACCAAGTTTTGAAACCAAGATTATAAATAGGTTTAAAATGGGATTGCAAATAACTATGGCAAACAGATTCCTTATTGCCAGGAAATAAACCCAGCAGTATGTGTGCAGCCACTGCCTCAGGAAGTCACTAAAATACCTGTATCAGAACCAGTCTATGCATACCCTTCTCCTTATGTGTGTTCTGGGTACTCATTGCTGGACACTGCCAACATACAATATTACAACAGTGGAATCTTCAGTGCCTTCTACCATGG
This sequence comes from Oriolus oriolus, assembly GCA_013400235.1. NCBI lineage: Eukaryota > Metazoa > Chordata > Aves > Passeriformes > Corvidae > Oriolus > Oriolus oriolus. The sequence continues at coordinate 994,631 of VXBT01011416.1, read as the reverse complement.
AATTCCATTATTGTGATTGGAGCTCAACATCATTACATAACATTCCAAGATTCATGCAAAAGAAAAATAAAAATTCCAAGTCAAACCCTTAGGCACAAGACCACCATATCCTAGCGAGGAACAACCTGAATACACCTTTTACAAAATATACCTTATTAATCTGAAGAAATAAAAATTGGTAGGCTGATTGCTGAGCACCAAAAGCAGTTGCTTCAGAGGGCAGCTAAGAACTTCTACTCTGTAAGGATTAAAATATGGAAATATCTCAAACACTGCTGATAAAACTCATGATGAAGTACACAGGAGCTGGAGATAAAAGTATTCTTCATCAAGACAAGTTATGCAAGACCATTCTCAATATCAGAATGATTACAGAAATTGGGAGAGGTGCCTAACATCTGCAGGAAAGAAAATGTCTCTTCCACCTTGAAGAAGCATAAGGATCTATGGAACCACAGACTGGTCAGACTCACCTTGATTCCTGGGAAAATGATGGTACAACTAATCCTGGGAACCATTTCTACGAACATGAAATACAAAAAAGTGATCAGGAGGCATTTACCAAAGGAGAGTCATGCTCGACCAATGTAATGACCTTCTGCAGTGAAATGAGTGCACAAGGGGAGAGCAGTGAACATTGTCTACCTTGTCTCCAGTAAGGCTTTCCCCACTGTCTCCCATAACATTCTCATAGAGAAGCTGATGAAGTATGCTGGATAAGCAGACTTTAAAGTAAACTGAGAATTGGCTGAGTGGCTGGGCCCAGAGCAGGAGATCAGTGGCACAGTCTTGCTGGAGGCCAGTTCCTAGAGGTTTATCCCAGGGGTCAGTACTGAGTCCAGTCCTGTCCAATACCTTACTGATGTAGATGATGGGGCAGTGAGTACCTTCAGCAAGTTTGTGGATGACACCAAACTGGGAGGGGTGGCTGATATGCCTGAAGGCTCTGTTGCCATCCAGAGGGACCTTAACAGGCTGGAGAAACAGGCTGACCAGAATCTGCACCTGGGGAGGAACCACATGCACTGGTACAGGCTGGGAACTGCCCAGCTGGAGAGCAGCTCTGCAGAAAAGGACCTGGAAGTCCTGGTTGAACACGAGCCAGCTTGCCTTGAGGAAAAGGAAGTGAATGGCATTCTGGGTTGTATTAGGCAAAAGCATTACCATGAGGCAGAAGGAGGAGATCCTGCCCTTTATTCAGCACTGGTGAAGCCACACCTGAAGTTCTGTGTCCAGTTCTGGCCTCCCCAGTTAAACATGGACATACTTAAGACAGTCCAGCAAAAGGCCAAAAAGACAGGGACTGAAACATCTCTCATGTAAGGACAGAGAGAGAGCTTGAACTTTTTAGCCTAGAAAAGAAAAAGGTCAGGGAGCGGATCTTATCTGAAGGATAATACCTGAAGGAAGGCTGCAAAGATAATGGATCCAGGCTCTTTTCAGCAGTGTCCAGTGACAGGATCAGAGGCAATAGGCACAGACTGAAGCACAAAAGTTCCCTCTGAGCAGAAGGAAACACTTCATACTAGGGGTGACCAAGCACTAGCACAGGTATCTCTTGCCCAGAGATTTTCTAGAGTCTCCATCCCTGGATATATTCAAAATCCAGCTAGGCATAGCTGTAATCAGTGGCCCTAAGTGACCCAGCATGAGATAGAGGGTTGGGCAAGATGACCTTCAGAAGTCTCTTCCAACCACAACCATTCTGCGATTTTGCAGTACAGAATTCAAGTCCAAGAGCATCAGACTAATCCTAAATCTGCCCATAAGGACACGTGGTCCAAGGTTCTACAAAAACATCTTCTCCAGAGCAAAAGTGAAATCTGTAACATGATACCTTGTTTTCAGACACTATTCTGCTTTCTCTCACCACATTTCGTCCTCCCCAGATTCACTGTAAATAAGTTTTTTCATCAGCAAAGGTGGACAATCAGATATACCTTGAAATAAGACTCAGATACCGACAGTGATTTCAAGTGGAAAGTGTTCCAGTATGTATGAATAGTGGTAAAAATTTCTACAGACATTTATTCTCCTGCCCAGTGTCCCACAGTGTTCTCTGGTACAAAATTCTTTGCAAGCCGTCAATGTCAGAAAAAGAAATAAAATTTAAAAGTTGCACCATTAGTATTTCTGTTCAATTTTCTTCCTGAAAGTTTACAATAATCACAAAAATAAACCCTGATAATTAATAAATTAAAGAAATTATCACAAGTAAACAATGCTGGAAGACACTTTTAAAAGTCACTTAGTCCATACTCTTGTCCCACCACAGGACCAGCTACACTTGTGCCTCTTCTAACAGATATTTGCCAAACCTGCTCCTTAGGATTTTCACAGCTTCCACATAAGTCGTAAACAAAGTATGCAAGCATTTTAAGTTTTCTTTCCATTAAAAGGTTGTCCCTACCAAGTTCAGTCCTCCCTAATGCAATTTAAGTTTACTCCTTTCAGCTTCACCATGAGATGAACATGGAAAAGTGATAGTTTCCTTCCATTTTTCAGCAATGTTCTGTATAATTAAAGACTTCTCCATTTCCTTTATTCCCTGGGATTTTCTCTTCAGGAGGCTAAATTAACTCGTATGTTTGATTCTTTCCTAATACATACCATGTGTTTTAGACACCTAATTATTCATTCCTATTACTCTCCACTGAATTACAACTGCTTCACATAATTTTTGAAAGGCATGCTACCCCAGGTGAGATCTTACCAAAGCCCAGCAGTGTGAAAACGTCTTCACAGTGCTTCCTGGCTAGTGTCTGTACATTCCTGTATGACATTAATCTCTTTCAGGATACTGGCTACAGCTCCACTTACATATTATTATGGCTCCCTGATTCTCTGCCAAAGAATATTACCCTACACCATTTTTTTTGTCCTGTGTCATCCACATAAACTACCTCTACATAATATCACTTTGCATTTTTCCTTTTGAATGGCATTATAACATCATAACCATATCTTGGGGTTTTCAGGATAATTTTTGAATATAATCCTGCCATTAGATGTTAGCACAAGACTGGGAGAAGTGTATCTATACATTCAGTGAGTATACAAATCAATTAATTTCTTAATTATGTAATAAAGACACTGAACAAAAGTGGTTCCCACAGAGATCACCATTCAAAAAAATCCTTCCATAATAACAGTAACCATTTATAAATACTTTTTGTTAACTATAACTCATCTGTTTACCCTGCCCATATAGTATTTTCAGTTTCTTGAAAGCCATATGCTTCATATGTACAACACTGGTGAGCAGAACAAATTTTGCTGAGTTAAGGAAACTGTGAATACAAAATACTGAGGTGTTGTGAACAAAATGTAATATTGCCAGTATGTAACAATAACCAAAAAATAAAATATTCACTATTAATATTGTTTACAATTTTATAAGCTCTTAAGCAAGAATATCAGAAAGAGAGCTCAGAATAATACATTGCTTTATGAATATCTAATTATGTCCTATTTTTCCATTTTAATTCATGAACATTTTTCACTGTGTATTCTCAAAAAACATCACATCTTTCGTGACCCACAAGTATGAAGTCCCACTTAAATATACATATTAAATAATGAATGAACACTGATTCTGCCCAGGAAATAATTAACAAGTTATATGCATGCTTTCAACCAGTTATGCATGAGTTCAAAAGCAAACATCTCTTTTATCACACGAACTTACAAGGCATTCACCTCTAGAAGAAAGAAAAGACAGCAACTTAACTGTTTAAAGCTTAAATAACATCTGAAGTACATTTTAAGAATTTGAAAATTTAGAATAATAAATATTTTTTAGTTTCTCTTTATGAAGGGAATATTTTCAGCTCCATACTTTAAGTTCTACTCTAAGACTGAATGTCCTAGCTTTGCTAGTTTCTGTTAAAACTTAACATTTTCAGATAGCAAAAAAAGCACTGGCTTAACCATATAAAAGGTTCATGGATGAAATACTGGCTCCACGAAAGTCAAAATTTCCTCAGCTTTGGCTGACCCAAGATTTCACCTTTTATCTGCTGAAGTTCTGAAACTTTACAGATATTCTAAAAGCATGAAAAAAATGACATGATGTTTTCCTGGTCCTTAGGAAGCTCTTCCTACATATGATGTAGATTCACATAGCATTCTATGCATGACCCAGACCATGCATGTGCATAGACATGCTATAAATAATGCTACATGTCTTATCATTCCAGCTCCTCATGCACAGAAAACACATCACTTCACCAGGAGTTTCATACATGGAACATTTGCCAAAAAAACCCCCAAAAAAACAACAAAAAAAAAAAGACAAATGGAACAGTAGTAACTTCTTAAATGCAATCACTTAAGTCACTGATAAGTAGAGTAAAACCTGATTTCAGTTTTCCCTTTGCACATGAGGGGTTGGAAAGCAAATGGTGCTCAGCTTGTAAAATGCCCTCAGCTGAATGTTCTAAATGGGCAATTATTTTAAACATATTCTCCAGGATGTTCTAATGCTATACACACGTTACTTAATCTACAGAGAGCAGCTTACTTACGTCGGGGGCTCCTTTTCATTTTGCTGTTTTTGCTGTGGTTGAAGAACGTTATTTACCAGCTCAGTGATCCCACTAAAGGGAAACCACCTGTTTAAACAAGCAAATAATGTGACTGAATAACCAGCAAAACCGCACTAGTTTAAATGTTTTTCTTATCCAGCGTTAGTAGAAATACACAGGCGGAAAAGCTAGAGCCAATGGGAATGTTAGCTGCAGAACTAAGTCAGCCACTAAGGGTGTAAGGGAAGTAAAGTTCTACAATTCACCAGTTTACAAGCAGACAGCAAGAACCTACATCCAGCCAACATGTGGATGGAGTAAGAAGCTACAGGCAGCTCTCTTACAAGCCAGTCAGGAAGCAGACGACAAACTACCTGCAGCCTATCAGGTATCAGTGAAAGCTAATACCATCAAAGGTGCAGAGAGCAGAACACAGCAAAGGTGGAAAAGTCAAGCCTATTGCATCTTTAAGATATTTTACTTACTGTGTCGGCTGTGGTTTTTGCTCTTCTTTGACCCTAAAAAGATAAGTTTGCACAACTGAGTGCAACGTTGAAAACAACTACCCTGAAGTACTAAAATCTGTATCAAATGGGAAGGGAAAAGTTCCTATTTTGAGTTAAAAGGATTTGCTTTAATATTTGTTGTATTTTTATATTAAGTTGTACTATGGGCTTATTTCCATTTAGTTTTAAAAATGGGGAATGCCAAGTATAGAAAAGTTTAATATGTAACTAAAAATTAAATCAGTAATGTTCTATGCCTGACTTCCAATTTTTTACACGTAATACCGTGTTAAAACGTTTCCAGCAATACATTCAGCTATAAATACAAAGGAAGTTGCTTTGATTATGTGAACTACAATCTATCTTTTTGTTTTTATTCACAACCAAACTGCCTGTCATAGTTCAAGACTGATTTATAACACATAATATGCCATTTAAAATGCAATATATTAAGCTAACAGATTAAAGGAAAATCTGCATTATATTTATTAAACTACAGTGATGTCAGAACCCGAAGACAACATAACTAAAAACTAAGGAAGGAAAGCTAAGGAATTTTAATCTTGAGTGAACTTTACTAGGACTTGCTTAAAGAAATACTTGGATAATACATACAGTAGGTCTGTTTAGTACTGATTAATATTTGTCTGCTGTCTTTAGGAAGATATTCCATCTAAAATACATGCTTTAACTTAAGTGAGCAAGCTAATGTTCTTTTACCAAGGCTGTGCTGGTTTCAGCTGGGGTAGAGTTAATTTTCTTCACAGTGGGTGGTATGGGGCTGTGTTTTGAATTTGTGCTGAACACAGCATTGATTAAATATAGAGATGTTCTTGTTATTGCTGAGCAGGGCTTACACAGAGACAAGGCCTTTTCTGCTTCTCGCACTGCCACACTGGTGAGGAAGCTGGGGCTGCATGGGAGGTTGGGAGTACACACACCACCTCTCCTGAGCTGAGACAAGTGACCCAAACTGACCAAAGAGATATTCCAGACCATATGACATCACACTCAGAAAATAAAGTTGGGGGAAGAAGGAGGAAACGGGGGGCATTCGGAGTGATGGAGTTTGTCTTCCCAAGTAACGGTTACACCTGATGGGGCCCTGCTCTCCTGGAGATGCCCGAACACCTCCCTGCCCATGGGAAACAGTGAATTAATTCCTTGTTTTGCTTTGCTTGGGTGAAAGTAGCTTCTACTTTCCCGACTAAACTGTCTTTATTTCAACCCAAAAGTTTTCCATCTTTAACCCTACTGATTCTCTCTCCAGTCCTACTGGTGAGGGAGTGAGTGAGCGGCTGCCTGGGGCTTGTTTACTGACTGGGGTTAAGCCATGACAAAACACAAGAATAGAGACATATCCCCACAGGAATATTTACATCCTCTAATTGCAGGTATTGGTCTTAAATGTCAAGTTAGGATCTACCTTCCCTGTATGTTCAAAAACCCAAAAAGGTTCCTAAATAGATATTCTGTATGTCTCTGTAGAGAATTCTCTCACCTAACTAAACAGGAAGTGCAGCCTAATAATTTTAAGAGGATGCTTAGTGTTGCACAGAAAACTAAGCTCACCAAAATAGCTCCATATCTCCCCCACCATATGCTATCACAGGAAATAACTCCATAAACAGGATTCAGTGACTATATAACAATTTAAAAAGTGAACAATGAGAAATGCTAAAATCTTTCCAAAACTGGGTACAGAAAGGGAAAACTGAACATGCAACACACAGTAAAATGTCTTCTAGCATGATTTTGCCTCTTCAGCACTTCAGAAATTTAAATACAAAGCAACATTCCAGCGCAAAAAATTAAATAAATAAATAAATAAACAAAACCGCACAAAACCAAGCAGGTATATTAAAAAAAAGAAAGAAAATAAAAATTCCTCATGCCATTGCAATTCCACTCTACCCATGCATCTTAGTCATAATATTATCTTTAATCAAGAGAATCCACACTAGTTTTTCAATGTAGAAAATTTGAAGCAGGAGCAACGGGAGGGACAGGACATCAAAGCACATCCATACTTTCTCACTAGGCAGCTCAGGGCATTTAATTTAGATTCTCCAACATTATGAGCCTTAAGGCTCCATGGTCAGCTGTGAGACGGAAACACTCCCAGATAATAATTCAGAGTTCCTAAGTGGCGTACACAGAACTAGACACTGAAATGTGACCTCTCTGACAACTGGACATTGAAAACTGAATATATCACTAATCCGTATATTCCTTTCCATACATGATTTCCAAACATACTTACTTGACACTTCTAAGTTATTACTTCATTGTGAATTTTTCTATTGAACTAAACAAAGGAAATCTGATCCCTCCACATAATTAGATTACAACAACATCTTTCCTTTGGATAATGACCATGGTCAATAATTTTTCACATGTGGAACTGAGATCAAATTAGGTTAAAATCCTAAGTGTGTAGTTTGAAATCTGTGGTACGTTTTTTTTCCAAGAGGGTCTAGCATCTGTACATAAAAGTATATATCTGGTGGCTTCAACTGCAGCTGCAAACCCTTGGTATTTTTGAAAATCTTACAATCAATTTTTAGTTTTGCACCATTAAATAAAATATATTGTCCATTACCAGACATGTTGAAAACCTGCATTTAAAATTAATTTCTCAGCATTTTAGAGGAACACTGTCTTCTAAGGCAGGATATAATATGACCCTATAATTCAAAATATCTCTCTTATAAATTAATCTCTTCTCCTAGAATTCTGTGTCTCATTCACTATACACTTTCCAACACTGCAGTTATGTGAGGACAAGAGCTTCCATTATTATATAACAGTGACGCATTCCTTGAGCACTCTCCACACATCCTTCAGTCCCTGGATTAGGAAATTATCTTCCTTGACTTTATAAGGAGCATGGAAGGCAAACTACAATTTGATAAGAAATTATGAAAAAATCTATTGTATTAATAGATTCTACCAGATGATTTTAATTTCATATTAAGCTTGTGGATCAATAGGCCTGAACCCTTCAGGTGTACAGCATAAGTATTTCTCTTTCAAGGTCAGAGAATGGACACAGATTCTGGATCTAAATCAGAAAACCACAGACTAATTTCTGCTACTTTTGTTCCAAATACTCCAATCAGATGAAATTACAAGTTGTAGGAACGGATAGAAATAATGATATATTAGAGGAAATGCACTGAATGCATTTTTAACATTGCTGTGGTTTAAATATCTTTTTCTAGACAGAAAAGGACTAAAGAGACTCCAGATACTTGAACCCTGTCTACATGTACACATACAGTTGTATTTCCTTTGGTTACAAGAGCTGCTTTGTGTTTCACTGGATTGTGTACTCCCATATTTATGCATTGCTTTCTCCCCTTCTTTCAACAATCAGCAACAAACAGTTGCTTAAAAGAAGTGTCTTGGCAGGTCAGAAAACCCCAAAACTTCCATCTCAACAGACCAACTGAAACAGCCCAAGAAGTATAACTGCATTCTGCTCCTTCCGGGCTACCTGTCTTCATTTAACCTTCCTATGTCTTTTCAATCTTATCCACTTAAAACTCTACCAAGAACAGTGCTAGTTCTCATTATTCACTAGAAACAAATTCTGATCAACACCTGTTTACTAAAACCACCAACAGGCTGCAGATAATGTGTCTGATCAACAGTGACTGAGACAACGCATTCTAACGGTGCAGAATACAAAGTATTTTACCATCTATTATAAAATGTTAGAGGAGTTCGAAACTTTTGTCACAATTTTTTTTGCAAAGATCAAAACTCCATACACTACTCCACTTGAAAACAAGCCAGGATTTTTCTGCTTGTCAACAATACAGAATTTTTACACCTTGCACTTTGTTATCGGAAACCTCTGCCCTTTGAAACATACACAGCACCATTACTCCTGCGTTCCTCTGCAAGCCTACACAGTGCAAGTGCCAGACCCCTTTGATCTTTTCCAGTAGCTAGAATCATTAAGCTAAAGATCAAGTCTCAGTGAACAGTTTTTGATGTTAGATCCTCTTCATGTACTAAAAATTTCCTCAAAGATTAAGGCTATTCCCACTGGCACAGGGAATGAATATGAGAACAGAACAGAAAGAAGAGGGAAGAGAACAAGAAAAATGGAAGCAGGAGACTAAGTAATGAAAACATCAATATAAAAATTATTACTATCCCTTTAAACTCCTAATACTTTTCTATTTTTCAGTCTACTGCCACCAATAAAAGCTTCTCTCTAAAATCTACTACATCAAAACCATAAAACATTCTTTCCAAAAGGTGCTTTGGAGACAGGTAAACTAACAAGCACTCTGTTATCAGAGCTCATCTCTATTTTAACACACTTGGATGCATAGCCACAAAAACATAGGGGAAGAATTCAGGTGCCTCAGTCTATGAAAATAACCCTTAAAACACACTCTACACCACCTAGACATCTGTATTAGTTCTTCTCAAGTGAAGTTTGAGGAATCCAGATCTCAGAATCAGACATCCTTGGCAGGGATAAACATCATAATATCTACCTCTAAACCAGTAGTACTCTCAAGATTCACAATTTGCCATCCATAGACCTACAAGCACAAGGAGATGGATTAGCTAATCTGCAGGAATAAACTGGGTGTACCTAATGTCTCCTAGAAACACTGAGTTGAGCATATAGCATAGAACACTCTATATCACTTTCATTTTAAAATGCTACAGGCCAGGAGTTTCAGTCTTTTGCTCAATAATATTCCATGTTTTCCTTATTTCCTAACTGACTCAGTGGACTAGGATAGACCAGGATGGAAGTTTTTTCTAGCCCTTTTGCTGAAATTGAGAAGATTGGAAAAGCAAGTCAATCTTTTGCTTGGGACTCATCTAGGGAAAAAAAAAATCTAAATATATTTTATTATTACTATTAATGCTGCAATGTTGCTAGTATCAATTTAATTAAGCTATTGATGCTTCAAGAGTAGTTATTATTATTAAATATATTGCCTAGGAAATCCAGAGAGTGGGAAACTTGTATGAAATTTTTAAGTTTGGAGAACATAGATCCTAATGGCAAAGCAGGATATATGTGCAGTAGCTCGACAAGCAATGCATGTTACACTAAACTTGATTAAGAATTAACATAAGATTAAATATTAATGCACCAAACTATCTGGTTTTCCTAAAGCAGATCATACAGGAAGGATGAGGGATAGTCTCAGATCTATAAAAAGAATCATCACGTTTTGCTTCCTCTGCAGATACCATAGTGACACTGACCTCCAGCTTTGTTCACAATAAAGAAGTAGAAATAGTTCAGAGAAGACAGCAGCAAATAACTTGTCTCAAACCCAGATTTATATTATACGCAATAAAAATCTAAAAAGCTGCTATTGTTCAAATAAAAACAGCAGCATGAATGCCAACGACTTCATAACCACTTACAATATAAGGTGAATTAAACTGAATACTACTCTCAGGATTAGCATTTGTGCTTCTTTGCATTCCAGACCCCACTAACCCAGATGCCAGAACAGAGACTCAGCTTTCTTAAGAGTCAGGGTGCCAACACACAATCTTTGAAGTGTTCTTTCTCTCTTCAATAACTGTCTACAATTATTAGCAGATTTGAAATATTCCAAAATCTTTTGATAATTAGCAAATGCCTTTTCAATGCACAACTAGCAAAAAGATTTTAATGAAGGTACGCAACTAGCTTCCTCTGGAATTTATATATTCCCACTGTCATAGTACATGAACATCATAATCTCTAAAACTATTTACCATTGGCAATATTTCATAACTTACAACAACTTCTTTCCCTGAAACTTATACCCTTGAAAATTGCACTAAAAATAAAACAGATTTAAAGAAACAATTATCAAATTCTAACCTCCCTTCCCTCTTGCTTCCCTGTGCTTCCCATTCTTTCTCTCCAAAGAACTGCATTCAATGCATAACTATATCCAAACCACTATGGGGATACCCATTCCCTTGATTTAATTGTGCTGAAAAAGAGGGATGATCATCAGCTCCAGCGACATTCAGAGTTTTCCACACTCTGTCTTAGAATGCAAGGTCCATTAATGCATTTTCCTAGATTGCCTGCTGTGGACTCTTCCTTTTATTTTTCTAAATCTTTGTAATAGTATTTCAATTGTATGCCCTGCACCAAATGAACAAAAAAAGAGAAGGATTAGTTGCAGTGACTGCAGTGACTACACTCACACACTGGAAGTCAAGACACATGACACAAGCACCGTACATAACTTTGCCTGCATCCACTCTTGACAAAACAGGGGAGTTAAAGCAGACATATACTCAAATACAGTCAGCTATTTTCTTGAGAAGGCACCTTTACAGATTAATTAAGTGAAATTATGTAAGTATGTTTAACTCCAGGAAAAGAGGTCAAATATAAATCCATGCCAATTGCATAACTGTAAAATATTATATATTAACTGAATTGATTCTTTGCATTGTCTACCCTATTGATGCTATAAGAATATACACATAAGAACATGCAGCTTAGCTATTTTTGATCAAAAGTAAAGTCTTTAATTTATATTACTTTTCCAAGTGTTTGATTAATTTAGAGATTATAGGTAGTTGAATTGAGAAGGATCCTATTTTGGACAATAAAGTGTCTTTCCAAAGGAGTATTATCCTGAAGACATATGCAGGTGATTTTCCTAACTATTTTTGTTCTGTTTGTAAGAAAAGTACCCGTAGTTTCCAGTAAAGCACTTCCACAATCAGTAGCTGAGAGGTAATCTGACATTTGATATTAGTGAACAAACAGGTGGAGAAGTTGGGTACTTGGGCTATAAACAGTATCTGTTAAACAGAATAAATTTAAAACCTATCTAAATCCAAGCTTAAGTGGTAAAACACCCCCTGAAGTCAAAACTAAATTTATCATAGATGCAATAAGATGCAGACAAACAACAAGAAAGCACCATACATACTTTACAGGTAAGCAGAGACATATACATGTTCCTGTATAATAGTCTAGGCTGAATGAGCTCCCTGAATGAGGAACAGATGAGCATCACCCATAAACATAACAATTTCTGTGAGATAAAGACTACTCTGACATTTAGATGATAATTAGAAATGGGATGGTTTTATCTAAGGTTCCAGACAAACAAGTCACAAAGTAAAATTTTGACAATAATATTTATAAAATATCTACTAGAATGTGGTTCACTGCAACCAAAAACATAGTGCTCAATAGCCCTGTGCTTTTAACTCTAAAACTGAAGAAACTGACAGTATGCTTTGATTATTTCAGACTCAGCAAAATAAATCAGGTTCTGCTTATCTTAGGATATGAACTCTTCAGGGCAGAAATGTTTCCTATCATCCATTTCCAGGGTAGGAGATAGAGGCACGGTGTCCTACAAATGAAAGCTCCCTTGCTTCTCACATGTCCTAACTCAGCCAGACTTCTTCCTTGCTATTTGTTATGGTGTTCGTAGAAAATACCATAAAAATTAGTGTCAAACTCACAAATCAGCACATGAGAAAATGATTATAGTACAACTGTAATAATAAATAAATACTACACTGCACAGTAGCCATTATGTTATATACAGTTCCAATCATTAATTCACAGATCAATGCTCTCTTTTGAAGGTTATACAAAATTGCAAGCAGTAGGCCTAGACCAGGGAGGTGATATTAAAAGGTCTATGTTAAAAATTAGTGTTTGTCCAAACCTACCACTTAGTTTAAAACTGGCTACTGCAGCTTTTTCCTATATTTAGTAAGGAAAAGAGTATTTTGGTTATCACAGAGTAAGTGGGAATTTCTAAGACAGAATTTGTAAGCCGTCAGCATTATAATTTGTTGCCGTGTGGAACAGGCCAGCTGCTTCCCACTTAGGTGCCATGTGTCTGCTGAAGGATGAGGCATGCACAAAAACTCAGAAAAACAAAAATTATAAAATAATAAATAATAAAAGTCTTGGATCACACAAAGTTGTCAAAGAGGAGAAACAAAAACAACTAGAAAACAGTATAAAAATCTTAACAAAGGAATTATATTGGGTGAAGTTGTGACTTTCAATCCTAAAGCTCCAGAAGTTTTTTTTCAGATTGGCATGTAACTAATATTCTCTGGGTAAAGCATCCAATACCTGTCAGTTGTTCATCTCTAACATCATATATAATAGGTGCAAGATCGGACCTGCTAACTTTCAACACATAAAATCAAAAATTAGCCTGTGTTAGAAATGCAGTAAGAGCAAAACAAAGATCAAATTAATGCATATGAAGGGTGTCAAGGGCAGCAGATAAAAGGAGCACACAAGTTTAAGGAATACTTGAGCCAGAGAAAATATTTCTTTAAAAGGAGTTTAACTATTCCGTTTCTATCAGCTTATTTAAAGAGCAGCTAATGTTATGTAATTCTTCACTGTAATGAATTTTCAAATCCATTTCAAGAACATGAGATACAAGTAAATACATCTTGAATCTGACCAGTTTGTTCTGTAAGTAGATCCCTTTATAGACAAAAAAAAAGGGCAATGTTCCTACAAATAACTTTTATTTCTTAAAGAGGTTCAGCTGTGAGACAACAGTCACGTGTCCTGCTGTATATTTGGTCCCACTAATGTCCCCCAATCTGAAAAGCCCTGAATTCTTTCTGATCTCAGTGCTCATATTATACACAGGTTGAAAAGCCTCACATGGGAGCCTGACACTCGCTCACGGCCTCTAGATAAGTAGCAACTGCCTTCACTCAGGATGTTTTACCTGATTGAGCTTTAAGCACGTGCATATTTCAATTCATTGGTGGGGAAATAATTTTATTTCGATTTAAATTTTTTTCTCCAATTTAGTAAGTGTTACTCTCCTAAAGCCTGCAGATATGTGGATATTTCAGGCTGATGACTTACAGAGAATAAAAGAAATCAAACTGAGACAGCAGGCATCAAATCTGAAAAAAATATTGGACTTTTGTCTAATTTTCCAAGAAGGAATAGAGACAAAATTGTCCAATTGTCACATAACATTTGTTATTAGATGCAGTTTTTGATAAATATGGGGACCTCATAGCAAGTCTTGGGTGCCATTTGCTTTGAAAAAATGTTTAAGTTACAGATACTTTTACAACCTAAACTCTAGCAAAGATTAATTTTTTACGGCTAGCATTCATTTGACTGTATCTATTTTCAAAAAATCAGGGTTCTCCACAGAAGTGCTGGAATTGCACTGAGGTCTGCCAGTGTAATCTTGTATATTTTGTGTAAAGAGAAAAAAAAAATGTTTTACATTCTTGCCTACAGGATGTGTGAAATCTACCACAATAGCTGCATTACAGTGAGCCATACTTTACTTCTGGAATTAAGGGTAACTGTAACAAGACTGTGAATTGTAGAGTCTTGTTCATTATCCAAAATGCAAACAGTTACCACTGTTATAGTAATAACATATGCATAAATACATCCAAGTGTAACATAGAGGTGTACAAGATGACTCAAACTTTAGTAAATCTATAATCTCCAAACACAATTTTACCAAAGTCAGCTTCAGTAATGGATAATCAAATACCATATAAGGTTTTGTCCTAAAATAGTTTTTCTTAGAAAGCACTCAAAAAAGGCTTAAACATTTTAAATGAAAATTTTAATCATAAGGATTTTTAAGGGATATTTATTTCAGTGTCTGGATCACAACTTTTCTTAATGAAATTTCTATTAAGTCTGTATTGGAAAGATGAGACTTTATTTTTTTACTTATGCTTCAAACTGTTTTGCAATTAACTGAAATTCTCAAGGAATTCATAAAATGAAGCAGAAAGCCTAATTTTAAAATGGATACAAAAGCTAGGATCTTGAAATCAAACACATTATGATCTTTTCAGAACATTAGCTGAATTCTAATGTAAGTAGAGTTTCATTTTAGAACAAACCACTAAAAGAAAGAGAAGATTCTCCTAAGGGTTTTGAGTTGCTTTTGGGTTGGATTTTTACTTTTTCAACAGTAGATGGCATTCCAAGCATCTCCTGCAGAAAGTGCCTTTGTAGATGCTTGTTCTGTCACCAGCTCCTAGTGAAATATGCAACCCTGGGCTCAGCTGCTAGCAGGTGAATTAAAAAAAAATTCATTTTAACTCTGTAATTAATTTTAAATGCACTGGTAATTACTTTGGATTTGGTATGTTATTTTGCCTGTTAAATAGCAATTTTATAACATTATTATCTCTAAGATATCCACCAGGTGAAAATCATATACCCTACAGCTTAAAAACTACACAGCAGACAATAAGTTAGTATTTCTCAGACTGTGACATTTAATTGTGTGAAATGGATTCAGATTTCTTCCAGAGTGCAGGCAATCCTAGAGAAGGATTACTCGTAAAGGATACAACATGAACAGAAATAACAAATATCATTAATTTTGTTCCTGTTCTTTTCAAAACCAAAGCTCACAGCAAGCCCCTTTTTGGAGCAGACTTGTGTCCTGCACCCTCTCCACACACGAAGCTCTAGATCACTATTGCTCATAAACAGGGTGTTGGCAGTACAAGTACTTCAGCTGTAAGGCTGGATTACTAAATGGCTTGAAAAATGCAAGTTCCATACCAAAAAGGAAACACAATGTAACCTCTGCTACAAAAACAAGATTAGAATCTATGATTTAAACAGAAAGTGAAAAACCAGGAAAAGAAAAATAAATGAGAAATACAGCAGTAATGCATACAAATTTAATACAACAGTGTGCATACAAATTTAATGACAATGCTTTCAAATAATCTATTTATCAAGGAATCATTAATTTTTGCTGATTTGGTGTTGCTGTTCACATAAATCTTGCGAGTTAGAAATTTTATTATTATTATTATTAAGTATGTTTTATTTAATATTTTCTGAGGGAATCATGTCTATATTATTACCTTATTCTGTTATATATTCTAGATAATAATACAGAAGATATTATACATTATCTCTTACAATGATGATGGTATTATGATGATATCATTTTATTATGACATTATTATACTATTATTAAGACCTCTTTTATGAGAATAAAACATAAAATACTGGGTTTTTTCTTGAGAATATATTTAGTTGAATAAAAATATAAATGGGAATACTTGTAGATCACTTTGAATTCTCTATTCATATATTCTACAGAATTTATAGTTTATGTCTGGAAGACACAGGAAGTTACTGTGATATAATCTTGTCTATCTGTGATGTAATGTCTCTGACCACGTGAGATATTTGAGGTAAATACAACACCTAGTTTACATGCTACTGAGAGAAAGCCCAAGTGGTTTTCTTTAAAAACAGATGTTGTCTTGTGATTCATTTGATGCATAGAAAAGTTAGAATCATAAATAGAATATTATTATAAACTGTCTGCATGACTAGTTATAGTAATACAGTTTACAATAGTAGAAATATTCTTTCCCATTGGTTTTATATGCCTGAATCAATGTTCCCCTAAGAAAGAAAATATTCCAGTGTATCCTTTTTCAGAATAGTTTGCTATTTCTGTCTACATTTCTCTTTTTATTAGTACTTTGTAGGGGTTTGCTTGCTATTTACCCCTTTGTTTTAAAGTGAGCCAAAGTTAGATTATACTTGGAACTCACCAAGTTTTTCTAGATTTTTTTTCTGATGCTTTGTTTGCATGCCATTGTCTTGTAATCTTTGCATGAGTAAGGCTCGCCTAGGTTGAAGAGTTTATTTAAATTGATCATTTTTTGTGCATATTTTTCCTTCTCATGTTGCACAGATGTATTTAAAATGAGCAAGCCAAGTGATTCTAGAGCTGTATCATAGATGCTAATTAAACTGGGGGGTTATACTTGTTTTAGTGAGCAAGCTTTGGGCTCCAGAGATTAACATAATCCAATGCCTTGAGCATACCCAGATTTGAAACCAACGACAATTTTGCGTACATTCCACTCTCTCTGCACTTAAAACATCCAACATTTAAGGTTTTAAAACTGATATTCACAGAATACTACCTGTCTTTAGAACAAGAAATTACTTTGGCAAATGCCTTCTAAACAAAAAACAACTCATCTCGTCTAATTAATGAAGGAAATAACACCTACCAAAAAAAAAAAAGAAAAATTCCTACAGGACTCATTGGCAAAATTGATCTTTAAAAATTTTTATTTTTTTGGCTCAGAATTAAAATTCTTTCAAATAATTTCCATGTCACAAATCACACTCTAAGCAGAAGCTTAAAAGTATTTAAGTGATCTATAAAAAATAATTAAAAGTATTTAAGCGAGCTATAAAAAATAATTTAAATATTTTCTTTCAATCTAAGATGTTAGGACCTCTAAACAAAGTATCTTGTCGTGGCTGAGAATGCCAATAGTTTTAAAAGCTAAAACTAGATTAATCAGTAAACTATGTTAATAATTTTTATTAATTTGAATTAAGTCCTGCCACATATGATCATCTGTAATGGCCAGTGGCTGAATCTGAGACATTTCCAGGTCGAGGGAGTTGTAGATTTACTCAGCCTATGAAAATCTTGCTGGTTTGGGTCCCTTGTATTTGACATTCCAGAGTACAATGCAAGTTGATGCATGAGGCTGTTCTAAATTTCAGGGCTGTAGTGACCACAGATTTATTTTTGCTTTGGTTGTTAATTTCCTTCAGTGTCTTTTTCCAGGTTATCCAAAAAATTGATTTAATAACCACGTGACAAAACCCCCTTGAATTTCTCCTCTGCCTGCATCGTAGAATTAAGAATGAAAGGAGAATCTGATCTGGGTAACTATTCCCATTTTTCAGTGAAAACAAAACATCTATTCTCTAAATACGCTCCAGGAAAGAATTCTGGATTCCAAAAATGTACGAACATAATCAAATAAAAATTGTACTATTTAGTAAATTCTGTGTTTATTTAACCTTCTTTAATTGGATTTCATAGGGCAGCTACTCAGGCATTATTACAACTATTACTTTGAGCAAACTGTGTAATCTCTGAGATCTTACATAAATTATAGTTTAAATCAACAGAAGATGTAGAAACTTCTATTTTCCTTCTTCTGGTTCAAAAAGTATATCCCAGTGGTTCCCGAAAGTAGTACATACATTTCTATAAAAGTCAAAATTCTCTCCCAGAATGATGAAAAAGTTTGATTTTGGGATCACTTTTAACATAGATTTCTGAAATCAAATACATTATCCCTGAAATTGTAACAATTTTAGTTTTCTGTCTGATTTACTTTTTTCTATATTTTCACTAAGATTAACTTTCCTAGTCAGGCTGCAATAAAATCTTCCAACAGTAAGACAAACTCAAATGTTGGTAGCTTCTAAACCTTTTCACCAAAACCTATAAAAATTTCAAGTGTACAATTAAACATCATAAGTCTAATTAAGAATACAGTATTCTCTCAATAGTTAGCATTTTGATGTTGACCCAATACCTGACCTTCCTGAAAGAATGCAATGTCATTTGCATGACATCATAAAGTAGAATCTGAATTTTTCCCCCTTCGTTTTCTGTTTCCCGGGAATAAATTTAGGAAATAATTAAGATCTCAGAACCCTCTCCCTGACATACCTCTTACCTGAAATGCTCATTTCTCCTTTGTAAGAGTGATCAGTTTGGGATTCCAGAAACTTGGGATTGGCTATAATAGGTTAAAGGCATTTGCAGCAGGGGGAAGGTGGGGATAGAAAAAATAAACTTCAGATCTCACATTCCTCCTTCAGCAAAACTAAACCTGTACTAGAAGCATTAACAGAATGCTACCTGTAGAAATACTTTCTTTCTGAGCATCATTCTTCATAAACATATGTTATTCAAACTCTTATCTGAACAGAAGTTCTAAATGTTTAATAATGAAACACTGCATAGCTGCTTTGGATGATCATTTAACTCCTAAGTATTTATTGTAATGCAGACACTCATTGTTCTCGTTCCTAGCTAATTACAAGCATTCATTCATGTCTGTTTGCAATTAGAGTACATTTAAAATAAACAGAACTGCCATTCATGAAGACGCTAAATATAAATGAAAATTAGTAAACACAAAGTGACATCAAAACCAGCTCAGACAATAGTCCTATGATTTAAAATGTAGCACATGCTAAACATCCTTTAAAAACTCACTAGTTAACAGATTCTGCAGAGCTACAATGCCAGCATCCATTTCCAATTGGGAGTACAAAACTAAATTTTGTAAATTCAGTATTTTCTTATACCTATACTAGTAGTATAAATGAGAAGTAAAGGCAATCTACAGAAAACAAGTTTAAAAGTGATTCTCAAGTTCATAAATTAGTGAATTTCTATGCTGCTGTTTTGTAACAAAAATACTCATCCCTTTCTTCTGAGGAAAGAGGTGCACGCATTTTTGTTTAAAGGGACAGTGAGAGAGAAAAAACTTAGTTCTTAGATGAAAAACCCACCCAAAATCAACACAAGGAGTAGACTTCGAAACTGCAGAAATTAATGATGGAAGGATGAGATTACTATGTTTCAGAACAGTT
Organism: Oriolus oriolus; assembly: GCA_013400235.1. NCBI lineage: Eukaryota > Metazoa > Chordata > Aves > Passeriformes > Corvidae > Oriolus > Oriolus oriolus. The sequence continues at coordinate 975,153 of VXBT01011416.1, read as the reverse complement.
ATTCTCATTAGTCATTGTCTACCCGAAGCACAAGTTCAATACACTAAGTTGTGTGAGAGGTAAATGAGAAAACAGTACATTAAATAGCTTAATGTCTATCAGATATTAATCTATTTAATGTACATCTAAGTGATAGACATCTATCACCTAGACCTTCTATTTTCTATCTTCTCTGGATCTCCCAAACTGCAAGTTAAACTCAATACTTCTTGTCCCATCATCTGCTCAGGTCATGAAAAGCAGCAGCTTTTCATTTCTTTGAAAAATTTGAAGTTCCCCTAAGTCTTCTGTCCTAAAGCTTATCAAAATCTTCAGCCTCTTCTCACGGCATGTTTTCTAGAGATCTCACCTGGACTACTGTCAACTTATCCCCTGCTATTTTGAGCTGTAGTTTTGAAAACTAGGCTCATTCCAGCTGGGCATTTAGCAGTGCTCATTATTGCCTCACAGTTTTGCAGGACGTTGTAATGTTTATGCAGCTTATGATAGCAAGTATCCCTCCCATAACCACATGTACAATTAAACTTCATTTTCACCATAAGAGGCAGTTTAGAGCCTAAACACTGCACTTGGGAATTGATACATAGTCAGTAGCTAACTTAAATTTAAATGAATGCTTATATGTAAGCATAGTACTTACTGAATAATATCCTTGTTGAATATCATTCAGTAATTTTAGACCAAATCTCTAATTTCTCAAAATCATTTAAAAATTTTCTAACATGCTTGTAAGTGCACTCTATTCCATCATTCTGAACATTAATGGATGTGCTTGACAACTTCAGCAAAGTTTCATCTGGTAAATCTTTGTTTAGACAAAAGCCATCCATAGATACTAAGTGAAACTTTCTGGTTCATTACTCATGGGCACATATTACTGTCCTACAATTTTACAAAACTACAGAGTAGTTTTCTCTGTATCACCTGTCCTGGATTTCTTAGGAATTTCTTTTTCAAGACGATATTAAAGCCTTCCTCAAGATATGTTATCTATTACCACTTCTCTGTCTACAGAAACTGATATCTGTTGCAAAATTAAATTAGATTTTTCTGGCATGATTTGTTCTTGATAAATCCACATTGACTACTACGCATTTATTTTTTTATCTTCTAGATACTTACAAGAACTTTGCTTATTTCTTCCACTGTTTTTCTTGGAATTTCAGTAGGCTGATTCACTGCTAGTACTCTGGCTCTTCTTCCGCTCACACCACCCCAATTGTCTAAAGGGCAATTCTGTTCTTGCTGTTTTCTAGTCTTATATGAGAGCATACTCAGAAAAGAGATTCCATCAGATTTTCTGAACTCTCAAAATAGCTTACAATAAAATCCATAAGGCCACAATAATCAGTAATTTTATTATTTCTTTGTGACTTAGAAACACATTTAACGTCACAATTTTAGAGACAATCTTAGCATCTCAATTAAAATACTGCTTCAGCCAATAGAAAGCAACTTTCTAAAGCCCTGTCTATTTAGATCACTTGGTCTGAATACAAACATTAGTAGGAAGTGTGATCTTGACCTTCTAGAATAAAACAAAGTATAGAATATCTGCGACCACTTTTGAAATTTTTCTCATTCCTGTTCTTGAAAAAAAAGGTAATGGTCTTGTGCAGGTACTAAATGTTCTCTCTGAAAACAGTCATATTAACCAATGAACAAAATTTAAAACTGATTAATCCTTTTGGGCAACACTGTCTTGAACAGCAAAATGGTTTCATACTATTACAGATGATCCCTACTCACCAAAGACAGAGCAGGCATATCTATCATAACCCTGTGAGGCCAGTCTGTGGCACTGCTTGCCTGTACCAAACATTCCAGATTTTCTTCACTTATCTAGTGTATTCCCTCAAGACCTCAGTATTTTTAGTCACAGTTGAACTCTTACTTGAAAAACCAGTCCTGATGGAGAATAGAAAATGCAGAGAAACAGATGTGCTTCGCACAGGTGCAGAAACAACACATTTTGACACTGATAGTCTCAAATTTTTCATATAGTTAACAATACACTTCTTTTTCCCTTTAAAAGAAACATCAACTCTAAGAAGGACATAGGCAGCTAAGCTGAATGCCAAAATTCATGAACAGTGTACACAATTCAAAAATTTAGTTAAACCTTTCTTTCCAAATCATGTACAGCAAAACAGGAGTGAAACATGACCAACAACATTAAAGAGTTCAGAAAAGATGGGCAAGAGTGACATGAGAATTGTGAAAATGTGAGACCTGAGTTCAGGATTTTTTAACCTTATTGGAAAAGTGATAAAAGCATTGTTTTGATTTCAGTCTTATCCATTTTTATGTACACAGGAGACACAGGCACTTTAAGAGACATTTTGACTGTGAAGTTGGTTAATTTTCTCTTTGGCACTGTGGCCCCTTGATCATTCAAAGTGTGCATGTATTAGTTTGTAGCCACGCCCATTATGACTGAACCAAGCTGTCATCTTGATTCAGAAGCAGCAGCTATGGATGAGAAGATAATACAGGTTGGTCTGCATGGTGAATACAAGGACCAGATGCCTTGGAAGCCTGGGTTTTTCTCCTAATATATATAATAGAATACAATTGATAAAACCTGTAATATCTATTCTCAAGGAAGAGACATTCGGAAGAAAAAGGAGAGGAGATTAGAACAAAAATGCAAATTCTGAAAGTTGAGGTTTTATAAATATTGAAACCTTTTACTCATTATAGGAGCGAAACTTAAGTCAATATTGGATGTATTTCAAAATATGTTCTATTTCAATCTCATGTTCTTGAACTTGATGCAATTGCTCAGAGATTGATCACATATGTGATGCAATCAGACCTTAATGGTCCCTCATCTGACTTTAAAATCTACTTAAACACTCTTTTCTTCTCTTAGTATGAACTCAGAAATTTTCCTCAGCGTGAATTCAAGTATGCAGCCTTTTTCAGTTGATCACACCCTCTCATATAAGTCACTCATATAAGTCATATAAGTCGCCATCTATGTCCTAATGGTAAATTAACAGCCATCTAACTGAAAAGTGAGAATAATGAACTTTATGTGAGTACTTTCCACAGTTACTTAAAACATTTCAAGGGTAAATGACAACATGCATGGAAAAAAAAAAAGGTTGCATTCCATGCATGAGGCATATTTTTTGTTAATACAATGCCACCACCACAGAATTTAAAGCTATTTCAAATGTATACTATACAGATATTTTTAAACTACAATTAATAACATTATGTAAAACTATACACGGGTTTGTGTCCATTTTGCCTATGAACTATCAAACAAATCTCTGTAGTTTGCATGACTAAAAATATACAAGTCAGTTTCTAGTTTGCCTAAAATTGATTCAATATCTCTAATAATATCTGTAATACAAGCAATGCCTCTCCCAAATAAATGCAGTATTATCTCACTAATTGCATTGACTAGAAACAGTAGCACTGAGCAAAAGAAAGGGCTACATTTAATAAGACTATAAAAATACAAAATTATGATCTTCAGAAGGAGAAATTAGCAAATTCTTCCAACTTATGAGAAAAGGCACCTTTTTACTTTCTAGAGAATTTGTATACAGTGACTTATATTGCAGCTCAAGGAAGAAACCATACCTGGTTAGCATACCACTTAGATAATGCAAGTATGCAAGCAACCTGATTTCTGCAAAAAATACAAGCACTCTAGACTGACCTATAAAAAGCACATAAAATTACTACCTAATTAATTACACATAATGTTTCTCACTGCTAATACAATAACAATGCAGAATAACACTGATTTGCAAAATGTTCTTAGAACAGAAAGCAGTGCTGGAAGTACTCTGCCATCTTCCACAGTTCTCAGAAGGAAATAGCAAGCTCTTTTGATTTCAATAAAAAGATATTCTATAAATAAAATGTATTTATATCCTTTCAAATAAGCAGAAGAGTTGCACTGATCATGGCTTTAGAAATCTTGCCCAATTTTTCTACGATGCTTCAAAGCCCAGCTTAGCATCTGGATGTGCTGATTTTTATAGCAATAACAGGGTTTCACTACTTAAACAAGATCTCCTCAGGAATGAAGAACAGCTGGTGCAAGCTGAACAAGAAGTGAATGGGCACAAGAGACCACTTTTTGTATCTCTATTTTGTTGGACATATATATCCTCAAACTGTTAAATCAGTCAAATATTTAAGAATTCTCTTAGAACTCCTCCTGACAACAGCTTACCATACAGCACTTACAGCAGTTTTCTCCTTCCCGAGTTTGCTAGGAGATTCAGTTTCATCTTTAAGGGTGCCAGTATTTATCAGCTGCCATTATCATTACCTACCTCACCACAGTAATGCAAAATTCATCAGCAAGAAGCCATCAGCCATTATCATATTCCCATCTTCATTTTTCCACCATAAGTACCGTAGCCTAGTTTTCTACTCTCTGCACTGATTTTTAACTGAGGAGAGCATCGAGTGGGATGTTTCAATTCTTACTTTCAAAATGCTCAGCATCTTGTGTCCAACACGTCCAAGATAAAGATCATTGCCAGCAATTTCCCTCCTCAGACATAATAATGGTTTTAGTCTACATGAATGGAGACAGAACTTTCCTACAACAATCATCCACTTCTGAACCACCCCATCCTTTTCTGTAGGTGCAAAGTGCACTGATCTCACTTCTTCTAATACAAACACAAAGAAATACACGTATTTTAAAAAAACCTCCATGTTGCAACAAACTCCACTAACTGCACATGAAATTCCTCCCCCAGGGAGAGAATGTGAGAGAACAAACCAAATGTAACAGATGTTAGTCATATCATTTAATGCATGACTGAAAGACTAAAGATACTATGTCGATGAGGACAACATAAGAACCTCTGCAGAACAGAATGGGATTAGCACTTCAGTATCTATTGTTAAAATGAGAGAACAGTATAAAATAAAAACAAAGCCAAATCTCTTTTTCACATTTAATTAAATTGAAAACTATAGAATGACCAACAAAGGCACATCAGAACTTCTAATTTGCTATAAAGCCTGTCAAAACCCCAGAAGCCTGTAATTCAAAATGAACATTAAATCAGCCACAGATGACCACACCACAACACTGTGGTCAAACTTACTGACACTAATAATGCCCTTTGTGATATCTTTTGTTGTTTCTGTGTATGGTTTCAGGATGTAAATGGGGAGACTTCATCATAAACATTATCTAAATTAGTTCCTGAAACCACAAGTGAATGTCAAAATTCCTATAATCATTGTATCATTAATTACAGATATTATTACAGCACGTCAAAAATTTTAAATGTCTTTAAATATCATTAAAAATATTTTTTAAATGCTAGCCACTTTCCTAAATATTAGTTGAAGTTACGAGAATTATTAAAGCAGGCGATCAACTAGCAATTAAAAAAAAATATGTATGATGTCAAACATACCTGCGGAATAGCCACCATAGTCTCTCCTGTTATGAAACTTCAAGTAGACAGGAAATGTAAACTATTTTCTATAAAATAGAGCAGAACAGCAGCATCTGTGATGACACTGTTATAATTAATGTATGTTATCTTAAATTTTCATCTCCATGATAACTCTACAAAAATATATTCTGGTTGGAATGTCAATGACTACTTAAAATTTATGTAGCTCTTCAAATATAAATCAATTGTGGATACTGCAAGTCCTTTCTAAAACAAACAAAACACAAATTCATTATCATTCACTCCCCAGGAAGTAAGGGCAAATTCCCTGTACTCATTCCTGGAAGGAACTCTGTCCCAGGATTCCTAGTCTTGTGACAATTGATAGATTGGAGCCTTTAAGCACTCAGAGACAAAAATCTTTTTGCAAGAGCCTTAGACTTTACAGGTTTCTCATTTAAAAATAACAGCATTATCTTATACATGTCTGATATTTTTTACTCCATCAGGGACATATCCATGTGCTGTGGCCATGATATAGACATAGATATCAGGCAAGCAAATACACAAGTCTTACACAAGGCAAGGCTAAATCAACCTTCAAGAAACAGTTAGAGTTCCAAAAAAAAATGTTATTTCTCTGTATAAGGATATAACATGGAGGCCACAGGCAACTCCTTTCCTCCACTTTTAAGTCCACAGATACAGCAAAAGACTGCAAATATTTAGCAACATCCCTAACTTCACACAAGTGTCTGAACAGATAAGGACTAATAGCAAGATTTAGCAACTACTGTGCTGCACTCTTATGAGGTCAAAAAGTACCCCAAGAAAACCAAATTAGGCACTAAGTACAATTAAGGAAGTTAAGTATCCTCAAAACATAATGTAGACACCCAAAAGTCTGATAAATAAACTTTATAGACCTAGCCAACAGAAAGACAAGGACACTACTCTTCTGAATTTCAGTCTTTTCCATGAATTTGAGTACCTGACTGAAGCCTCTCTACACGTATGAAATAGTAAATTATGTGCAATAGTACCACAAATTTCCTTTTCACAGAATATTCTTGTAGAAGCCAATATTCAACTGAACAAATTCATTTGTTTTATAAATATGGTATTGATCCTTTGGCTAATAGCTTGTCTGGCCAGCAATGGAAGTAATGGGATAGAAATCCAGATTGTTTTGCACTCTCAGATGAAGTCTGTACTTGTAGGACTACAGAGTTTGCTTTCCTGTCAGCCTCTGTATTGTCCGCATAATATCATAGGTTCAACACCCAGGAGAATGGATGTCCTATCAGACATTCGTGGAAGGTTTGGGAACATATCCTAGTGGAAGCCATTTCCAAGCACAGGAGAATGCAAACATGTTTGAAGTATCCAGTTGCCACCTCTGATGAAATGACTAGCTGTATGGAGAAGTGAATGTAAAGCCTAGTGACCTGGTCTCCCATGGCATCCTTCTAGACAAACAGGGGACACATGGACTGGACACATAGATGGAAAACTGGTTGGACTGCCAGGCTCAGGGTGTCATGCACAGATACTGAAGTCTAACTGGTAGCCCAGAACTAGTGATGTTCCCCCAGGATTTTTGTTGCCTGGGCTTGCATTCTGGCCACCTTCTTTCATTTCCTTATTAAAATATCTTTTATGACAAACTCAAAACCATAGGTTTTCTTAAGGTGAGCCTGCAGTATGTCTGATGATGCTCAGACAGAGTTTAGGAACTTTTCTGACTGTTTTTTGATTATGAAAAGCTGAATCTCCTGTTTCTTCCTGTTAAGACACATCTGTGCACATGCTAAGGCCCAAACTTAGACATGCAAGGAGCTCTAGAGCAAATACGTGGTTGGATGGTGATAGATAGGCATAGGTCAGGACATAAATTGCTTAGACATCTGGATCTGCCATATATTTCCAAGACTGTGAGTAACCTTAGCAATTTCAGAGATTATTCATTTTTCTCAAATTAAGTATGGCTGTTCAAGGCAAAGTAGCACATTCAGTGTTCATTGCTAGTGTTAGTGTTGCTTTCATTCTATTTCAAACAGAAATGGCTCATTCCACAAAAATGTATCAGCTTCACTTTTTAAATTACATTTCATTCTGTCATCATTCATTACACTACCTATCAATTTCCAAATATTATTGCAGTTTACAAAACGAAATATTTGAAGGAGGATTCAAAGAAGCTTCTAGACAAATAGGATTTGCCATTTGGCTAAATGATAGATAAGTACTAGTGTAAAAAAAAAATTAATTGTACTTTTCATTTAAGTCCAAAAGAAAGAGTTCATGTATCACCTTATCTTTGTCATCTAAAAAGCTGAAACAGCAAAATCTGTGCATGTTCCATTTTTGTGATTGTTGGAACTTATTACAAAAATGTACTAGCTGTAAAAAACTTAAATAGGGTAACAAATATTTGTACTGAAATGTGAAAATACAGTTCCTGTAATTGTTCTTACCTAAAGGAAAACACATCTAACAAATAACTATATCCAGCAACATGACAGGTAGGTTCTAACAGATGCCATCGATCCTTCTTTGTTTAATACTACATGACAAAGTGAACACAACATTCCTAGAATCTTTTAGGTTGGAAAAGACCTTTAAGATCATCCAGTCCAACCATTAGCCCAACACTCTCAAGTCCACCACTAAACCACATTCCCATCATTTTCTTTGCAAAGGATTCACCATAACTGGCAACAAGTGGACTGGCTACTTCCATTTTTAAATTATTTTTATTTTCAAAACATTCTGTACAAAAGGGATAATTCATCATCTTGATATCATGGATATCAAACAAGCATTTCATCTTTGACTGTTGACAGAAGTTCACACAAGTTACTACGGTGTATCAATGAGTTGATATATAAAAGACATCTTCCTTTCTAATAGGAAACAAGAGACTTAGAGTCGCAACAGCTGTCCCACTACCAAAAGTCACTCAAACCTAAAGATTAAAATAAGCAGGCAAATCAAACATGCTCAGGAAATCTGGATAAAATTTTTTAAAGATTATGTTTCATTACTTTTCTAATTGACCAAAAATGTTTAAAACTATGTGCTTACACTAATACACATTTGGAAGACAAGAGATCCTGCGACGTGTATTGATAAAAGCATGAGTACTGGCTTTTTTCAGCATTTCTTTTTAGTTTTACAATGAAATGAGACAAATTCTGCTAGTACTCAAACCACTAAGTTGCATATCCAAAAATAAGGTGAAGATATAGAAGACTAGCTATATATTTTTAACTTGCTCTCATAGCCAAATTTCTTATCACAGATTACTACAAAAATTCTACAATCTGTTATACAGAAGTTAGACCATATGGTCATAATGACACCTCTTTAGGAGGAGCTTCTCATAGCTGTAAAATCGATGACTGAACATTTTAACTACAAAATGTTAGGGCGCATGCTGAATTAAGTTTATGACAGCTTGAAACTTTTTGAGTAGAATGGACTAGTGATAGCAATTTTGTATTTCTTTCTGAAGAGGAAGCCTAAGATGTCACACGAAAACAAATCTTCACTATATCAAACAATCACTATTGTTTCAATAGTGCTATATTTTTTAAAAAATAAAGTTTAAAAAATTCAATTCTCTCCTACAACAGCAAGTCATTCTTAATTTTCATGACGATTTAGTTATGACATACAAAGATACTGATCTTTCACTATGAATTTAATACAGAAGTATTAATATATTAATACAGAAATAATGACACTGATAAGCAGAATATTTGGAAGTTATCCTAAATAAATAAATCAGTACAACTACTACAAGCCTCTAAATATTTGGCTGCCTTAACTTATTTCTATCGAATGTTTTTTTTTCCACTAAAATGTATTTATTTTTGCTTTCTAATTTTTTATAAAACAAAATGGAAATCAGCAAGAAAATTGAGCCCCACCTTGATTAAGTAAGAATTACACTACATATAATAAATGTATGCATTCTTTTATTCTTCTTTTACATTCACAGGTACAAAAATAAAAAGAAGGAATTCTGAAGGATGAAAACAGTCCTCTTACACCAGTGCAAGCATGCAGTCTTTTCTGTCTTGAGTAGAAGGTTAATGTGACATCTTAACTGATACAATGGTAAGTGTAGAGTAAAAAAAAAAATATACAAAAAAAAATCTAGGTGTAAGACTAATGTAAATATGAATCTGACAAGATTTGAAGACCTATGAATTTCATTTTTCAATAACCAGTTAGGTTATTGTATTGGAACTGTGCTTCTTGAAGTCTCAGCTGTTCTGTCTTTGTGCTTCATTCCTAATCAGCTCAGGACATGAAGATGGTGAACAAGAAGGAATCCTACTTTTGCAATAAATCATAAATCTTGCATGTTGAATTACTATAAGGACTCTTAAAATTTTAAATCTCTTAGAACAACTAATATTGAGAGGAAAAGATACAATAGGCAGATAAAGTGAGTTAGCAACTGAAAAAAGCTTTTATTTCAAAATATACTTCTACCACCAAAGGACAATGTGGTAATGACACATGGTGAACTAAACAGAAGATCAGAAACTAGTCTTAAATGATGAGAAAATACCAACTGCAGAATGGGCTATGTTGGATTATGTCTTTAGTCGTCATTTGCCAGAAGAACAATTTGCATCCCTTCATCTCCGGCGACCCACTAACCAGAGCATCAGTAACAAGTGCTCATTGGACTGATCCTAAGAAATCTACTAGCCAGTCCAGAATTTTAATAAAAGGCATCTCAAGTAGCTACTCATAAATCACAAAAAAAAACCTTGAGGAAAGACATGTAACCTGTCTATCTCTTCTTTGCCTTTTACTTCCTCTTTCATTTCACCTCCCATTGGCACCAGATCAGAAACCTCCTCCAGAGCCCCAGACTCATGACTGGAGCACCCCCATGAGCCAGCACTGAGTACAACAGATACCAGATTAGTACCAGATACCTCAGGCCAAGACCTCATGCTCTGCTCTTCTGTTAAATTATTTGTTAAACTCATTTATCCCCTCAAAACTGACAGAATATCACTCCTTTATTGCAGCTCAGTTAGTCTATTATTATTAACCTGCGCTCTGGCAGCCTCCTGAGTGTTAAATGTTGTATGAAGTATAAGACAGCATGAACCCTCCTACACCAAATCACAATTTTCAATCACTAAACAGAAGAAAACACAAGGGAAAGTAATCCAATATTCAGTAATTTAGTAATATCATATACAGATGGGGTGGGTAACCACCATCAGATCAGAAATACACCTTGCTAACTGAAGAACAAGCAGCAAAATGATTGGTTTCATCATTCTATTTGAGAAAATCGACACAATTTAATGAACAAAGAAGTGAAATGGAATTTATTTCTCATAAATATCAATTACATTGTGATGTAGAAAAGTTATTGTTTTTCTGAAAAGACAGAAAGGCCCATGAACTACAGTTATTTAAGGCTTCCACTTTACCAACCACTACAAGGTTAACAAAGTATTCAAATGATCTATTTTCACACTGATATATGACAGAGTAAATGCCAAATACATGACATTATTTAATTTTTATATAAATACTAAGTACACTTCAGAAGGCTGAGTCCTTTAAATAAAGGTTTCCATGAAAGAAAAAGAATATCCCTTGATACACTGCAAAAACTTTTCAGTAAAATATCAGGCCTATTTAGAATCTTAGAAAGAAAATCTACAAATACATATAGCTGGATATACTGGTTCTTTCTGTGCTTTCAACAGGCTGTGTGCATCACAGCTGAGATACAGCACTGCCCCCTAACCAGGAGCCATCCATGGGAAATGACCACTCCTGGTCCACATTCCATCATGCACGTGAGCACAGGCCAAGTAACACAGAACCTCTGCAGGCACAGGCTGCTGGGGAGGTCGATACTGACACGTGATAAGAAGTCAGCAAGTCCATTATTTTATTCCATGTTTACACCAATCAAGAGAGGTGCTCTTTTAACTTCAAATCTGAATATACCTGCCTCACTTAGCATTCTTCAAAAATTTGGCCCTTTTTCTTGCTTTGTACTCCTTAAAAAAACAGAAGAAAATTTTATATAAACATATGGAATTAATGTATGTAATACAGACATTTAAGTAAACTATCCGACCTATTCTTCACAAAAACTAATTTCACGATGTAAAAGGTTTTCCTCAATGCACAATTGAAAACAAATTGCAATTCTCTTTTTACAAATGTAAATTTCAATTCTGTAATATGTGAGGCATACCATGTTTGTAGTATAAGTGTAAATTCACTAACAACAACCTTCTCCCACAAATAAATTTATGGTGGGAAAAAAATGTTCCTTTACACTTATGAGTTGTTCTAGAATTCTCCCAGTGCTGTCAGAGACCATAAAAATGGCTAATTTTTATTAACAATGTATATTTTTTAAGTTAAAATTACTGTCTTAATATGTTCTCTCTGTGTTTTTAAGTCACTTTACTACCTTAATAAGTACATTTTCATGAATTTTCCACCTCCACTAATTTATCCAGCATTGCTCTGACAATTAAATTCTATTTCAATTTACTGCCTAATTTTTCACTGTACTATATTTTATGTTACTTTCAACCTCTATTCATTTTTAGGAAAATTATTTACTGTCATTCCTTTTCCTGATATATGAATTTGCATATGATAAAGAACATAAGTAAAAAATACCATGAGTTTAATTTAAAATTCCTGGGATTTAAAGTCTAGCAACTATAAAGCACTAAGATTTTGTTTCAGGGGTTTTGTTTTGTCTTTTTTCTGCTTTCTGAAAGGTGATAGACTCAACCACATGTACAAGGAACTCCATACAGTCATTTTCACTTAGCCATTTTTCAAACATAACTACATGATGGGTTGCCTTTAGCCTCTTCTGTTCGCATACACTGTACAAAAGACACAACATTTCATACAGAAAGCATCAGCCCCTACATCCTACCAAATGTAAAATTAATCTTATTGAGTTTCCAGAGTAGATTATGGACTTTTTTTAGCAATATCTGTGCCATGCTCCTAAATTATTTTTCTGTAGTAAAAACCCAAAATGAATACAGTGTAATTTTAAAGGAAAAATAAAAGGTATATACACACGTATGAATTCAGGTAGGTTTAGCTTAAGAAATATTCTTCATTATTAATAGACAAGAATGATCATGCACTTCCTATTATAAAATACTAGTTTCAATTGCAGGCAACTTTGCCACTTTTCAACCATTCAACCTGACATTCTGTATCACAGGTTTTAATTCACTTTTTCTTTAAATACCTCTATAAAGGTCTCTATTTACATAAAAAAAGCTGCAAGAGAACAAGCTGCTCTATTTTTTAAAAAATTACCAATAAAAACTGATGATACCATATTGAGAAATGATCTTTTGAGGAAGGCCTTAATATTTCACAAAGGATGTGCCTTTGGACATCATACAGAAACCAGAAAAAAAAAAGTTACTCTGATAGTAACTTTAGATCACTCACACTAAAGAGAATTCTTGTATTTTAGAAGCCAAATCCTCCAGACATTTCATCTGCAAGGAGAGTCTTCTAACCTGAGCTGAACACAACCATATCTAAAATGATAAGTCTGAGCTTCTGTGAGTCATATCAGGTTTTGATCCAGACAGCTGAAACAAGAATAGAAAGACTCTTTTTCCTGAGTTCCCTGCTGGGTTCAGGCATCTTACAGGAGATGCATTAAAATCCTCTATAAATCCTAATATATATTACACTTATTTCCCAACTCAGCTAAACCCAGAACCCACAACCCAGAACCCAATCACTCCTCTGCTAATACTGCTGATAGTCACTGGCAACATATCCGAACATACTCTTTCTATGCATTCGGGAGAAATCAAGGAACAGTCCATGCTAATTCTTTATTAGCTCCTGTAACTGAGATCAGAGCTGTCATTCTAAAGGTTCTATCCATATGAGGATCAGTGCAAGGCAACCTGATGTAGTATCTTTGTACACCCTCACTTCTGTTTATAAAATGAAGACCTGAAGAATTAGAAAATGTATTAGAAAATAGGTGTTTTTTCTGTGTTCTCAGTGCTTTCATACCAGTCAAGAATTTTTATGCACTTTGCTGTGAGGGTCTTTGCTTGCCTCTGATTCAGAGACAGAAAGGCAAAATAATTTTGTTTAATATACATAAAATGTAAATTATTCTAGAAAACCCATATAGAAAGTGACATCCAAGATGTGAAGCAATGTTTCAGTTCTGGAACAATAAACAATTTTAAAAGGGAACAATTATCCTAATTGAAAAAACACTTTAGAACTTATCTTGGATCCCTTTCTAAGTGAAATCTTATTGAGAAAAACATATAGGCATAATCTTCCACAAGACTCTTTCTGTATTTCAGGCAAAAATGGAAGCCAACAACAACAAAAAAAAAAGTGTTGGTCTAGAGATGAAGGAATGACTGTATTGCCAGAGAATAAAACACAGTGAAGCACATGGGCACCAAATGAACCTACCATCACTGATATCATTTATCAATGTCTAAGTGGAAGAGAAAGGTCACCTCAGGGTACAATAAGGAAAAAAGAACTGTTGGGGAACTGGAAGGAGAACAAAGGAATGCTTCTTCAATCCCCCAACCACCTGAATAGCTGTGTGTCACAAGTGAAAGGCACAACTTTGTTCTACACAACACTACTAGATTCCCAATAATTCCCCATTCTCCTGTCTCTGTTGTTGAGTTTTTTTAGATAGGATCTGCACAGGTGTACTGCATTTGGCTGGGATGGAGTCAATTTTCTTCACAGCAGCCTGTGTGGTCCTGAGATTTTTGCATTTGTGACTAACACTGTTGATAACACACCCGAATTCTGGTTATTGCTGAACAGGGCTTGCACAGTGCTAAGGCTTTTTCCCAGTCTATCCCTCCAGAAGTAGACTGGTGTTGGCAAGAAACTGGAAGAACACACAGCTGGAACAGCTGATCCACACTGATCAAAAGGATGTTCCATACCATATGATATTTTGCTGAGCAATAAAAACTCAAGAAAGGGACATGGAAGCAGGGAAAGTCATAGTTAGGATGTTTGAACTCTCTGTGCTGGCCAAGCTTACCAGAAATTGGTTACATATCTGGCTGCCAGTGGAAACATTGAATAAATTCCTTTACTTTGCTTGCAAGTATAGCTCTTGCTTCACCTATTAAACTGCTTTTATCTTGATCCACAAATCTTTAGGCCTTTCTTTTATTTTTCCCTCCATCCCACAGGAGAGGGGAAGGAGTTAGCACCTGTATTTAGCTGCTGGCCAGGGTCAACCCACCAAAGCAGAAGAGGAAGAGCACCACCTAATGACTATGTGCAGTGGGAAAGAGCATGATAATAGGGTCAAAATTATGTTCCAAAGACAAATTCTGCAGATGAAACACACTAGGTATTAGACTAATTTTGAAAATTCCTCATTTGTTCAAGCATAAAAGCCCATATGACTTTCTAATTAAATTGACCTAAACTGCCAGAGTGGAAAATATCTAGTGAAACTCTTAGACAAGTAGTTTTGAGACTTTTTTGCAGTTCCTTCCTGTTTCTGAGCTCAGACGTCTGGCAGTCACTGAATTCTTACAAACATGTCTTCTCCCAGACACACATCCAAGAAGGTAAGAATGGCTGTCTGACAGAAGGATGCTATACTGCATGCCAAGCAAGGCCAGAAGCCAGAGCAATTTTTTAAGAAGCAGATTTGTGAAGAAAATAAACTAAAGTCCAAGGAAAAGTTATAAGAAATGAACTTTCCCACTGATTATGAACAGACAGGAAAGGAAAAAAGAGTCAATAAAACACAGGTAAATAAAGCAAATAGAGAAGAAAAAAACAACAAAATAAGCTAAACAAAACCCAAACAAACAAACAAAAAAAAAAACCACAGAAGAGGATCAAAATGAAGAGAAGTTGTTCCAGCTTAAAGATATGGCATCCAGGATGCACCTCATTTATTTGGACTTCTGCGGAAAGTATATAGGTCTGAAGAGGAGTATGCTGCACATTGGTCACTAAGGATAACAAAGTTCTTGAGACCATTATCAAAATCACTCATGGGCAGGGACTCTTTCCACTAGACCAGGTTGCTCAAAACCCCAACCAGCCTGGCCTTTAACTCTTCCAGGTATGGGGCATTCACAGCTTTTCTGGGCAACCTGTTCCAATGTCTCACCACCCATACAGTAAAGGATTTCTTCTTAATATACAATCTAACCCTGCCCTCTTTCAGTTTGAAGCCATTCCCCCTTGTCCTGTGACTACATGCCCTTGTAAAAAGTCCTTATCCCTCTTTTTTATATGCCCTGTTTAGATACTGGAAGGTTCTATGAGGTGTCCCCAGAGCTTTCTCTTGCCCAGTTTGAACTACCCGAGTCTCTCAGCCTGTCTCCATAGGAGAGGTGCTCCAGCCCTCTGAGCATCTCTGTGGCCCTTCTCTGGACTCACTCCAGTGTGTCCATGTCCTTCATATGTTGGGGACTCCAGAACTGGTTGCAATACTCCAAGTGGGGTCTCACAAGAGAGGAGTAGAGGGATTGAATCACGTCCCTTGACCTGCTGGCCACAATTCTTTTGTTGCAGCCCAGGATACAGCTGGCTTTCTGCTCTGCAAGAACACATTGCCAGGTTGTGTCCAGCTTTTCATGCAGCAACACCTCAAAGTCTCCTCACAGTTTCTCTCAATCTATTTCCTGCCGAGCCTGCATCTTTGCTTGGCTTTTCCCTGACCCAGGGGCAGGATCTTGCACCCAGCCTTGTTGAATTTCATGGGTTTGGGAAATACAGAATGACAAACTTAAAGGAAATAACTGTTTCCTCAGTCATCAGTGTTGTTCTGATGTGGGCCTGCTGGAGCAAGTCCAGAGGAGGGCCACAAATATGATTAGAAGGATGAAGAATTTCTCCTGTGAAGACAGGCTAGGGGAGTTTGGATTGTTCAACCTGAAGAAGAGAGGAGCCCAGGGACACCTCTCTGCAGCCTTTCAGTACTAAACAAAGTTTTTAAAGCAAGGAGAGCCACTTTTTACACAGGCAGATAGTGGTAAGACAAGGGGAAACAGTTTTAAGGTAAAAGAGAAAATATTTACATAAGATGCTAGGAAGAAGTTCTTTAGTGTATGAGTGGTGAAACACAGGAACAGGTTGCCCAGAGAAATTATAGATGCCCCACTCCTGGAACTGTTCAAGGTGAGGTCGGATGGGGCCCAGGGCAACCTCATGCAGTGGGTGGCCTCCCTGCTCTTGGCAAGAGGGGTGGAACAAGATGATTCTGAAGGTCCCTTCCAACCCAAACCATTCTATGATTCTATCATCTCTGCTCACAGAGGGTCATGTAAGGAATTGTAATGCTGATCCCAGCTTTGCTCCCAGGCCTTGCCCTCTAGTCGGTGGAGTAGGGAGGTCACATATCTCATTAACACCAAATACATCTGTGATTAAGTGTGCTGCTGGTATACAAGCCCATTTAGTCTCCATGCTCCCAGCTCCTTCTCAAAGTGCTACAGCCAGTTGTACCCAGTACAAGTCTGTACTTGTACAAGATCAAGTCTGTGAGAAGCCAATGTACAAAAGTCATTCACATTACAGAATGAGTAGGAATGGCAAATAATTTGCAGAATAAAAGAGGAGAGCAGCTGGAGAAAGAGAACTTGTCCAGCTGCTCATGCTAAAGAAATAAGCGTTAGTACCAACACAGTGGTCCTGTAAAAACTTCGCCTTGAACGCCACGCACAGTCCTGTTTGTCCATCTTCAAGAAACATGAACGTACACCTAGAGATTTAGGAGGATGATCAGGGGATACAGAGCATAATTTAAGAAATAGGAAGAGATGTCTGAATTGTAGTAAAATAAGAAATAAAAATTTGGAGTAGAAGTACAACCAAATATCAGAGAAAGAAGAAAAGCAATAAAGAACAGGCATAAATTGGCTGGGACTGGTTTAAGCAGGAAATTAGAAGATGACTTCTAGCTGTAAAGAGAATGGTATACTAGTACATCTTCAAATAAGAAAAGTGAGAGCAAAATGCAGTTAATCAAGCTCTACCTATAAAATAGTTATGAAAGAGACTATTAGACTGGTTGTCTGAGAGCAAGGGTTTGGACTTGATGAGCTAACAATCATTCATCCTGTCTTGGGACTCATCTTCCATTCATTCTATCCACACTAAAAGAACAGGAATAGAGAGTAATTATCATGTTTCCTCTTAAAATCAAAAGAACCAATGAAATTTTAATTTGGTATTTAAATATGTGTATACCAGTAGAAACTTGGCATTTCTCCCTTTTTCCTCAAACACTTCCAGGTATTTTTAAGTAACATGCCCTCCCCACCAAAAAAATAATCTACATTTTCAATAGTCAGCTATAAAGGTGCCTTGGATATTTAAACATACTGGTGAGACTTAGGGAATAGTCTTCAATAGGTATTTCTGTGTTATGTGGAATTCTCTGGCTTGTAGGAGCCTTGTACATTTCTCAAGCACTGAATACAGTGCAAATGCAACACAATAGGTGCATTACAATCTTCCCAAAACTATCAGAAAGCATTGTAATGCCAAATTTTCTAAATTTTGCCAAAACAAACCAATCAACCAACCAAAAAAACCCCCAAAACAAACAAACAAACAAAACACCAAAAAAAAACAGAGATGGAAATGGCTATTAAAGATATAAATAAATAAATTTTAAAACCTTAACCTGAAAGAACAGTACTCCATCTGTTCTGTTATCTAAATTATAGTCACATATAGCATTTTAACAGTATTTCCAGCTAACTAAATAAATCTTGTACTATGACCATATACACATATGTCTATACTCTCTAAATTGTTCCACTTAGTACAGCTTTGCTCTTTTTAAGGCAAACCAAATACTTTACAAAAATTCTAAACAAAAAAAGGGCATAAGTTTTACTACATAAAGTCATATTTATGATTAAATCACATTTTTCAGAATTTATCTTACATTTGCATGTATAACTATTACAGTCTAACATTAATAAAAAATTCTGCCTAGTAGTTCTGAGGTCCAAAAAGATTTAAGTACATTAACTGGAGCATTAGAAGGCAAGTAATATTTATATTCAAATCAACTTCAGATCTTATAAATTTATTAAATTTATCAAACTGCAGGAATTCTTCATCTGGCCTGTACTTAGGACAAGAAAAATCTGAGAAAACCTCCACAGGGAGCACTGAAAAGTTTTAAATTAAATATATGTGTTTAATCCCATGTCTAGCGCATTTTCATTTCAAAAGGGCAGTTCCCAAAGCCTGGATATTGTCATCCAAACACAAGGCAAATATGAAAATATAAACTTTGGTGAAAGAATTCCCCAATGGCACAGACTTGCTGTAATCTTATAACTAAATGCTAGATAACAGTCAGTGTGGGTACGTAAAAAGTAATGCACATGACAAAAACAACCCTAGCAACAGATATAAAGCTCTCTGACAAATTAGCTATTATGTTTAAGGGAAAAAATCAACTTGTAGTAGTAATCAAGAAAAGCAAAAGCAATAACTTTGGAGTTTATTATGAAAGACAATATACTGCTATATATACTTGATAAATATGTGGTATTCTCATATCTTTAACCTTTCAGTTCTAGTTACCACCCCTTGGAAAGAAGAAAAGCTATTAAATAAAACTAACGAGAAGGACAGTAAGAGTGACCAGAAGCAGAGCATTATTTCCATACTGGAAAAATCTATGTGTGGTACTTTTAAGAACCCAAGATCAAATTGAGATAAACTAAAAATATCTAAACTGTAAAAACAAGCAGTTGAGGGGGCATGTAGAAAATTCCATCCAAACACAATGAATTTGGTCAAGGTGGACGTGTTTTTGTATGGAGCAAAAAAGGCTATAAAACTGCCTGGTGAGATATTCTTTCTTACATATTTATGCCTAGATCCTGTCAAAGATATCAGCCTATATAAGTGCAGGGGACCAATGTGGTAGTTTGTACGTTTTAATCATTTAGTCTGCCGTTGTACATAATAATCTTTTAGTCTGTCATTCACAAATAAAATTATTTTATCTGTCTTTTGCGTTATTGAGAAGGTGAGGCAAAACAAGGCATTTATTGCATAAATTCAAAGATATTTACAATCCACAGGGTAATCCTGATCATTCTCCACTCTGCAATGAACTGTAACACCAGTGTAGATCAGCCTCAATAACTGCCAAGATGGAAGAAATTATATTTCATTGCAACTCTTACAGAAAAACGTAGAAAAAATATTTTTATTCTTGTTCTGTGCAGAGAGGGTGGAAAGACACATCTCCTCTAGTATTTACAGATTATTTCCTGAATTCTATTGTAGGTTCTTACTACATCGGGTTATTACAAATTAGGGGAACTGTGGTTTCTCTTTATTTCAACTCCTGATGTCTCCGACCTTTGCAAAATGTACATCAGGTGCATCAGAAGACTCTGAGAAAGGCACAGTGCACCATTTCTTTCCCAGCACATTTATCAATGAATAATCAATAATTAGCACAGGACTTCAGATACTTATCTAGATAGTAAATCCTATCTGTATTAACATCATTTTACTATTGCCCATCCATTATTCTCTCAAGAGAATGGCTAACTTAGTACCTCATGTTCCTGTGGAAGTTGACAAATTCTACTTATTTCTTCACCACTATTTGAGGTAAAAATATTAAAAGTCTAAGGATGCACTCACATGACATCCCTCATGTTGAAGGTTGTTTATCTTGGTGCATGTGACTGTATCATTTACTGAATTAGTGAAAGCCCCCTTTCGCCCCAATTCAAAACAACGTCTTATCTGATTCTTCTGCAAAACCCTAATTTCTCACATACAACTGCTATATTCTACAATATTTCTCT
Organism: Oriolus oriolus; assembly: GCA_013400235.1. Taxonomy (NCBI): domain Eukaryota; kingdom Metazoa; phylum Chordata; class Aves; order Passeriformes; family Corvidae; genus Oriolus; species Oriolus oriolus. The sequence goes on along the minus strand of VXBT01011416.1, from coordinate 954,881 downwards.
TGAATAAAACATCATTCCATAGAAAATGATATCCCACTATGAATACACAATGTGTTTCAAAAAAAAAAAATAGATATTTATATCCCCAGCTTCATCCAAGAGGTTTCAAATTATTTTTAATTCTATTCCTCACCAACCAGAGGAACATCAGGGACTACTGTTACAGAACTGATACCAAATGATATTGCATGCTACATGACTTGTGCCCAGAAAAGAGATCTGTTGATAGGCCTTACCAAACCTAATTGGGTTAGGAAACCCCTTCAGTTGTAGTACCACCTTGTAAAGCACTGTAGGAAGTGAAAATAGCGGTCTAGAATTAGCACACTTTTTCTCAGCATGCTTTACACATCTGCGACTATATTGCCCCATGAATTGGTTTTATGAATCTCATCAACACTAGCTTCTCCTATGGCCTTTAGCATAGTTTATCCTGCAAAGTTTGAGAGATGTCATAACATTTCTTTAGTGTCATGTTCCTCAAAACAAAGGCCTCTAGCTTTCCCCTTAGATTTTTCAGTCTCTGATTTTACTATATCCCTTTTCATATAATTTTAAACACACTCCTGGCAATATTAAACCAAATTCCTAGCTGTGACTGTTGTCTTGGGAGTGCATACTAGCAAATGTGACTGTTTTCTCTATCATCTTATACCCTTTGCTTGGAAAGCGATTACTTAGAAAAATTAGAAACTGAAATTCCTGATGTTCCTAAGACACATGAGCCTCATGAATTGAAAATTTTTAATCTACAACTATTTTATCATTTGAGGAAAAATTAAAAGCTTCGTGTTTTACAGGTATTACAAGCCTGTGAAAGCAATCCCAACTCTCACATTGTGCACTGGGCAAACCGAAAGGCTTTTCTGGTTCCGTAATTGGACAGAAGTAAAACAACACACTCAATCTGTAAAGGCTAGAATTTACAAGTGAAGCTAGGTCCATAGGGATCCCAGAAGTGGCAAAATAGCATTTTGGAAAGACCCACAGAGTCATTCAAACGCGACTGGCAATAATATGCCAGTTGAGCTTTGGATAACTAATGTAACAGGAAGCAAACAGGTGAAAATGGGCTAAATTTAGGCATAGCTATAGCAAATAATGAAAAAAATTATAAAACATTCTTGATGATTTTACATGGCCATATTACCAACAGACTTTCTGATCCATGCCACTTCAAAACACAACAAAACAAAACAAACAAAAAACAACCAATCTCTCTAAAAGTCTACATTCTGAGAAGTTCTTTAAAATATTAGTGCATAACATAGCAGAAAATATTCCTTGTAGGTGGTTATGACCCTAACCTTTTGGGTGGCCTCTCTTCTAGATGTTCTGTAGATCAAACAGAAGACACCAGATGAACACAAAATTAAACAGAAATCCTGATTTCAATAGACATTCTCAAAAAGTAAGCCTGTAAAAATTTTATTATGCTAATATTTGATAATGATCTGATATCTTCAGTTTCTTCATTCTCTTCCTCGAAATGGGCAGCAACTAGAATCAGCAAAGGTTTTGGTGGAAAGCCAGAGTTTTCCCACTGGTCTATTATCTTCTAACTTGTACTTGGAGGAAAACAACCTCCTTTTCAAAATAGTGGAATCACAGAATCATTAAGGTTGTAAAAGACCTCCAGGATCATCAAGTCCAACCTTAGACTAAATAACACCACACCCACTAAACCATGTCATGATAATATCCAAACTGACACTCCCGGTGCAACTTAAGGCTATTGCTCCTTGTCCTATCACCAGTGGCCTGGGAGAAGAGGCACAACTCCCCACCTCAACACAACCTCCCACCTCACCGCAGCAAAAGAGGACCCAAGGAAATTTCAAATTTTATATTTATTCAGAATTCTCCAAATGTCTTTTTGTTCAGCCTAGTCTTCTGACATTTAGTCCTTCAGGCTTTTTGGTTGGCACGCCCTTTTATAACAGAAACTGAAGAAAAAGAAGGAATTTAAATAACCTAAATTTCTGAAGGGCAGAAAGAACATGCTTTCAGTTCCATCACTATATTCTACTCCAGAGAGAAGCCCTGAAAATCTGCTTGACAGACCTTCCATCACAGATGACAATGAGCTTCAGATGGTCAGGCACCACCCAGACACGTAACCCTTCCCAGAAAATCCAACTCTTATTTAGAATAAGCAAGGAGTTCTACATGTGAATTAAGTATTAGGCTACAAGGTGAACAGTCCAGTTTGATCCAAAATTTCTTTATATGTTTTCAGTCTGCTATGGATATCAGGTACAGAGGTTAAAGCCAAAAACTTTCAGAACATCAAAACTGATCACCACCCCACAAATTAATTCCAAGATAATAAACAATTCCTCCTCAATTTCAAAGATTTCCGAAAAAAAATTCCAATAAAATTACTTCTGCATGTTTGAAACAGTCTGGAACCAGCACCACAGTGCTCCAACCGTTCATGCTGATTTGCATGTGTAGCTTGAAACAAGGAATAAACATAATTCTGGATAAACATGCCATAAAATCACTCAGGCTTGAAGCAAGAATGGTGAAAAACAGAAGGAATTAGTTATATTCATCCAAGTGTGGATGAGCCCTTTCCTTCCTTGACCCACAAGTCAAGCTTCAAGATTTCTCACTTGGAATGTTAAACAAACTCAGGAAAAAAAATATGAAAATAAAATCTTCCAGATTTTTAGGAAGTTGTGATAATTTCCTCAATGGAAAGTGTCAGTAGACTATAATTTAGTGTTATAATTTAGGTGCAAGACCACACCCTCAGCTTCTTCCAAAGCATTTTTCTGACTAGAACACTTGTTCTTCATTATTTGGAACAAAGTCAAAAGATAGTACAGTAGAAATTGCATTTTTCTCCAAACTGTTTATCTGTGAACAGCTCAGAGAGCTTCCCCTTCTTATTCTCCTGCCTCTCCTCATGCAGCTACCTATTCCTTTTTCAGAGATTGACCCCTGACTAAAAGGGCAGCTGTCTGAGCGTGTGGAACGGCACCAGTAAAGTAGTCCTGGGAGAATAGTTCAACATGAAATTCAGATGGTAGAGGAAGTTATAAACCAGGAAACAGAAGGCCTCAACCTTTTTTAGAAAATTGTTTTAAAATTTTTCAAATATTGGTGGTAATAGTGAACAAAAAAAAAATTCTTAAAAAAAGAACCTACCACCCTAAAAAAACAGGTAAAAGTGTGAAACTACTTTTTTTTTATCCTAATGTCTTTGAATACCTGATGATAAAAGGAAAAAGAAAAAAATCCACCATGTGTCTGACTTAGTAGTTTGACTCAATTATATTTAAAGAAACTGATTAACAACGATGCAGCCTTCAAATAAATTTAAGGTTGAAATTTGTGATTGTTCTAAGTACTGTTTGCTATCCTCCTATTTCATTTATAAATGTTTCTTCTTGCCTCCTTGTATGTTTTCAGTATGAGCTCTCTTCTGGATTGTCCAAAAATTAATGAAAGCAAAGAGGCTTATTTAAGAGCAGTTCCTTTGGGAAATGTCAATCACGGTTATGTTTGAAAAAAAAACATTAAAGGAAAATGGTTACCACAAATTTTACATAACCCAGAGTAGCCATGAATACCTGAAAAAATAAAAACTCCTGCCCCCAAATGCTCATGATATAAATTAGACAAGGAAAAATAAGGAAAGCTAGGCAATTAAATTTGTTCTCTACTATTCTATAAGGATGGGACTAATTTAGTTTTCTGAGGAGTTAAAGTTTCTTGTTCTGAATTAGACAACAGAAGGCTACTTGTTAAGTGATAACAATAATTAGAAGTACATTTTGTTTGTTGTCTGTGTTGAATACACAGAAAATTATATTTAAATACTATACAGTATAGATAATATCAAAGTTTTCATAGCAGAGGTTCAGCCCACAATGCTGTCAGATTAATATAAGAATGAAGCATTGGTTCAGCAGGTGATTTTAATCAAATAACAGAACAAAACCAATTTAACATTTTATGCCTATTCAGGATAAAAACTTTGCTGGTTTATGTAGTTTCAATGGTTATTTCAGAGACTTCAATCCCCAGTAAAGAGAGAGGCAGTCAATAATAATCTCTCACTGTATAGACTAACTGGGCTGAAATTTTTGTCTTACCTGAGAAACACGTCAGATCATACATTCTTAACATTTCAGTATTTCATTTGTGAAAGTACTCTTTAACCATAAACATTGTTCTGCCACTGATGGAAGACAGAAAGATAAATGAGAGAAAGGAGTTACATTCATTTGAGATACCAAAACAATCCAGAGAGGAAAACATTCAAAATTCACATATGGAAAGGAATATACAAGGTTCAAACCTAGCAGTGGTTCTGTTTTATGGAAGAATGAATACCACATATTCAGAATTTTCCCGCAAACTGGAATTGCTTTTTTTTTTGACCCACTTTAATCAGGAGTTCAGGTTTTGCAAAAAGCTGCCTGACACGCTGCCCAGAATTAAGGGTCCTGGAAGCTCCAGCTGTCTCTGTTGCTGAAGAACCAGGGACCGAACGAGTCAAAGGATGCAGAATATGGCTTCCCACCAGCCTGCCAGGGAGGCTGCCAAAGAGCTGGGGAGAGGACCTGGCAGAAATTCAGGTTTCTTCCATCAGAATCCAGATATCAAAACTTGTCTGGCTTTTAGCAGTACATGAAAAGTTCTGTCAAAAAAAAACCCTGGCAAAAATTGAAAATAATCTCTCATTACCTCAGTGAACATGCAAATTCCCAAAAAGAGTTGAGAAGGTCTAATGAAGCCTTAAGTACATCAAGACCTTACTGAGGATGAGAAAAGATCCCAATGAGCTTAGAAGGACATGCACGATACACTGCAGTAGAAAAATCTGCTGGTAGAATTTGAAAATAAATAAAACCTTGAAAACTCTACATAAAAGAAAGGTGCTTTCTCCTCTCAAAAACTTCCTAATGTCACTCTTTACTTGGAACTGCCTTTCAATGGTTGCACTGAACAAAACTCAAACACTCTTCCTCCTGCCTTCCTTCTCCTCACACTTCCTGAATGCCCTATCTGATGCTGAATACCTTTCCTTCTCATTGTAGGAGTGGAGTAACAGTTGCACTAGACAAAACCTGCCTGTATCATAAAAAGCTCTTACAAGGAATAAGCACTGCAGGGGAAAGAAAAAAAATAATATAAGAAAGAAAACAAGTGCTACCAAATTCTTGTGAAGTCAAAATAGACATACTCACATACTTTATCCTTAAATACTAAGCATCAAATAAAATCTTGTGTTTATCCCATTTAAAAAGTATACAAGGAATTTTTGTTCCTATTTTAATCAGAGAGACTTAGAAAAATAATATACATTGAAATTGATTGTTAGACCATAAAAGAAATTGAAAAATACATGGAAGCTTCCGAGTCTCACTGATGAGATCAGGAATGAGTAACACTTTGTCACAGATCACTTCTTTGATCACTTCAAATGAAACCTGAAGAACTAATAGCAGCTGTGGTTTCTCCTTTCCTTGCCCTTTTTTTCTTTATTTTTTTCCGTTTTATTTCCTCCAATGTTATATTACCTTTATTTCTGAACCAAGGAAATTTATGACAGCAAGCTAAATTCGTGTATCATAAATGTCCTTGCAACGTATTTTCTGACATATAAAACCATTTTTTTCCTGCTATGTACAAGGCCTGAAAGGACAGGTCAAATAAACCCCACCTAATAGTATTCAACAGCAAAACTGTTGAAACAAGAATAAATGTCATTATTTGCTCTTAGATTACAGCTAGGGGCACAGCAAGCTAATTGCTTCATTACAATGGACGGATTAGATTATTAAGAGTGAAATGATTATCAAGTGCACAGTCATGGGGTCATACTCGATTCTTCATTTCTCCTGGTGACACAGTTGTACTGATGGCAAAATAGTGTTATTAAAACCTTAAGTATCCAGGAGGCTGAACTTCCTGTTTTCAAATGAGGACAATGTCACTCTTTTTCATGCTTCAATCATTTTCTAATTAGACTACTTCAACTTTTCCTAAAAAATATGAGAAAACATAACTTGTATAAAATTCAGCGACTTCCCTGTCCAACAAGAAACAGTAATAACCTGGGAGAACCCACTTCACCACACACGTCAGTTAAAAACATGACTGCAGAGCAAGCTACAGCTTTTGCTGCAATAGATACTGCCATATTACATGGGTAGTAGATACCACAATGCCATGCACGCTGCAGGTAATGGAATTTAGGAGGGGACCAAGGGTAAACCTAAACAAATCTTTTGTTGTGCATCAGGACTCAGATATCCTCACCTCTATGATCCGCTATTTTTTACAGTATGCCATAACTCTCACAGTGATGCTTCCTTTTTGTGGAAACCAAGACACAGGAAACCTGGAGAGACTTGGTACACACTTTAATTTTGTGCTATTATGGAGTAATACCTCAAAGTTGAGTTGCATATCTGAATCCAGAAAACACAGAACATGTACCATGCTAGAGATACTGGGAATGTGTTCTGAGAAGCTCCTGGATTCTCAGTACTGAGAATAGTGTTCTATCTGAAACACAAGTTTTGCAACTTTATTTATTTTCAACCACCAGACTTCCCAGTGAAAACTTTTGCAATAATAACATCCTTCCTCAAGGACAGAAAATAAAAGAAGCAGAGAGACAAATATGAGCACACTAAGATGTGAGTCTCGTGGATGATGCGCTTTTGCTCTATTTTTACCAAAAGCCCAGAGAAAGGAACAAAACCTACTTGTGCTGCTTCAGGGGCAACATTTGTTCAAGGCAGTAAAAATGTATTTTGGGAGTGCAAATGGATAATCTAAGTGAGGTTTGTTCTTGTTTCTAATCACTTCCTTCTTTGTGAGAGCGCAGACAATTCCAAAACTTGCTAACAAATGTTGAGGTCAATTCCCTCCACCTCTGCCCAGGAAACACCCACATAACTGCTGGAGATAAAAAGTAGCAGCCCTGAAAAAAGCTTTGTATTCCTCTTCAGTACTGGCAGAAACAAGGCTGGGTGGTTTCACTGTACATTCAGCATTTTGGTGTCACTCTTACAAGCACCTTGACTCAATCTGTCCATCCTCCAAAGAATGTAGATCAATCTGTTCTAACTAAAACTGGATAAACGAGATTATTAAAATACAGAAACATGGGGAAACAAAACTAGGGTAGAAATGTAGACTACAATTTCCTTTAAGTGTATCTGACAGATTGAGAAAGCTCAAGTAGGTTGTAGCAAAGCAAGGAAGTGAATAAGCAAGTGAACAGAAACTGATAGGAACCAGGCTCACGCATTTTGACTGGCATGGCTGTCTGTCAGAAGCAAATTAAAAACAGTACTTCAGCTGGAAATGGTGCAGCTGACAGCACAATAAAAAAGCTTCAACTATCAGATGCCAGCTCTTAGAAATAACATTAATTAAATATGCCCTTTTTGAATTTCTTTGCTTTGATTCTTACTTGACCAAACTGGATGAATTTATCAGGACAAGAGTTAATTTTCTCAGCACCCATTTCTTTAGCAAGAAAAATATAGAGATTTGCCACCAAAAAGAGCTAGAAGGAAGATACAGGGACAAAGATCATTCTAGGCAATACGACAGCTACATTTACATATTGTCTACTACAGATAAAATAGTGTTGTCGTTTTATATTGTAGCACAGTAAAAAACTTTGGATCAGAAAGATTTTCTTAATGGGACCCCAAAGGATATTGAGTAGCTATTGTTTGTTTTTCAAAAATAGTTGTATTTTTTAACTAAAATCATAAATATACATATACAGAGGATATTTTAGATTTCAAGTTATAGCCAAGTGCATTCATAACTTCTACTTTGCACTTTATTATTGAAATAGCTTTCTTTCAGGTTTACATCAGAAATATTCTTGTAATATTTTTTATTTCCAGAAAGACTTGTATAAAAATTGATTCATGTAACTCAAAAAGTGTGTATGCTGTTAAAGGTGAGTTAACTGTCTGTAGAGAGAACAAGAACCACTGAAAGCCCTATTGTCCCTCCTTTATCTACTGTAAACAAACAAAAACCTAAAGCTGTATCTACATAAAAGCTGACGTCATAAGTGAAGATATCAATTTGCAATTTCCTTCAACTCCTTCACTTTTAATTACTGTAAGCAGAATACTTGCTACACGTGATTATTCTCGAACTTTAACCCAAAGCTTTATCATGTTTGTGAAACATACACTAATTTGAGTTTATTAAAGTCTGAACCTTTATACTGTGTGTATTGCACAAACTGATGTTACACAAGAAGATCCAGAGGTAGCAGAGTAGTCAAAGATGTATGAGGTTAATGAAGTAATTAAGTTTAAAAAAAAAAAGGAACATGCTCTAGAAGCAACAGTGAAAACCATTAAGTGCTGATACTACAAGGCTTGCTAACTTCTTCACTTTTTACAGGTACAGCTGGATTAATTTCAATAGTTATAACAGATAACTGTCATTTTACTCTCTTGCTGAGACATTTCTGGGCAAGGTGTCTCAATTTTCTGTGCTTATTTTACATATTTTATCTATTTATCAACATCTAGTGGAACACTAGATATTATGATGTTTATTTACTTCTTAGAAGGGAAATTATCAATTTTTACAGAAATTACCAGAAAATACCTTACTGTGTAAGAAAAATAAAGACATCAGCAAAATACTAGGAGCCAATCTACAATCCATGCTTTCACTACACTACATGCACCTCCTGCTCAAGCAGTGGTAACAGTAAATGTTAATTTACTGCTAACAGGAAATTTGGAAGCCTGTACAGTGATTATGACAATAAAATAAGGGTCCTTTTCATCAAGTGAGAAGGGAAAAAATCTTACAAGACCAAAGAATACAATTCCAGTGGGACAGACTGTGTTTTTATTTGTTTCAACGTTTCACCAGGACGGGCACTATGTCTCACTTCAGATTGCTGCTCTCTCCACTCTTCTGCAGGCAGCAATGACAGTTCAGGAAGTACAAATTCATGGCTTAAATTCTACATGGCTGGAGCAAGGCTGTCTGCAGTCTCTCATTCTCACATGGCCCTTATAGGTTTTGACATAAATGATGAGGAATGATGGGTTTAATTTCTTTTCTTTCACAATAAGATTAAATCAGAAGTGATCTAATGACATTAGTAGACTTATAACAGAATAAAAGAATGCAAGTTAAAATAAAATTTGGCTCTATTATTTCATTATGGAAACAAAATTTTCAAGAAAGCAAAACAAGAAAGCCATGAAGTGTTTCATTTGCCAGTGATAGGGTCTAACCCAAATATTTTCTTACAAGTTCCATCCATAAAAATGAGTTGGGGGAAGTGAACAACTTCAAATTAGTCTGTATTAAAATATAAAGAACTGACAGACTTAAATGGTCATCTCCCAGAACACTTTTATACACAAAATGGATAAAAAATGACAAAAACTGGAAAATCCTATCTTGTATAATCTAAATGAAAGTAAAATAAAAATATCAAACTAGAATTTACTTAATTTAAAACTTATTTGGAGTATTGGAAGAAATATATAACTTCTTGTGTGGAAAAAATTCTTGTTTAACATGAATATGTCTTTCACAGTATTTTTCTTCTTTCAGAGTAATTCCATTATCATCTCAGGTAGATCTCTTTAGAGGTTCTATCCTCATTTTCTAGAGAGAGAAACATCCAATATAAGTGCTCCTTCTTTACATATAACACTAGGAGGAAAGACCTTTTGGTATTTCATTTTACACTAACACAGACATTCTAGGCAGCAGGACAAACCAGTAATGGAGCCACCGTAACCCAGTCAGGCACTGGAAATTTTTAACCAGCCACTGAAACAGTCTGAATATTAACCTGTGAAAAATTAAAAGCTCACTATACCCTCTGGAAATGTGTGTCTGACATTGATAGGAAAAACGTTCAAAACAAAGTTGTAATAAAATTACTGGCTTCTGAATGAATATGATATTTTTTATATATATAATTTATTCAGATGTGGGGGTAGCAAATCTTTCCAGAAGAGTGGGCTTTGATTATGAAAGGAGGACCATCGCAGTCATTTGGGGATATTACACACGTTAGCATGTTAAAATATTGCATTTGTAATAATTTTTACCAGTATTCTAGGGGGGATACATAAGAAAGGGGACAGCTGTTTTATTTTTCAGTATAATGCAGATCAAAGATGACAGTTATAGCAATGCAAGGGGAAAAAAAATTCTAACCAATAGGAGAATGTAGGTCTTAATGAACACTGGGCTAATATTAGCAACCAAGTAGTACAAAATATGTGAATATTTAATATTTCTACATAATAGTCCTAGTCCTGATAGATTCATTTCTCTTCTGAAAGAATGAAATGTCCCTCTAAATATAGCATTGCTTAAAAATAAGATTGCTAGGTAGGCATTCAGAAAATTGCTACTAGCATGGCAATATTTTTAATTGCTACATTTCTCAGTCTTTTTTTTTTTAATTCAATTAAGTCAATGAGGCTACATATCAGATGCAAAAGTAAGTCTTCAAGTCTGTAACTTAGCAGAATCAATTACTTTTATCACAGTTATAAAAAAATTAAATGCTTTGATGCAAGGTCTATCTTTTTCTTATGTGTTGGCATAGACAGTAGAAATGATAAGTTCAGACTTTGTATTTCTCTACGTAATCTTACAAACATTCAGTAGTTAATGAATTCATTACCCTAGCATATTGAAAGTCAATCATAATTTTTGTCATCTACAAGATCACTATTTAAAATTATGTTTTAGTAACAGATTAAATTAGAACAAAACCATTTATGTGTCCTCATTTTTAAAATATTGATGTAGCCTATATTTCAAGTAAATTGCAAACAAACTTAGAGCCAAAGCCATCACACAATTCAAATAATCAGATCTTCCCATATAAAATATGAAATACTAGGGGTAAAGCAGCTCTCCCATTATTTTACACAACAAGAAGACTGTCCAGTCACCTGTGAAAATACAAGTGCTTGTGTGTGTAGCAATTACAACTAGGGCCTTCGCTACACATCTTTCATTATGTATGTCCCAGATCACATTGGAAAAGGCAACAACACAGCTTTCCAGAGCTCATCCACTTAACCAGTGTCATCTGAGGTATTTCATCTCTCCTTTTTTTCTTCATCCTATGAGCTGAACTAACTTATGTCTGAAAATCAGAGTTTTAAAAGTATCAAAGAAAACCTGCTGTCTGATATGGAGACACAAAACCTAGTTCTATCTAAAGTAACACCAGTAATGGCTTTCCAACTCCAGTTATTCAGCAGAAAACTTTTATGAGCATTTTCTTTGTTTTATTCACCAAAAAGGCTCTGAACACTAATTTTGGTGGCATTGATTCATAGACCTTAAACAGCAACTTCAAAATCAGAAATCAGTTTGTACATGTTTGACTTCTGGTTTTCTGAATGACTGCAACATAACCAGTCTTTGCAGACTGTGGAAATAGTGGTGGAATAATTCCATTTCTCTCAGAGACTCCAAAAGCACTGTAGCTAATCTCCCTCAGCCCCTCAGCTGTGCTAGCTCAGCATTTTGTAGGACTGTACAGTAAATCAGATGAGTTCCTTTCTGTAGCTTAAAAAGATGCTCTGTCAAAGTGATGATGGGGGAAAATATTTTTTCATTAGCTTAACCTCCCTGAAACAGTTTCCCTAGACAGTTCAACAGACACTTGCACCAGGGCCACGATGGTGTCATGGAGGCAGGAAGGAGCAGCTGGGCTGGCAATGGAGCTGCAGGTGCTGAACTGACAGCATGGAACTGCCTCGGGCTCTGGAGCTCAATTTAGCCTCTCAGATCTGCTTTCTGGAGAAGCCTCTCTTTTTCTTACTGTATTGATTCCACAGGGACCCAGGAAGAGTAGCGTCTCTAGGCTCAAGTTAGCCTTTGCAAATATATTTGCTAAATAAATAATGTGGTGGATTTACCTTGGCCAGACACCCACAAAGCCATTCTTTCATTCCCCTTCCTCAGCAGGACAGGGCAGAGAATATGATGGAAAAGCTCATACGTCAAGATAAGGACAGAGAGATCACTCACCAGTTACCACCACAGGCAAAACAGACTCCAATTTTGGAAGAATAATTCAAATTATTGCCACTTAATAACAGGGTATGACAGTGCAAAAAAATCTAAAAACACTTTCTCCCCTGCCCCTTCCTTCTTTCCAAGCTCAGCTTCATTTATGAACCTTCCACCTCCACACTTGGAGCAGTGCAGGTGGAGGGGGCAAGGGACACTGTGGTCAGTTGAGAGCTCTTCATGTCTGCGACTCCATTCTTCTCATACTTGTCCCCTGCTCCAATGTGAGGTCCTTCCCATGGGTTACAGTCCTTACTGAACTGCTCCAACATGGTCCTTCCCACAGCCTACAGTTCTTCAAGAACTACTCCAGGTGCCTTCCATGGGATGCAGTCCTTCAGGAACAACTTGCCCCAGCATGGGGCCCCTGTGGAATCCAAAGTCCTGCCAGAAAACCAACTTCAGTGTGGGTTCCTCTCTCCAAGGGCTGCAGTATCTGCCAGGAGCCTTCTCCAGTGTGGGTTCTCCATGAGGTCCCAAGTTCATTCAGGGTGCATCCACCTGCCCTGGCATGAGGTCCTCCACAGGCTGCAGGGGCACAGCTGCCTCACCATGGTCTTCACCATGGGCTGCAGGGCAGTCTTTGCTCCCGTGCCTGAAAGCACCTCCTGCCCCTCCTTCCTCACTGACCTTGGTCAGGGCTGTTTCTCCAATATTTTTCTCACTCCTCTCTCTCGCAGCTGCTTCCCCGGATTTTTTATCTTCTCTAACACATTATCCACAGAGATGCCAGCAGTGTCACTATGGACAACTTTGGCAGTGGTAGATCCATTTTGAAGCTGGCTAAAACCAATTTTTTCTGACATGAGGGCAGGTCTTGGTGTCTTCTGCCACCCCTGCAGCTTCACCCCAACACCTGGACACAATAATGCAGTGCAAATACTTACTTCACACCGAAAAAGAAGTTATACCATTTTTAGTTATGAATCTAGTGAGTTACATGCTTCCATATAAGTTCTTATATAAGTTTCCATTTATTATGGAAATATGAACTTAATTATGAATTAAAAGGCAAAGAATAGTTTGGTTGGTGGGCATCAGTTCAACAACTCCTTTCCTTCCTTTGTTTCACACACTGAGAAAATTTTTGAAGAAAAACTTTATTAAACTGAAGCTAAGGGGAGAATACATTTCAGTGATGTAATTACAAAAACTATTATGCAGACGTTCAAACAGTCCCTAAAAAAGATACTAATTATGTCCAAACATATTAAGCAATGGAAAGGCACAGTAGAGCTCTGGTGTAAACCTCCCTCCACATCATAATAATATTCAGCAACTTTATAAATATTGAATAAAAGATACTTATGTCCAAGATAGAAGATATTTAATGGCAATTTCCCTTTTTTAACACAAGCCACCATTTTTCTTGTGGGCAGCTTCACTGAAAATCCAGCAGTTCCAATGGGAGGCAAGAGCTGTTTTAAAATAGGTCATCATGCTTAGTCTTATTCATGTTAGGACCAGCAGTCCCTTTGAAATACAAATTTTTTGTGGATTACTATAATAAAACACTCCTAAGCCCTTATCAAAGGAAATCCTTGTGGCTATGAAGAGTGACAAAACATGTTACCAGTTCTAAACTGCTCTTTCTTATTTAACCTAAGAACAAAATTAGGAGTACATCATTTAATTATTTCAATAATAACAAGAAAAAACATACATTAGTGCTTTTTCTTATTATAATGACCACATGATAATTACCTATGGAACTATGACTTAGTTTCCTAGTGAAACTCCAGATTCAGTGAATGGTTTTTGATCACTAGAGTTTTATTAGCCAAAATTATACATCTAAACAAAGGCACTGTTTTAACCAGCATTCCTTCTAATAAATAAACTTCTTACTTGTAAGTAACTGGTCTTACTGAGTTAAGAAATAGTTATTTATATCTGTCACATTATGTTAGGACACAGTGTCATCATGGACTAATTCTATAATTTTTATCACCCTCGTTTGTGCAGAACAAATATCACCACTCATACTAAAAATTAAAAATGTAACTAAATGTTTATTTTGTTTTTCTCCAAATAAAATTTTCTTCTATACATGAGAATATCTGTGTTATAGAAAGCTCGGGAATATGTAACTCAGACCAAATTTTAGACAAGAATACTCTGCAAATTCTGCAGAAGGCATGTTCATGTAAACTCTACAAAGCAGCTAAAAACATTTATCTTCCAACCACGTCTAAATAAATTCAAAATACATAAATGTACATTAGTGCTCAGCTACAGCCCATTAAATTTCATTCAGCTTTGGCCACCTGCATTTTCAGATATCAAGCAGACAGAAGAATTCAAGGCATTCAAATAACAAGTGCCTCTCTGTACTCTACCCTGAAAGCACCTTTTCTTGGCCCAGTGCCTTCACAGCACCCTCTACAGATATTTTCCAGATGAACCAGGGCAGAAAAAAAAATACATTTGGATTTTTTTGATACATATTTTTAATAATTGGAAGATACAGTTTTTTAAAAGAAATATGGGTACTAGGTAAAAATACAGTTTTCTTTCAATCATATTGGGATTTTGCTTAACTTTAAAAACTGGTGAAATCTTTGGTAAAGTTCCACAAAATAATTAAAATTACTGCTTCGTTTGAAAGATGTAATATGTATTAGCATGGAAGTAGTATCAACACTTGAGAAATATTTACCATTCACTTAAACTTAGCTCCTCTTTAGCTTACTACTTATATGTAAATCAGACTACCATCGAAGTATCAACAGGCATAATCTTACTACCAATCCAAAAAGCCAATACATTAATGAAAACCAGAACAAGCTGCTTCATTCTATCCATAAAATAAAATTAAATTCTTAATTTTAAATAGTTCATAGTGTTTACTGCGATATTTCATCACTTCATTACTGTAATGTTACAAGTAGTTTGAAAAAAAGTAAGATTTTCCTGAAGCATTTTAACTTTAGTAGAAAACACACGTCTGATAAGAGTATAATCCTCAGCCTTCTAAATGTGACAGTGATGCTATTTTTCTAGCAGTTAGATAATACATGGTTCAGCTGTCACTTACTGTGCAACAGTCGGTTACACAGAATGAAATGAATCATAATCGCAATGACTAGCCAAATTAATGAAAGCATGATGAATCAAAACCCATGCTCCCAAACTGTCTTAGGGCCTGATTCAGCAAAAATATGTTTGATTTCAATACCATACAGCATATTACATTGATACCTGTTTATCCAGACTTTTAAAGCAAGAAAATGTTGAATTCAGAAGGCATAGCAAGACAATAGTATGTTTTTAACAGACTACCATCAAAAGTGACATATCAACCTGTAAATACACAGTAGCCAAACAAATATCCTTAAAACAATAGATAGAAAACAGAGATGATAGGTGAGTTATGGAAAGAAACTCTCAAACTGAGTTTATAGAGCTTTCTTTGGGCCTTAAATGTTACATTATTTTAAGCCTACAAGTAGTAGACAAATCCTGTTTGTAACTTCCCTGCAATCTGACTAGCTTCATCTATGAGCTTCTACCTTAAAATAACTGTTAATCATTCTTATTGGTGAATGCCATAGGAAGGTTTTCTTTGCAATGTTCTTTTGATGCTGGGCATGCTTAATCCCACTTGCTGGAAAGATTCTGTATTCCAAGGTCTTCTTTCAGATCTCATTCTTCAAAGGCTTTCTGAGTTCAGTATAAAAAATATACCAAATCCTAAGAATAACCAAGGACTAGAAGGGAAGCATATTCAGGTTCCCAGCAGTGAGTCTCAAATAGTAAAGTTATGGATAAATGAGCATACCCTCATTAATAATTGATAGAAATATAAGCAAAATATGCAGATTGACAAACGGCTTCTAGGGAACCATAAATGTCAGTGCCAGCAGGGAAAGTGTCCATGGCATTCTTGTAAGACCAAATAGTGAAGAATTACTCTCAAAGGCAGAACTCTGTGAGATAGACCTCTACATCTGACATATTCACTCTATCTTCTTTTTAAGTCCACAGCCAGAAATAGGCTCTGCAATTCATCTGGCCTATTTGAAATGTCTTAATTTTTGGATAGATGGATCACATCCTAAAGGCAGCTCTTTATTTCCATTTGCTTCAAATTGAATCTAAGTGATTTCAGACATGGATGTCTTCTTCTGTAGGTATTGAGATCTGGTCAGAAGAATCCCAAAGAATTTCTGGGCTCAAAAAGCATAATCCAAGCTCTAAATGATGTATCATAGGAATGAAAAAGATACAAAACTGAGGTGATGATTTTCATTAACCAAACAGTTCTATGAGTGCTGAACTTAGAGAAGTCTGATTTCGTGAGGACTCACACCTCACAATGGATTTATTTTGATGCCAATGTTGGTTCTCCCTTAGAAGAACTCCTTGGTATGTAGAATGGTGCTAGTCGACTTTTCCAGTCAGGAGTGTGGACAATACCTTCCACTACCTCTCTTCTTATTTTCATTAAACCCCTAGTAATTATGTCTTTTTGGGACCGCAAATTTTGTCAATTTTTTTGTAAATCAACCAACACCTTGCACCTACTGAATAAGTATGGCAGCAGATGCAACTGTTTCCCTTACAATAATATAGCAGTCGTGTATTTCCAAGTTGGTGAAAGACCTCCTTTATCAGGAAGAGATTTGAACACAGCTCTCTCTTCCCAAATGAACAAGTTATGGGCAGAACTGGAAAAAATTATTCTGCATCCTAACAATGAAGGCATACAATTGTGCAGTCAGGAATGCAAATGTATGGACAGGCAAGAGGAAGTCTAAATATCTCTGTGATTAGGATACTCTCTGTCTAGAGGCAAGTCCTCATTCTTGCTCCAAGGGCTGTTGTGCATTTTATTTAAGTACTCGAATGCAAAATTCATAAGAGGCATCTGATACAGACAGGACACAACTCACTGGCACTAAAGACAAACACTGTGCATAGCTGAGGTAATCAAATTCAAAATACAAAATGAGGAATGACTGATTCAACAAGAGTTCTGCAGAAAAGCATGGGGAAGGGATAGTAGATCACAAGCTGACCATGAATCCATAAGTGCTATATCACAACAAAAACCCCAAACACATGTGACACTGTCTCTTCAAGGAAAGGGTTCTGTACAAGACACAGTTTTATCCTCTTGCTCTCCCCATACACTTTTGTTTGGAATATGTGTCTGGGTTTGGACACTGTATTTCAAAAAAATCAGTCAAAAACGTATGTAAAGACCAGCAGCAAGAGTGGTCAGAAGTCTAGAAAACATGATGTGTTGAGTCTACAGAAAGGAGTGATGAGAATATACAGGAGGAGATATGATCACATTTGTGAAATACAGAAAAGGCTGCTGCAAACAGAAAAATAACACACTGCATTGCATTTCCATTGGGGACAGAGCAAGCAGCAAATGGCAGGAAAGACATTTAGGTTTTACAGTAAGGGGAAAATTCTAGTGGTGCGGATAAGGACTTTTGAGTAACTGAGACAAATTATCTAGGGAATACAAGAAATCTCCATCCCTGATGGAGTGGGTATTGGAGTCATTGTTCTCATACCTTTCAGTAGTAACCTATAATTTGAAAAAATGTAAAATTTTCATACTGTATACAAGAGCTTTACCCTGAGATCTGCTTGGCCCACTCTTCACCTTCTGTTACACACGCAACACAGCTCTTGCAGAGATGAGTAGCTTGAATTCAGTGCACTGTCTGCTATGTGCCCTTGCCTCGGCCATGAGGGTTACTTATTTCACTGGTTAGGTGAGGTCTCACAATTGCAAATCACTAGTTTAGACAAATTAGTGTCAGAAACTGCTATCTTAAGAGCTGGTCATGCCTTGAGGCAAAGGATGAATTGGAAGACCTGTTGAGGTTCCAACCAGCCTTGTTTTCTGTTATTCTATGTGTTCTCTGGGTTTTAAACAGTTTTAAAAGCATTGCTTCCCACTCATCCTTCCTGTAATCAGAAAAACATATAAGTGCAGCAAGAGTTACATAAACACTATATGGAAAAAGATTTCTTGCTAACACACTAGAGTACTCATTTCTGAAAAGTTATATTAAAGATATAAACATTTTCCAAAATAGGCTGACTGCTTCTAACTCACAATTTTATTTAAAGGTGAAAACATTTTATGTCCTTCATATGCTTAAGATAGTACACATTCTAAAGAAAGTTTGCCCTCAAAAATACACAGAACCAAAATGCCACATTATATCAAATACCTAGCAATGCTATGACCTGTTAAATATTCTGTGTACAAATGCAATATTATATTTGCTGTAAGAAATGATTCACCTTAAAAATATTAATGTCAAATAAAGAATAGGTCATCGGGAAGTATTTAAGAGACCTCATATGAGATTTAAGAAGGAAGAACCAACCCCACAGAGATAGTAAACAAAGAAAATAATAGGTTTTATGTGTTATTTAAAGTTTAAAGATTTTCTTATGAATTTTCTATATAGAAACAGTCAAACTTGTTTGAAACACAAGTTCAGTTCTTGCTAATTCCTGCTAGAACAGACAGGATATCTCACCATATTTTTAATAAAAGAGTTTAAAGTCTAAATAAAAGATATTATTTATGGCCTCACATCAAAACTTAGAAACTCATAAAGATATAGATACATAAAACTTGAGCCAGTATGATTATTACTTTTCCCCTATCAAAATGCATGAATTTGATTTCTTTATCAAAGTGCAACTGAGGCCACTCTGCAAGCATGTAATGTGATGACAGCTGATTCTTAAATTCAGGACTATAAAAGAACTGCCTTCCACCTTCAATAACAGAAAACAGCAGAAATTGCTTTGAACACTTACTCTCCAAAAATTACATGTATTTACTTCTTAAATGCACGGCTATTCCTCTATACAATCTCTTACTGTTACATTGAGTTACAGTCTCAGTCCTCACTGACCCCTTTGAGATTCAGGACCATAGCTTGGAGAAACTACATGAGGACAGAGTCACCACATGATATCATGCAGAAGCAGCTTTTCAGCACAGTACTGATTTTGCAATGTTACTGTATCACCAGAAGTATAATAACTCCTGAGATGAAGCTACTGGAGTTTACTGAGTTTACAAATGCACTACCAGATTTGGCATAAACCGGTTTTGTTAATAAACTGTAACATACCCTCAACAGAGAGTTACTTCAAGGATGTAACAGTTCCTCCTGTTACACCATGTAGTCCTGCAAAAGAGATCTAAACTC
Source organism: Oriolus oriolus (assembly GCA_013400235.1). NCBI lineage: Eukaryota > Metazoa > Chordata > Aves > Passeriformes > Corvidae > Oriolus > Oriolus oriolus. Next base: position 935,601 of record VXBT01011416.1, on the reverse strand, counting down.
AGTAAGCATTGAAAACAATATTGGTCAATATGAACTTCAGATTATAACAGTAATAACTTTGTCTGAACAACAACTGCTTTTGAATGCCATTTTTAGACAATTAATATTTCAAGAGATTCTTCCTGCTTGTAAGTTTAAATTAAAAGAAAGACTTGCCCACTCTTAGAGACATGAGGTTGTCTTTGGTAAATTGTAGCTATTAACCTTGATATAGTAAGACATATGATTAAAACAACCCATGTGATCTAAACTTAACTTAAAAAATCATCCCACCTCAAAGCTCATTGTTAGTGTATAACATCTCTTGCAGTAAAACAGGTATAGATGAGATCATACCTCATCAGTTTGTGTGTTCTTGGGGTTTTATCTCCCAAAGTTTCTGTCAAAAAAGCCTCATCGGTGAAGATGTTGAGGGAAAAGGAAAGATCACACGAAAATAACCCTTCTTGGAAAAGGTTGGCGTGACGGTCTTAGAAACTGCCCTAGCATTCTGACTGACTGTAAATATGACAACAAAACTTGAAGAAAGCCACTAAAGCAAAAGGGTGAGAGGTGGCATTAAGCTAAAGAAAATCCCATTCCACTGGACTAAAAATTCCAAGTTCAAACAATTATTTTACTTTCTCTACCCTATGGAACTTTGAACATGCTGCAAGTATTTTAAAACTTCACTGGCAGGGTAAAAACACACTTTACACCAGTTCTACAGTAACCTATCACTTCTGTGTATTTTGACACTTACAATAGATACACTAATTAGCCATTGGTTCAATGGAAAAATCAATTATTTGATATTCTCAGTTATTTAGATGTCACCCAGGTCAGAGATGCATGCAGACAAAACCCAGAGTGGACCATTCAGTCCCCTAACCTCACCTCCAGAGACCACTGCATTTCAGTCACCGCTTTCTAGGATACAGTTCCAGCACCTTAAAATTATGATCTCCACTCATCTCTTTTAGATATAAAATTGAATGTTTTCTTCTCTTTTTTTTTTTCAACTAAGTGCAGAAAGAGATTTATTTGACAAGATTACAGAAAGCATATACTGTCTGGTGTTGAATGTCTATTTTGAGAGTTCTTTGTTAACTAAATCCAGTATCTGTTTTACTATTTCTCAGCCCCATACGATGTCAAGCCTTTCTACATCCAAGCCTTGTAGCCTCCTACTTGTGCTTCTTGAATGTGGGAACATCAGCACTATTGCAGTCTTTTAAAACTTTACTCAACATAAACATTATCAAGCCAAATAATTAGTTTAACTGCCATTCTGTATAATCTCCAAATATATTCTGCTTAGTCACTAAGAGGAAGTACTACTTTCATAATTTGTAGACAGTGCCTAAAAGTGTGTTAGATTCTTTAGAGAACAATTGCAAACCCTGAGTCTTCTTGAAGAGCAAATGGTACAAGCCATAACAACCTGACAGGTATTATCCACAGTATAAAATGTCAAAGCATATGGTAAGAGTGAAGAGAGAGGAATAATGACAATTCTGAGAGAGGCCCAAAAAGCAGTACGAATTACTGAAACAAAAGAAAGGGGAGATGATAAAGAATATTATGAGGGAGCGGAATGATGTAGGAGGAAGGGAAGAGGACATGGCAGGGCAGGGGCAGGGCAAGTATCTTCTTCAACCATATGTACATTTGTGTAACTTCCACTATCACTTATTTCATATTGCCTGAAGTTATTACTTTCAGAATCACTTTGACCACATTTTATTTTATAATGCATAGAAACAAGAGCAAAATGATGAGTGGTATAGCAACAAACTGTTCCAATCAGCACTCCAAATTCAGACAAAACACAGTGCAAAGTTATGGAAGCATAACTTAACTAACATTGCCTGGAGTCCTAGTTTACTATTTAGTCAAAAGCAAATCTTTTTGCCTTACTCTATAAACTTCAGGAATTCCTATACATATTTCCATTTTCCAAAAGCAAAATCAATAATCACCATGTATGTCTCTTTCTTCTCTTCAGCTCTGAAATCCAAATCCAAAACACACAATGCTTTTAAGACAGTGCAAATCAGAGTTGATTATTTATAAAGTAGGATAATTATTTATAAAATAGTACAACAGCTTTGTGAGTCTGATATTTACACTTCTGTGACTCATGGCCATCAATCACAACTGCTTCCTCTTCCCCAGGCAAGCATCCTGCTCCACATCTCACTCACTCACAGTGTCATACAGAGCCCACACAGCCCAGCTTCCTTAAGGTTTGCTTGTCAGAGATTTTGTTTCAGTGTAGTTACCCCATTTTTACCATGTCTGGGCAATCACTACCACAGTAACTGAGCACACACAAGGCTGCAGTCGGTTCCTAAAGCTCACTCTGGACTTCACAGTGGTGGCTCACAGAGAGTCACCATCCTCTAGCTAGCCCACTGTGTTTCCACCTTTCTTGTCCCCTTAGGTAAATCAGCTGACAAATCCACACACACTTTCAAAAGAAATCTTTTATAAGGACCTCATGGTAAACCTGTGATGCTTTGCAAATAGATGAAAAGTTGGATGATTTCGTGACAAAATTTCTCGTGGGAAAATTTGTCTTCTACTGGGCCAAACTATCCATACCCATGAAAAGCTGAAATACATGTCTTTGCAGAGCTATGAGTCTGACTTCATGAGGAGAGCATTTTATCTCCAGAATTGCTCAGCAAAGGAGCTGGAAACTCATGATATTTCAAGCAGGAAAGTGTAGATGCACATCACATAGGCTGAAACAGAAGTCTTTATAACTAATGGCAGCATTCTAACGTCCCCTGTAATTTTTTTTTCCTGCATGCATCCTCTCAATACATTTCTTTAATACAGAAAAAAAGTACAAATTAAAAGAAAAAACGCACAAGACTGATCACATAAATCAGTCTGTATGGAGGAAATGTGCTGTCTAAAATCTGTTTAAAAGCTTACACACACAAAACCAGATTTTATAAGAGGAAGGATGTGCATAATGTAAAGGAAAAGTCATCATCAAAAATTCTATGCTCTATCCAAGTCAGTAAAACATCCACACAGAAAAAAGTTGAAAATATGTGAATATTCTTAAAACAGCAAAAACTTACACCCAGAGTACAGACATAAATTCACTCTGTCACACATTATGCATATTAAATATTATGCAAAATATATATTCAATAACCTTGCCAAAAAGACACCTTCTTAGTACATAACATTTAAAATACACTCCAAGGGTCCCAAAAATTCCAGAAGAGAGACAGTCAAAGCAGCAGAGTTTTCCACCTGTCCTTTTTAAAGCAGAAGCTCCACCACAGGAACACAGCGCACAACTGTAGCTCAGCGTATTTCACAGACCAAACCAGGCCAAAGGAGAGAGCAAATCTGGAAAGCTTCTGCTTTCCATGCCATCATGTTCCATCAAATCCTGGCAAGAATTCATGCTGACCCGATCACTATTAGTTGCTACAGATTACAACTCAATACCATTCGTGTTTCCTTTCTCCAAAAAGAGTAAAACAAGCATAAGGAGAAGTTATGTATCTATTTTAAATCCACACATATTTGCCCCAGGGAGTGAAAGGAAAAGAATAAATAGTCCACATTACAGATGTGAGTCACACTATTTAATGCTCTTTTGGAAAATGCTCAAATACCACAGTGATGGGCACAGTATAAGAATTTGAAAAACACAAGATAGAAATAGAATGGAGAAAGGAAGTAGAGCCCAGGGACTAGCCATTCATACTGACACTCAATCACCATAAATTATAAAAAAAAAAAATAGAGGGAACACATGCTTTCTGCTTTCTTCAACATTTGAACAGTTCTTGAGTTAATATCTCTAAATGTCAACTCTTGTTTTCAGCATCTTTTTCTTCTCCTGCTATATTTCTCCATGGAATGAAATGACACAATTTTATTGCTGAGGCAAAAATACCTTCCACTTCAAAAGAAGCTTGCCTTCGAGGAGAATTACACTTGAACAAAGACTGCAGGATTTAGATCTATATTTATCTCTATGCAATAACAGCAGTTCATTCATATAAACATGGGGGGGGTTCTTTTTTATTCTTTCTCTTCTTTTGACAGACGGAAAAAATCTCTCAAGAGAATTAAACTCAGTAATATCTACATAAAGATGCTGGTATGACTTTGGTGGAGGGTTGTGCTTGATAAATCTGTAGATATTTTTGGAATAAACATGTACCTGATGGTTCAAGGAGACACTTCATTTTGAGAAAAATGAAACTGATGAGTTATTCATCTGACACCAGCTCACTTCTCCCTATCCTCTAAAATATTGTGAGCCATCTATTCAAATTCCATTGACAACAGCATTTTCCTAACAGATCTGCTTTAGGCCATCTTTTATGTATAAACTTTACACCATACCATCTCCCTTGCGGCTTACACAGAACTCAAGAGGACACTTTTAGTGAGACATAATGAGAAACTAAACCCTACATGAAGTTTATCTTTAGATTTGATGAAGGCCTTTTTTTTGTCCATTGTCTGCTTCCAAGATTCTGAATATTAAAAATGAAAACAATTCTGTTTTATTTCTTAAATTAGTTTTACCTTGCCATTACTAGAGAACAGTTTATTCTTCATTTTCAAGCTTAACCATTCAAGCTGATCCTAGTATTGTACTGAAATTGTACTTTATATTTGATCATAAATATTACTGTCCACAGCAAAAGTTGACAGGAGCTTTCTTTAAAATTGTAATGCTATTATTATACATTTAAAACGCAACCTTAATTCCTTGAATTCCTGCAGCTTCCAACCTGAACTTCCATTTCCTTCTTTGTTAATGATTTCTAAGAGTGTAGAAATTTTAGACAAACAAATATTTAGACAAATAAATGCAACATTGCATTTATTTTGATATTTAACATTTGNCTTTGTTAATGATTTCTAAGAGTGCAGAAATTTTAGACAAACATTTGCATTTATTTTGATATATCACACAATTTAATAAAATAAAGGAGTCTAAATTGTTTCAAAATAAAAGTATCCCAATAGCAAACAAATTGTAGAGCAAGAGACTAAGGTGTGGTGACAAAAGAAGGCATGGCACTTTATTTCCAGTGCTCACATTACACTGACACACTTCAGAATGTTCATCCAACAAAAAACCTTTTTAAACAGACTTTGAAATGTTTTTAGGAGATCTCCTCAACACTTAGGAGCTGTCACACAAATGATATTTGAAGTTTTTGGTATGGTGCTAATGATAATGCAATGAATCTTGGAAACAGACTTTCAAAGTCAGCAGCTAAAGCCCAGATGACAGCTTCCAGGTTCTGAGTGTGAAAGGCCAGCTGCAGTTAACACATCCAACACACAACACTGATTTTGGTACAAAAAAAAACGCTTAGAGCTTCAGCTTCACCACACTCATCAAAGTCATGCCCACCATAGCAGTAGTTTGCTTATTTTTAAGCCATTAGAAGTCAGCGTGGTTACTCCATCACAGAGGGAGAATAGTTTTCTCGACTTTACTCAGTGTCTGCCAGCCCGACTGGGGAAGGGCGTGACCCGCGCCGTGCACGGCAGCGGGACCCCCGCGCCTGCAAGGAGACCGGCGTCCCCCCGGGGCTGGGGCACAGCGCACGGGGACAGCTCGCGCTTCCCCGGGCCCCGCGCTCCTGTCCCGGACACTCCCGGTGCCAAGCAGGGTGGCCGCGGACAGCTCCCGGTGCTGAGCTGGGCCGATGGCCGTGGACAGCTCCCGGTGCTGAGCCGGGCAGGGCAGCTGTGGACAGCTCCCTGCGCTGAGCCGGATCGCTCCGGACAGCTCCCGGTGCCGGATCCGGAGCCGGAGCCGGAGCCGGAGCCGGAGCCGGAGCCGGAGCCCCGGCGCCACGGGTGGTCTCGGCCCCCGGGGCTGTGGGGAGAGGCAACGGCTCTGTGGGAGAGGAGAGGGAGCCGGCCTCAATTGCCGGCGCCCTGCCGGGACCCGCTTCCGCGGGTGGGTCTACTCCGGAGGGACTGGAGAGGGCCGGGTGTTCGCAGAATTGTCAGGGCTGGAAGGGACCTCTAGAGATTATCCACTCCAACTCTCTGCCAAGGCAGGGTCACCTAGAGCAGGTTACCCANCCCCGCCGTGCCCCACACTCGCCCGGCGCCGAGCACCCCTGCCCTCCCCTGGCAGCCCGACTCCTCTCTCCCGCCCTGACCGTGCCGCCCCCGGGGCCGGGGGAGAGACTTCCGCGGCCGCGGGCCCGGGAGGACCATAAAGGGATGCGCCCGCCCTTACTTGAGCACGGATTGCTCCTTCTCCTCTTCCTTCTTCTGGCGGTCCATGACGGCCAGGATGATCTTCCGCTCTTCCTCCGTGAGGTGACTGAGGTCCGGCATCTCGGGCTGCGGGGCCGGAGGAGGCTGAGGAGCGGCGGGGCCGCTCCGGGGCCC
>VXBT01011416.1:882561-928379 GCA_013400235.1 Oriolus oriolus | reverse complement strand
GGGCAAGGGGGAGGGCGGGGAGATGCTGCGCGGCCGCGGCTCCCGCATCTGCCGCCGCTCCCGCCGCCCGCGGGGCGGCCGGAGAGGGGCACCCGCTCGGTGGGGCCGGTCCCTGAGCGCAGCCCCAGGCAGGAGGATCTGGCGCGGGGGAGCGCCGGCCCCGGGAGGAGGAGATGGAGGCAGCGGGAAAGGCGAGGGGGAAGCGGCCCGGGAGGGCGGCAGAACACGCATGTATCCCTGTCCCCTCGAAGGCCCCACAGCACGGTCCGCAGTTCAGGCAGAGAACCGCAGAGCAACATCAAGGGAGCCGCGGGGTGTGCGCCGGGCCGGTCTCCAGCTCCCCCGAGCCGGGAGCGGCATCGCTGCCCAGCCGTGCGAGTCCAGCCCAACAGAGCTGCTGCTCCACGATCGCCCACATAAGGTCCTGCTGGGGTGTCCTTCACCCCACGCAAGGTGTGAAATCTACCCCAGCCTCTGTCTGGACAGATTCCTCTAACCCAGAAGAGCAAGAATGTGACACCCATGAGAGAAACTGGGAGCAGAAAGTCCTCCTCCCACATGGGCACCAGGTAGTGATGGAATAAACCTCTAAAAACTCGTTTGCTACTTCTAAATCCCCCATCTAAGAGTCATTTTGTGGCAAGAAATAATTTCTGGAAAAAGTATCCTCCAGTACCCAAAATGCCATTTAGACCATATAAATGGGAAATACCCTATCCAAGAATGCCAAAGAAACAATTCAATCTAAATCTGTATGTTTTTACTCTGTAAGAGACAGTAGAGTTCTGCTTACTGTTCTCTCACATTATGACATAACATCAGTGTTATCCGGATAACATCTAAGTGTATGCAGCAATAATAAAGTGATTTTAAAAGGTTTAATTTGAACAGTTTGAAATCTCACCCCAGATCATACAGTCTTGGAGCTGGTGCTATTTGTAATCTGCCATGACATCAATTTATAACCAGGTGCAAAGACCTGGGGAAAAAAGTCATCTTCCTGAACCTTTTGTGGTCCTCATTAGCTGTATTTTCACAGAGAATAAATTCTAGGATGCAGCTTTACTAACTAAAGAGTTCTGCCTGCGATATTGGTGAAAACACCATTCCTTTGTGGAAACAAATTCTGGAGGAACAGATAGTCAGAAGGACATGAGAGGTTTGCTGTGGTAAAGCAGGTCTTAACAATAACCTCTACCTATTATAAGTCACATATATTCATCAAATTTTAATTTTGTCTGAGAAATGTCACTGGCATCCTTAGCTAAAGGAGACTGTTCCATTTCTTGATGTAAAATTGTGTAAAATAGACCCTTTGTTATTGTACATAAACCATTGTGTAAGACACTGAGCATATTATATTTAAGCAGATATCCTTGTAAAATAAACTGTATGATTTTTCATTCAGTCCTGAAAGCATTCTGCTCTTCCAGTTCACATCACCTTCACCTTTCGGACTGGATTCCAGCCAGCTGGCTCTTACTGAATTCCTTGTTTCTTCCAGGCACTAGATAAATCTGGCATCGAAGTCAAAAAGAAGAGGAAATGTAGAACCATGTGTCATCAGATTACCAAAGATAGTACATTCTTTATCAATCTATGAATGTTGAATGGATGAATTAACTGTACAGAAGCCTTTGGAAAATACATTTTATCCCAGGGAAGTGAAGAACAAGAGAAATCACTCAATTACTCCTAAGAATGATTACAAAGAACCAGACCAATTGAAAGTAGTCATTCCAGCCTGTCAGGTTATTGTTGGTTCAGTACTATTTCATGCCATGCCTCAACCATAAACACAAGCAGTATTCAGGTTGTAGTTTTGGTTGCAAAACATCACTACAGTTCTTTGTGCATTGCCTCATTCATGTGAGATTCTTTCCAATGGACATTTACCTTTGAATTTTCTGGATTTACAGTGCCTGCTTCATTTCAATGTGCCTGTGATTTTTCATCCACAAATTACAAATACTTGCTCTCAGCATTACTGTAGAATTTCAAGACCTTTCTTTTCTCCTTGGTATTTGCCCTGTTTCCACTAAATCCCTTACCATTACGTGGGTAAATGTAAACAAACAAACGCAGGGACAGTATCTGTAATCCCCATGTGTTATTTAGCTATTTTTTTTAAAAGAGAGAGCAGAAGACATCCTATCTTGATGCCAATGAAAAAATGGTTCAACTTGACCTTTCTATGCTTCTGCCTTCTCTTCTCACAATCAGTTCCACCTATCATTCCTCACATTTTCCTGCAATTAAACATTATTTGTTCATGTTCCTGTCAGTCTGCACAGAATTGTCTCATGTTGTTACTGTTATTTGCATTACCCAGGTGGCATATTGATGAAAACGTACTCACAGCACAGACTTCTCTGCCCACTCTAGAGTAACGGTGTCAACAGTAATCTATAATCAACCAAGAAATTATCATACTATCATGTAATATGATCATTTACAAAAATGATTTTTAAGGAGCATTCATTTGTAATTCTGACCTTCATGTTCATGTGTCTTCAGATACCTGCCCTTCCTATTCATCTCAGTTCTCATTCTGAGTTCTCACCACCACCCTCCAAAAAAACAGATTCCCATTCCTGGTTTACAATCTTCTGCTGAAATTGTTCTTCACTGCAAAATCTGTAAATGAAAATTCACTCTAATTGTATATCAAAGGCATGTGATACTTTCTTTTGGTGGCTTCTCTAAGTCATCTAAATGTACTGACACCAGCAGAGTTATTAATATAATTTTTCTGATACCCTTTTTTTATCTGTTCCTTTCCAGTTCTGCTAGACATGAGGGGTTCCCAAGGAAACAGTGATATTGTAACCTAGTTTTATGTATCACCACAAAATGTCTTTCACTAAGGGTCTCATTATACTTACTCCCATTTCCTTCCTCATAGCAACTACAAGAGTAAATGAGTTGGTAGATTCATTGTTTAAGCATGTCAAGTATAAGTCTTCTTAAAAGACATGCTAATATCTGCTTTATAATGTTGTGTATAAGGGGAAAAATCCAGTGTAACTAATTAATTGTTATTTTTGTCCCAATTTGAAACTTAGAAAACATCTTTATGTAGCTGACATGAAGGGAATTTTAAAGTATTCTGTTATGGATCAGTGACTGGAGGAAATTAAAAACATATTCTTGGTTGAAAATGTCCAGTACTCAGACTCTCAGTGGATCAAATCAGATGTATAACCAGCAAGAAATGTATCCTGCAGGACACTTCATGTAAGCAATCTGCAAGGGACTCCTCAAATTCCCATAGAGGAAGTGAAAACTACACTGCAACAAATTGTGTTTTCCAGGTCCTATACTAAGTGCAATCAAGCCATCATGGGCTGGTTTTCTGGTGCAGTCTTGGATCTTTCCCAGCTTTCTCCTGTCTAAACTGAGGAAGCTAATTATATTATATAATGTCACTGAATTGTCATTTGATTTCTTTCAGGAGGATTTTGCTACTCTCTATGCAATTTTTTTATGCTCCAAGCAAATTTTTGTTAATTGGATACTTCCCCACAAGTGATTTGAACAATGCTACATATTTATGGGTAGAAGTCATATTTTTTTATTTGTTACTCTCATTCCCTATAAAAGAGGGTCATCCATAGTATACACAGTACTGACCACAGCCAGCTATACTCGGTGAAATAGTCCCTCCCAATTTCATTGGTGTTAAGGATCTGTCTGCAGTAGATGGAAAGGTATTGGTCTTCTAGCTAGAGACTCCACTTTTCCCTCCACTCTATGCATATGATTGGTATCTTCACAGTCAGAAGGGTGAAGTTCTTAAGTTGTGCTAAAGAGTGTAACTTAATTTTTACCGACTTCCAAACCCTGCTCAAGGAGTACCATTAGCATAAACCTTTTGGGTTAGAGGGCTGGGGGCTCTCCATGGGCATCATGGGAGCTGCTCAGGTTATGGAGGATGTTCAGCCTTATTCCTAGATCAGCTTTGGTGGGGAAAGATTGATTTGCCTTCTCTCAGTGGACCGAGGAGCTGGTATCCAGGTTGTATTTTGTATTGAAATGCAATATGGTAGAGGCCCTGGCACACAGGTTTTCTGTAAGCACAGCTGGCTGAAAACTAAAGAGAGGCTCAGATCAAGCTTAGATTGTTTTCTGGTTTAAGGCTGGGAGAGTTGGGGTTGTTCAGCCTGGAGAACAGAAGGCTCTGGGAACATTACCGTGGCCTTTAAGTACCTAAAGAGGGTCTATAAATTAGCTGGGGAAATATGTTTTAGTACAGCTTGTTGCAATAGATAGGGGGTAATGGTTTTAAACTAAATCAAAGTGGGTATTTAGAAAGAAGACTTTTTTTATCATAGGGGTAGCAAAACCGGAACATGTTGCTCAGAGACTTGGTGGACGGGATGAACCCTTTAAAGGTTCCTTCCAACCTAAAGTATTTTATGAACGGGATACTTGACAAACACGATTTCTCGAGCTTGGCTGTTTTGTCCAGGGCAGTTACACACAGACAGAGAGTACATACGTTTGTAAATATGATCAATGCTAAAAACATTATTGTGTCTTATTCCTGCAATTTTTTCTCCATTTCACTTTGAAATACTCTGTCGTATTTGGGACATAAAACATGCTGCATTAAAGGTGCAGGCTAAAGTCTTTACAGGATCTTAAACTCAGTCATTTTCTGTCTGAATTTGACAGTTCAATTTTGATTGTTGTTCAGCTAGTTGGTTGAAACTCAAAGGAGGAAGTTTTGAAAGAAGCTAAAAATTCATGTGTAATGACAGTTCTTTGGTTATACATTTCTATTTGATTCTCAACCTGTACCAGCAATGTTTCTAAGTAACTGGGCAGCAAGTTAATTCTTATAATCTAACAGTCCTGATAATAATAAATCAAGGATTTTGTTTTCAACAATGTAGCAACTGTCCAGCTAAAAGAACTGTAGAATCAAGAATCCTACCAAAACTGTATGAATCTATTTCTTTTGGTCACTTACAGACCATTCATTGGTATTTAATACCTTTATTGGTATCAAAAATTGTCCCCATCTTGAGCACTTTGGTTTCGTTTTAATTGTTCTGAGTTGTCAGCTACTACACTAGTTTCAAAATAATGAATATATAGACATTATTCAACACATAAAGCACAGGCTCACATTAGCACAGTAGGTGCTCAGAACATTACCATATGTTCCTGTAAGTTATGGATGCAGCATTGTCTTCCCACTTTGCTGCCTTCGAATCCCTCTTCCCTGACCCCTTCTGCATTTCTGAAACTCAAGCTGCTTCGGAAGAAACACCAGCATTCTTAAGTCCATGTGATTTTTTTTTTAAATTCAGTCATAAGATTGTCCTCCAGAGTCGGTACAGAATATCCTGTTCCAGATCTCAGGAATATATTCATTCCTATTGTAGTGACATCTTGAAAGTCCCAAATCTCCTGATTTTATGTAAGATAGAAATGACTGTTTGCCCTTTTTCTTTTTTTCCCCTCTTTTTTTTAAATGGATTGTACTAAGTGATTCTGTCTCTCAATTTATTATTCATTATTAAAAGTAGTAATAATACTCTGAATTATTATTATTATTATTATTATTAAGGTTATGTTTAGAAAGCCTAGTCATGTATGAGGAGTCTAGTGCCCTAGAAATTAATAGAAAAAATAGCACAGACAAGAGCCTGTTGCCACAGAAAACTCAGAGCCATAGACAAAACACAATACAGGGGTAACTCAGACAAATGCAATTGAAATGAGAAGACAGCAGTAAGATAAAGGTAGCAACACTAGAGAAGTGGAAGATGACTATTTTTTCATGGACATTATCACAAGATGGTGTTAAATAGGTCTTTGAAGAAAAATGAAACAATCTGGGAGACAGAGCATAATTGCTCGAGTAGAACTGTTTAGAGTTTTCCCAAAGTAGTATTTGAGTGGAAAGTTCTCAGGGTAACATCCATTCATGCAAAACTTCATGCCCATTACTGAGGTCCCTTTTTCACTGCACCCAGTTTAAGTTGTGACCTCTCTGTTGGCGAGAGATAGAAAATACTGGTTTGATTGTTTGCTTTCCTCAAAATCCAAAGGCAGCAGGGCTTTAGCTGTTTGGATTTTCAGCTACAGTTAATTCTCACAGACTGGACTATAGCAGCTTTGATAATGAAAACATGCCCGAAAGGGATGATAATTAAAGTTTAGCATCTGGTATTTTCTATCTAGAAATCTACCTTTCTAGGTTTCACATCTGCCAAACGACCAGAAAATTAATCAGGAAGTTCAATTCATTCAAATAATATGTAAAGACAGAATGGGTAGCACTGTGAAACTACTCCTAGAAGCATAATGGTACAGGCAATTTAATTTTTTTTTTTAATTCAAGCAAGCATTCATTACAATTTTAGCTCCAGTAGATGAAAAAGGAGCCAGTATCTTGTGAAAGTTCATTTTATACTCCAGAGACAGAAGGCACTAGAATGACAAAAACTAAAGTCTAATTGGGAAACAATTTCTTTCTTGTATATTGAGATCATTAGCACTTATTTGACACTTTCTAGCTCTGTTTCCCTGAAAAGGCTCCCCATGAGATCCCAGTTGACATACCTCAGATAAAATCAAACTGTGCAGCATGAAAAGTTTATGAACAGTCTTAATCAACGTTAATCAACTTTGGCATTTTACTAGGCTAAGGGGAAAATTGCATTAGGCCAAATGAGAGTCAGCAAACGCGTAGTAACATGATGATGGCTGCTTTGTGTTCTGCTCTCCAGACCAGGATTCTGCCATATTTAAAAGTACAAGTATGATTAAAACAAGACTAATTCACTTGCTACATTAGTATAATTACATTCATAATGATTTTCTAATAAGTAGAAATCAAAACAGTCTGAGAAGGGATTTGTATGCGCAAAAGCTTGGCTGTTTTTACTAGCAATATTAGTCTCACAAAATACATAATCTTAGAGTACAATTATTACATTTCTTAGGCTACAGTATCATATAAATTGATGCAAAAAGTGTAAGTTAGGATTGCTGTCAGACAAAGGTATTTAAAATATTAATGGATGCTAATGTTATGATTTTATTTCCAGCTTTTCCTGATGATAGTGAAGTATGAGCAGCATTTAAACACAGTCTGTTTTTATAGTGGACAGAAAAAAAAATTCTCTATGAAGAATGGTCTTGCAAAGGAAAGGATGGATGGGAAGGGATAATAAAATATGAGCTTATGTTTAACATTTCATCTTGAATTTCCAAGAGGTATATCAAAAAAAGAAGGTGTAGGGAATTTCCTCCTTTGAATGCAAAAGGAGTTGTTTCACTGCCAGTGTGCAAAGAATCTTTTAGAGAGACAATACTTTAGATTATGAGCTGCTAAAGTCTGCCTTGTCTCTTACAAAAGGGACTACATCCACCATAAAATTAGTGGATGACCCTTTCAAAAGCAGGGGTTTATGAGTAGGCAAGGAAAAGAACAGAACCAGTAACTACCCTAATAGCGAGAAAGTATGAAACACTGAGCTAACACAGTTGCTTAGCCTAAATATCATTAACCACCATACAACAGTTCAGCTGAGTGCTACAGAATTGATGTATTACAAAGCTGAAGAGGATACACTTGTGCAGAAAGACTTCCCAGCCTCGTCTCTACTTTTCCATAGGAAATATTTGTACAAGCAAATGTACATGCTCTCCCCCAGAGCAAACTGAGCAAGCACTGACACCTTCTAGCATCGACCACACAGCGCATAGAGTTTATTCTACACCTTAATTTAGTAGGGGGTAATAAACCTGGTGCATGTGCAAAAGCAAGAAAGCATCCAGCTGCACTGAGGGGCAGTTGTTTATAGTTGCTTTGGTAAAGCAGTCCTGTCCTTACAATGCTTGTCTCATTACTGCTGTACTTCTCTCCGTAACAGTGGGCAGATTAATAACCGTTTTTACTTCCCACTGTATGAGTGTGAATAGTAAATACTCAAATACATTCCCCTAGTTATCTGGATGCATTCTTTCCTACATTTCTGTCTTGAATACGAGCTGTTCTGATGAGTAGCCACCTTCTGTGTGTCGTCTCCCCTGTGCCAGCTACTTCAAAAGATACCAAGCAAAAAAACATCAATAACAGCTGATGGCATTTTGTTGGTGATACTGTGGATTTCATAGGTATTCATCTATCATTCACAGTTGTTTTCAAAAGTATTCATGGCTGTCAAGAGCTCAAAACCTATAAAATGAAGTCTGTAACACATTCAAAACTCAGCCATAAAAATACAGTGAACTGAGTTATACACTAAAATAAAGCATTGCTTCTTATGTACAAATCACTGCACTCCAAGAGGTGTGTAGGATAAATCAACATTTGACAATTCTGGATGCAGAGAGAAATTATGACAAAGGATGAGGAAAAGGCTGAGGTACTTAATGCCTCCTTTGCTTCAGTCTTTGATAGCAAGACCAATTGTTTTCTGGATACCCAGTCCTCCAAGCTGGAAGACAGAGATGGGGAGCAGAATGAAGCCCTCATAATCCAGAAGGAAATAGCCAGCAACCTGCTATACGATTTAGACATCTACAAGTCTATGGGGCTAGATGGGATCCACCTAAGTGTACTGATGGAGCTGGCAGAAGAGTTTGCCATACTGCTTTCAGTCATTACCAGTAGTCCTGCATAAGTGGAGAGGTCCTGGTTGAGTAGAAATTAGCAAATATACCACCTGTCTACAAAAAAGGCTGGAGCGAGGATTCAAGGAACTACAGGCCTGTCAGCCTGACCTGAGTGCTGGAGAAAGTCATGGAGCAGATCATCCTGAGTGCCATCATGGATGAAAACAACTGTGAATGACAACCAGGGGATCAGGCCCAGCAAGGCTGGGTTTATGAAAGGCAGGTCCTGCTTGACCAACCTGATCTCCTTCTGTGATTGTGTGACCTGGGTGAGGCAAAGGCTGTGGATGTGGTCTGCCTGGACTTCAGTAAAGCCCTTTAGCCTAGCACCCAACCTGCAGCAGCAGATGACTGCGAACAACAACAACACTGCTGACTCACATCCTGAGAGCAAAGAGGACAGGGTGGACACACGGCTGTTCGCTTCCCTCACAAGGACCTACTTCTCATTTCTAGTCAGAAAGTTGCTTCCTGTGACTTTGTCTGCCTGATGTAACATCTTCGGCTTTCATACATTCATCTGCTATTGCCCTACACTGTTACTGTCTGTGATTTCATATCCAGCAAGCATTTAACTCTATTGTTTTATGTCATGTTTCTTTCTATCTGTTCACAGGATGACAAGGACATGCAAAGATGTCTCAGCTTTACTTTATTCTCTCACAGGATATCTTAAAAGAGGAAAAGGTAAACCTGTTCACTAGCTGACTAAACCCTTTCACAGAGAGGAGTACCTTGTCTTCCTATTGGATAATGCCCACATGTCCTTCAAAATGACATTTTGTCGTGATCAGACCTTCAAAGCAGGATGAAGGTAATGTGAAGAAAGTAGCACAAATTATTCTGTTTGTATATACTTTTCTTTTTTCTATTTGGTTCTACATCATGTATATACTGATTGCCTCTGGTACTTCTCCAATTTTGATACAATGAATTCTACATTGTTTTTGAAAAATAAGACAAATTAGCACAATATTTTTTCCCCAAAACAGTGATGCTACATGAAGTAAAAAATACATGACAATGGTGTAGGGTGCAACAGAGCTAATCACCCAAGAAAGCAAGATCTGGGGTGATAGGAGGCAACATTTGCATGACTCAAGAATGTACAGAAATTTCTACAAGGCATGGATTCATGAATCAGAATCACATATATAAAATAAGCAATGGACAAGTTTTGATTTATAGAGATATTATTCTTTTGAGAGTTTTAAGTGGACCATAAGCTATCTGAACTTCACTCCTGTGCTTTATAACATCACTGAAACCTCTTTATAGTCTGTTATGTGTTTTTATTTTCCTTCATATTCTCACACACACAAATGTAGGAGTCTGCAGGACCTGAAGAATTACTTAAATACTGAAAGGATGTAATTTATCACATTTCTAATTGCATCCCATTTAGAAGTATTTTACTTCAAGACATAATGTGAAGAAAAAAATTTTTAGAAAACTATCATAAAATAGTCCACTGGACAACACATAACAGTTGTAGTAGGTTCTATGAAATTAGCTGATGGCTGAGAATAGGATTTTCCAAATCCTCTAAGCACCAGATATGAACAAATAGAGGAAAAGCTAAATTAACGTGCTTAATTCTAAGTACAGTAGAATACAAATTGCCAGAATTATGCAAAGTGCACACACACATGTGCATGCACACACACACACACCCCCCCGCCCCACACAGAGGCAAACACACATTTTTCCCCATTTCTGAACCTGGTACCTTGCTGTGTTGGGTTGCTTAGGAGACTCTGATCCAAAGTTATGTCAGTAGGATTATGTAGCTCCTGACAGGTCTACCAAGGCTGGGTAAATCAAAGACAGAGGCCAGACAGAAATTTCTCTCTTGATTCTTCAAGCGTGGGAGATGGATGCAAGGCTGACCACCTTCCTCTTTAGAAATATTACTGGCTAAGCCTTCGCTTTGTCTCCATGACAATTTCCATCTCAGTTCCTTGGATTAGTGGATAGCCCCAAATGAATCTGTGCAACAAGCACCAGTCCAATCCCATCTCAGCAAGGAGCTCAAACCTTGAAGTAGCTGCTGCCCCATGTTATGTACAAGATCCTGGCATGCACATACAATGCTGCAAGCCGGAAAAATCAGCTCAAGTTATGAGGGAGATGGAAAATTACAGTATTGATATTCTCAGCATGAGTGGGTACAGATGGTCAGGAACAGATTGTATCAAATTGAAGAACAATAATAAAATCATGAACTACTGAGGTTCCCCTGCTGGAGGAAAAGAGAGAAGTTGCACTGATTGTGAGTGACACCACATAAAGAGCCCCGTGAGACTGATGAGGAACCAATTAGCAGCAAGGCAGCAGGTACACAGTTCAAGTAGGTGAGGATGAAAACCCTCCAAATGCTACCATGATACAAAACCACTTTCTAAAACATCTTACAGAACCATTTTAGCAGTAGCATGCTCTCATTGGCATGGCTGGGCATAAATGCAAAAGTAGGAAGGACTAATTACAGAATGAACATGACTTGGGTATCTGGGATCTGTTCACACAGCAGCAGCAATAAAGACATTATCCAACTTTGGTAACTAAATTATCTCTTGATGGCAAGAACATGTTCTTCTGCCCACAAAATCACATCAGACTGGTTGTAATAAAGTATGGGCACAACATGCTTTTAACCTGTAGTAATTTTTATTTGTTCGTCTGAATGTTTGGGCATGTAAGTTTTAGGTGCCAACAGTGAGTGTGACATATATGCTGCCATTGTGGAAAATAAATTTAAATCAAATTCTTGCAGAAGTGAATAAGAAAATAGTCACTCAAATGTATGGTGTTTAAATGTCAGATCTTTAAAAAGCAATTTTTCCATTGAAAGGCATAATTTTCAGGTTTCACAGAAACAAATTTTGAGTATCTTCAGCAAAATACGTTAGTAGAACTAAGACTTTTCTGGTATTTTTCAATAAAAATCGGAGGGCTGGGTCACTGCAATGCTGTAGAGTAGCAGTGTCAGAGAGGGACCAGCAAAGCAGAACTTCCCAAATGCTCAGGACAAAATTCCTTTAAAATGGAAAAAGGGAATAAATCTTTATGAAGAAAAGACAATTGCATTGGCAGGTAGAAAAAGTGGGCTCCTGATTTTAATAATAGCTAGAGTTAACTAATAAAAAACAAAGGAGGAAATACCATTACCATAAAAGAAACCCTACCCCAAATTAAAGAGGAGACTTCCACTTCATACTCAAACTGTCCTATCAAACAAAAAATAATCAATTTGGCTAACTGAAATAAGACAATAACAGCGAGAAAATAATCTTGCATTAAGATGAAAATAGCTTAAAAGTGAAGAACTGGAAGGCATGGCACAGTGTATGATAAAACAGATCAGGTCTGCTCAAAGGCAGCAAAAAGGATCACAAAATGATGCTCTAAGTCTTGAACTGAGCACAAGAGAATGAATTCTTTAGAAGAATGTAGAAGAAAAACCTACAAAACTACCTGAAAGACAATTTTTGTGACTGTAAGACTGACATAGCATCACCCAGAAAATTATTCCATATACTTACACTGAATTGGATTTGCAATATCGCTGCATCTTCAGGTACTTTAAGAACAGATTACTTCTGGCGGCTGATCTTGTGCTGCCCATATTCTCAGGCTGTGCACTGTCACTGAACAACCAGTGCACAGCAGGACACATGGCACACACCACACATACCTAGAGTGTGTTGACTTTCAGAAAGCTTCCAAGAGGATATCTGAAATTTTTTGGTGAATCTGTACAATACCCAGAAAATGTTATGGTTTTCATTAAGACACCACAAGGACCAAGATCTCTAACCAGCTGTCTTGAAGTTAATACTGAATTTACTGTATTTTGGAGGTAACACATCTTCAAGACAGTGAAATTCTGTGGTCAGGTCACGCACATGTAGGTCTGGACATTGCTGATGGTATCTGCTTCCTGGAGACATTGATAAAAAACATGCTGCTTAAGAACTGTCAGGACTGAATAAAATGTCCTGAAGTCAGAAAGTCAATAAAGAAAGGTGGTAAAAACCAGTGTGACCTCAGATAATTGTATTGCTCCATAAAGGGGAAGTCTTAAGTATTACTACCTCAATAAACCAGCAACTTTTGCATGATTTCAACTGTGAGCAAATGACTCAAGTGGAAAGCTTTGCTTTGCCATGGCCAGCCTCCAGCAGGGAAATCTAACACCCTCCATGACAAGCTAAGAGTCTTTTGTAGCTATGCATTAAACATATCTGCAGGTCAGGAAGGAACGGATGGAAAACTGCTGTCAGCATTGGCATTCCCCTTGGCCACTCAGAGACAGTTGCACAGAATAAAGCAGGCCCTGATCTTGGACTGGACACTGTGGCCCAAGACACCTGACCTTTGGCATCCCCAAAAACAAGAAAACCAGAGAGACATTTTCAGCAGAGTATTCACTAAAGCAGAAGTTTTGCAAGAAAATTTGGGAAATTGTGCCGGCATTGGCTTCTGATAGGACTTCTTCAAGGCAGCTGAAGTCTTATGCTTCTGGTGATAGGAAAAGTAGGTTGAAGATAAAATGAGAACCTGACAGATCTGCAGCTTCTTCCTTCAGGTATCTCTCACTGAAATATTTAACTGGTTAGTTTAGCAATCTACTGTATACTATTTTAGCTTTTCCTATCTTATGAATAAAATCTTTGGTTACTAAACGTTTTAACAAAATTCATTTTAATTGATTTTTTGAGAATTTACTTCTGATCTGTTCTGCCACATTTTTCCATGTCTGCTACTGTGACTGCATCCTTAGTGTGACCATCCATGTAAATTTTGGCTTGGTCCAAAATTCACTGACATTTCTTCAACATACAGAGGTCAGTCAAAACCTCTGTCTAGGGCTGTTCACACAAAAGACTCCACAGAATAAAGCACAAAACACAAAGGTATTTGTCTTTTGAAGCAAATTGCTACACATTGTCCATAATTTAAACAATTGTCACTGAGCCAGATTTCTGGTTTTATTCCTTTTTTCCTGGAGGAAAAAAACCCTCTTCTGACTAAACCTTAGTTTCAAATCACATTTAGACACCCAATTACTGTATTAAGTTTATTCCACAGTTTGCAATCAGTATCGTAATCCAGTTACCTACCTCATGCTGCTTTAACTTGTGATAGTGAACATTTTCTGTTCGAGATATTGTACCGCAGCTAGTGGACAGCCATAACTGACAGGATTATGTAAAAACAGCAGCTTATCATGAATGTCCTAACGTTTTCTGATGTTAAATACTCACTCGAGAATGACGCAACTGCAAATATTGCCAGTGGTTTTGTTTGCCAAGGTTATATTTTGCCTTAAGTGATGCAAAAGAACACAGGCTCTATTCCTGAAATAGCTGGTCTATAAATATGATACCTTTAGACACCCAGCTGAGCCAATGATTCTTTTGCCTTCCAACTTAAATGCTGGATTATCCCATTTGTGAGAAAAAAAATAGGCATTTTAGATATTTCACCTTACATTCTTGTAGCATAAGAGGGATTGAATTTTCCCTTTCGTCTTCCCTCAAACGGAGCAAGAAAACTGCTGACACACTCCTTTCTTTTTGATCTGTGCCTTATAGCTCCCCCATCTCCTGCCACACCAAACTGCACCCCTTTGGCCAGTTTGCAATTATATCCTGGTAATAATCTTTCCCCTTTGGCTCTCCTCGCTTTTCATCCTCCAAGCATTTTTGAGTCCAGGTTTCCTTTCCCTCAATACATCCCAAATACTATGCACACCACAGTGAAGGTTCGTAGGCACCTGCAAATGATTAAAGCAACCATAGGTCTTTAAAAGCTTAACAATCCTCATTTTTGTAGGGATTCAAGGTAATATTGCCCCAGATATTATATGGTAGAAATAACCTCAAGAAAGTAGTATTTATGTTTTCTGAATAGCAAAACCTAAGTCATACAGCCAAGTCAATGATGACCATAGAGAAAGCAAGAATTTCTGAGGTGCTATTTTGGGAAGAAGGGATGTGAAGAGAACAAAAACAGAAGAGAAAGAAAACCGTAATGCTGGAAAATCTGGAACCCTCAGATCAAAACAGTTTTACAAATAGGAAGAAGTGATTTCATCCTCAGGTACTGTTCAATCTCTACCCTACATCTCAAAGTGCAGAAGAACAGCAAACAGCTGTTCTCACAGGACAGAATGAAAGGGAAATGAGTAATGACTGAATGTTGCTGCTTAGCTACCCAGGGATGTTTGCCCCAGATAGCAAAAGCAGGAGCACCCAGACTGGGACTCTGCAGCTGTTGATAAGGCTTGGCTCTATCATGAATGAGTGGACTTGTTTCAGGCAGTTCTTTGATGCAATGGCCTCTCCTAGCAGGTGCAACAGATCCCCTATCCCTTGCTACATCCCACAGTCCACTTCTACCTTATGTCACGACAGTTTTCACACACTGTTTTATAAATTATTGACACTTTTCAGGTTGCTGAGAAGAATTGTCATATTCTACAATAAGGCTCTTAGAAAAAAAGCCACATCTTCAAGTAACTCCACTCTGACTGAATACAAGTTAGAGGCTTGGATGTCAGTATTGTAATAAATACATGAACACAATATGTTTACCGAATCTATATTAAATCTGTGGGTTTCTATCATATTATGGTTTTTAATCACATTTTTACAATGACAGTCAAAATACCATCTCCATCCGTTTATCTTCTTAATAATCAGCAACGCTCATTTGTCTGCTGAAAGATCTTTGGTTTTGCCCACACAAGCCATAAAAGTAGAAAACATGATGCAACATGCTATAAGCTCCTGATCATTTCCATCTACCCACCAAGCACACATTGTTTGCACCTGCTGAAACTGCTCCAGCCCGTACAAAATGAAATCATTAAGTATATTGACATTCATTAATGCAAGAAAAATTTAAAAACTCAAGATATTCCACTATGTATTCTAAAAACCTCAGAGATTACAGATCAAACTTGGAAGGCACTGGAAAACAGCAGCTCTGCCTTAAGTTAGTCTAACAGTAATTACTCATTACCTTTGAAAATAAGTCCTTAAATTTGTTTTGAACTGTGTATAGAGTACACGATCTTCAACTGAGAGGAAGTGTGTATTTTTGTCATTTAATATAGCAAGCAATGACACTTTCAGCAGTTTTTAGTTGGTGGTATTTGAACTGTGATCTTTGAGTTTGTCCTAGAATTCTTCACATACCTTCTAAAGCCCCAGAACTCCTAGGTGAGCACATCAGAGTCATCAGAGTCTTTTCTTTCTAATTAAAAGTCCCTTTTCTTCAAACATCTTTCCATCTTTCTCTAGTTCAACACTGAGCTTGTTTCCCACAAATCATTATCCACAGAAATTTCTTTGTCCTCAGTTACAAAACCTCATTAATCTCTCTTCAAACATTTTTAGACTTTTAGGTGCAGAACAGCAGCAGGTGCAGAAGGTATTCGCTTGTCACTGGTTTTGCTCATCTTAAACCTAATTGCCTCTGTGTACAATTCTGTCCAAACCTAGACAGATACTCGTAAGTTGTCATATCTCACATCACAGTATTAAGTATAAAAATAAACAAAGTCTTAAATAAAATAGAAATGTCTGATGCATGGAATAAACATCTCCTGAAACAAGTTATTTACCTCCATCGAGTACAGATCAGGTATGCAAAGTTGTTCACTGGGCTTGCACTGTAGACATCTAAGCTTAAGCAAGATGAATTATACTACCTCTACCACATTCTTGGTCCAGTCGCTGGGAAAGTGCTGCAGAGGTTATTTCCATATAACAGAGCATGTTACCTTACTAAAGGCTAAGCAGTTAAACACAAAGCCACAGCAAGGATCAGAACAATCAGCGAAAACCAAGTGCACAGACTCAGCAATCTGAAAAACATGGAAGGGGAATGATACAGATGACTGCTCCTAGTGCAAAACCCACTAAACAAGTGTAGGAAACTCCCTAGAAAACCGCGCAAACTGAGGGATTACCTAAAGGTTGTAAGACTTCAGAGGAATAAGAATTTAGGGACTGTGTAAAATTTATTAGAAGATTATTTTTTTAGTGGATTGCAGCAATGTGCCAAACTTAAATCTGGGATGTTTAAGGGAACCACCAAAAAGTATATAAAGGGAGTGACTAAGGTAGACTGGAGAGAAAGAGGCATAGAAAAACCAAGGACAAAGAGGATAAAGGGGACTAGTCCCATGCAGACAGCTTACCAATTACACTGCACTGCTGCAGTCCATCCCCCATTATTATTGCACCCTATTTCTAACTAGTCTTGTGTGCATGTACCTGTCAAGGCTAGCAAACTTCAAGTGGGACTAGCCCACAAGCAGGACTATAGGAGTATGATCCACTGGAGCAGGACCACATGTCTGAGGGACTTGAAGGTGCAGGGGCCTGCAAAGGGGAAACATGGGCTGGATGCCAGTCACTGCCTGGAGCGTCTCACAGAGCAGCTGCCAGAGCCCCACGCTGCAGCTCTGTGCACACCCACAGGTGAGGCTTGGCCCTGGAGAAAGAAGGATGGAGAAGGAAGAGGGTGGAGCAGCAACACCCAGCACAGCCTCTGTTTACACAGGTGCCCTGCAGAATACAGGCACTGCACTCTGCCCCTGTGGATTTGCTGCTGGCAGTGGCTTTATTGTTCACACTGCGTGTAAGGTGTGCACACAGGTATTGTTTTATATCGTTACGAGCTTGATGGTACAGAATTACAACAGCCTGGGATCCTCTGGCTTGGGAGGGGAAAGAAAAAAAAGCCCTGGTCCCAAAAGTCAGGGGATTCTGCTACCATGAGCAAAGTGAAGAACAACTGGCAAAAAACGGTAGAAATTTTTAGTTGGTCTAAAAGGTTTATGTATTTCCACATACCTAAGTGGCCATGTAGTTTGTTTTAAGTATCTGTAACATATGGAGAGTAAAAGAAATTATTTTATTCAAATATCTGTTTCATTACATAGTCTGGCTATGATAAAATAGAAATAAAACATTGATGACTCCATAGCTGCTGTATCATGAAAGCTAAAATTCACCAAGGCTATGAATACTGATTTAAGTATTTATGGAATAAAGAAATTATTTTTCTTTCAAACCACTCCTTAAGTATCTTACCAAAGAAAGAACATATACAGAAGTTATCTTTTTTTTAAATCACCAGGTCTGTAGGCAATGCATTGCTTTAGAAAATAATCTATCATCTTCCTTCTTTCCTCAATCAACAACACCAAAATTTTGAAGGGAAACACTACCAGTTTCCTTAGATTTTCAGTATTTTATGTGGTGCTAAGGATTTTATTCTGCATACACTTGGGTACACATACATGCAGATGCATGCATCCATAGCCTTTTTACATATAATCATTTTGATAAATCTAGGTAACTCCATTAAGGTGATTAAGATGAGGTCTGATCACACCTCTCAAATCACCAAGGGGAAAAAAGAATAAAAATCCCTGCCAAATAAAAAATGATTAAGGGCTCCAGCTCCTTTATTTTAATTTCTAAACCATTTCAGCAATGGCCAGTAACAGACTTACATGAGCACTTCCTGCAAGCACAGCTACCACCTGGCAACTATTACATTTAAATAGATTTGAAAACCCATTCTCTGAGTATTGTGGCATTATGTACTTTTGGTGGACAACCACAAAAAGTGTCAGAGGCAAACTGTAAGGGTTTCCAAAAGGGACAAATCAACAGTGTACAAATCAATGGCCAGAGATCCTCTGAACTGACAGACTGCAACCGCCACCTGCAAAATTCCAGATGACTGATTTCCAACCAGAAAGCCCCAGCTCAGCCCTACACTGGTTTTACAATGTGCATGTTTCTAGGAGTCACAGCAAGATTTGACTTTGGAAAACAGACTTTTTCTTGGAATGCCAAGAGGGTGCCCCACTTGATGCCAAGACCAATCTCTGTGTAAAACTACACCCAATGATTTTGAAAAAGGAATTCATAACCGAATGCAGACTCCAAGTACCCTCCTAACTTTAAAATTCCTTTTTTCAGCATAGTTACAATCTTTCTAGCAATTTTTAGCCAACCCTGATCTTTTGAGTTACACCACTTGGATCCTCTCTGAAAGCAACAGTGCACAAAGGCCTTGGAACATAAGGAGATCCTTTGGACATGGCTCATACCGATTGCTCCACAACCAATACCACACCATAACCTAACCAACTTCAGAACTGAAAGCTCTAGTTACATTCAGAATTCTGCACCAAAGCTAATAAATTCCAAGCAGCAGGGCTTGTTCACACCAGAGGTTATCATGACTCAACAAATCAATAATCTATAACTTCAACTCAAGCTAAACTGACAAGGCTGAAAATTTTGAATCACATTTCAGGAGATTAGTCTGGTTTTGCAAATTGTGCAAGACTTGACTACAGCTCTGTCACAAGCCATACTTTGGACTGCATATTCTCCCTCAATTTTTTCAGTATTTCAGGAAGAAAATAAACTGTATTTGGCACAGAGTGCACTGTATTAGTACAACAGGCACACAGCC
This sequence comes from Oriolus oriolus, assembly GCA_013400235.1. Lineage (NCBI taxonomy): Eukaryota > Metazoa > Chordata > Aves > Passeriformes > Corvidae > Oriolus > Oriolus oriolus. The sequence continues at coordinate 909,227 of VXBT01011416.1, read as the reverse complement.
AGCATCAGCCTATTCCCTGATCTGTTCCACTTCTTCTCATCACCCTACTTAGAGCTCTTCAGATCTGCTTCTCTTCCTGCATCACCCCATAAGGTAAGTGATCCAGAGAGTAAAACAGACATTATGGCCTCTTATCACTAAAGAGCCATAATTTGGCCATGATGATTCAGGAGTCTTGCCCAAACAGTACTGCAAGAGACAAGTTAAGGAGTAAGAAGCAGAAATGCATATGGATTAGTGTCAGCAGATCCATTAAACAGGATACTATATGAAGGCAAGTGCTCAAAGTACTCAATTTCCAGATTAAAACAAAAACAAAACAGAGTATTAAGTTTACACTAATCGAGTTCATAATTTTTTTTTGTGCATAAGCTCAGGGAAAGGGGAGTGTCATTACAGACTGTAGTGCTAAGACTTTAAAAGATCTTTTTGTACAGATGATGTTAAGCAGCATAAGGGTTATTACATATCTCGTATCTCTCTTCAGTCTAGACAGCCTAGTTTAATTCCAGCATAGTTTTCTGATCACCTTGGTATCTTCAGTAAAAGGCTTTTTGTCCCACTGGAAGAGAAGCAGGGCATTTCCCAGGCAAACTGTAAAGGAACTTTGGGCTACATATACCTTGTGAAGTGTGAAACTTCCATTTTTCTTCTATAAACTTAAAATAGAAAGCTTGTAATAACTCTCATCTAAAGGAGTTTCTGTAGTTTATATAATTTCTATAATTTTTTAATATAGATTTTGTAAGTTTTAAAGAGAAAAAAATATTCAACTATGTAATTATCAACACTAGCAACTTAACAGTCTGAAGTTTGGTGAAGTTATGTAACAATAGTTAAGAAGCCAGAGCAAAATTATAAATATGTTTACAGATGTCTGAAAATCCTGATGAATTTCTTTTTGGATATAAGAAAAATAATATACTGTGCTGTAAGAAGTATAATGCAAGATATTTGGAATAATCAGTTGGAATAATTAAAATCTAGTCCATTGCTTAAGGTCACTTGTTTACTTTATTAAATTTGTTTAAATAAAAATTAAAAACAAAAGACAGCGTAAGGACAATTTCATAACTCTGTATGGAGCAGGTTTTTTTGCTTTGACAAATATTAACCGATTTCATCCTTTTTTTGTAGTAACAGTACCAAGGAATAGAACTGGAATTACAGATATCCTCCACCAAGTTATCTGCTTGTATCAAAAGGGTCAAACTCTGCTGCAATACGCAGTGTTGGGCCAGGAACGTCACACAAATGGCAATAAAAGATTACAGGGGAAATTCTCGGAACTACTAAAGCAGATGACTTGAGAAGTCAGAGGATGCACAACCTTGGAAGAAAAGTCATGTTTCTGGAACTATACGCTGTCTTACCAATGTCCATCAAATTTTGTACAGTGTATTCTTTCAATAGTGACATTTTTCTTTCACTGTGACATTTTGTACATGTGAAAACAATTATTTCACTACTGCCACGATATGCTTCTTCCTCTCTGGCACAAATGGCACAGATCCCGGCTTGCTGTGCTTACGACGATTCAGTTCCCTAGAAACAAAAAAATGGAAAAATGAAACTCAGTCAGCACAAATGTTTAAGAAATACTAGCTTCCTCCTCAAGCTACTAATGGAGTTATCCTACACAGAAAACCAAAAAAGTTAAGAATTTCTCTGCTTCTATTAATCAAAAGCCACATACTCCTTCAGGAAGACGGGCCATCCCTTTTGAAAGTAACTTTAAAGCTGGGTAATTTAGAAAGGTTTCAAATAGAGACTTTCCTTGGGAGCTCAGCTTGGTTTTCATGTCAACAGGATCAGATGCTTAAGTTTGTAGAGTTTTTTAGCTAATAAAGATGACTAGGACCCACCACTTTACTGTTAATTCAATGGCACAGCAAAGTATGCCACCTCCTGCTCCTAGAAATTCCAATATGGCAGTGATCCAGGTGGCATGAAACATTCCTCCTGGTATCTGGCATTATCAAAAAAACCAAAACCACAAACCCACAAAAAACCAAACGAAAACAAAAAACCCACCACACACCCAAACCAGCCCATCCTATTTCCAGAGCAATGGGGCATCATGTCATGCTTAACCAAGCACTGTGGCTCTTTTCAACATGCTATCTGTTGCTATGTCCTCACTGTACTTTTGGGAAGCAGCCAGTCCTCGCTGACACTGGCACTTGTCTGCATTTTCCTTAGAATCAATCCAGGAGTTCATGATCACTCATTTAGATGTTAGAAGGAGCTCTATCACTCCGATACACTGCTGCTCCAGCAGCACTGCAGTGATGCATTTTATTAAGAGGAAGAGAAAGCAAAGCCAGAAGAGCAGAAGAGGAACACGTACTTCCGCCGCCGAGCCTCCCTCATGATCCGCTGCTCCTTGATTTGGCAATAAATACTCTTGGGCAAGTGTCGGTGCTGAGCTATGCGCCGGATCTGAGGGTGAAACTGGAACTTCTCCTTCAGCTTCTGATTGTAATTCATAGCTGCCTTCTCTCGCGGTGCAAGCTACAGGGAAAACAACACAGACAAGCACGTTATAAAAGAACCAGGGATCTAACTGTCAATCTTCTCTACAAAACAAAATTTTAACTTTTCATTCAAATGGCTTCCTTCTAGTGAATTCCTTCAGAATAAGGGTAGGTAAGTATTAAAAACCCTAAAATTCCAACAATATCCCAATGCTCAAACACAAAACTTTATCATCGTTTTAAAGCTGAGTGAAGTAACCAAATTTAATTCCTGAGAATCAGATTTTAATGTGCTGTAGAGAAACAAAAGAGAACATAAATAGCTGACAGTAAACACTCTTTGATTAGTCTTTCCTAACCTCTGATGATGATCAACTTTCCCTGCAAAACCAAGATTTGCAGACATTTTAATCACTAGCCTGTGTAATTATAAATGCTATAGGGGAACTGTCTTCACCAACAGCATTACAGACAGCTCTTTGGGCAGACTAAATCTTACCCAGCACCTTGATCCCTTGGGAAGCACAATGTACGTATCAGATTTCAAGTATGACCTTGACCATATGGCACACAGGGAGTTCCAACTTTCATCAAGCAGCTAAAAAAGTCTTAGTAGCACAAACACATGAAATACAGGTGAGCTGGTATTGCCACAAAAGACTAGTTTTTAATTAATGTTAAAAATTCTGTCTGAGCCACCATTAACAACACTGAAAGTTAGAAACGTCTTCTCCTGACAGCCAATCTATAGAAGATTTTTTTTTTTCAATTAGGCTTTTTTCCTTTGGTCCTAATGTTTATTTATCAAAAGGAAGAAAACCTATTTGCTGCATTTTTGTTTAAAGCATGCATTGCTTCATGAGTAATAGCAGTCTCTATGTATTTTGGATTTGCTTGGATCTTTGGTAATTTCAGCTGCATTTCAGTCTAGTGATCTTTCATAGAAACATAAAAACTGTTAGTATTAAATATGGGATGATGATAATCCCATCCTCTTTTTCCTACCCTCCTGCCCAAACTCTGTAACTCCAATACTTCAGACATCTTAAAATCCTTCGTATTTTCAATTAAACCATGGCACCAGTCTTTTGCCATTCCACATTTATGTCATACACTATCTCCACCAAAATATTAAAAGTAAAACAATAGTTCAGGCAACTTCTATTTATTCAGCTTTGTAAATGACTCAATGTCACTAATTTCTCACTTTCAAGAAAAGACAGAAACTAACAAAAAAAGCAGTAACAAAACCAACAACTTTATTATACACACAGTTGGAAATTCCACTTGCAATATAATGAAACGTGTTTTCCTCCCTTGAATTCAGCAATTGGCTATTTATTCTCCACTCTGGAGATCACTTCTCTATGTGACTTCTGGTAGAGTTTTTCATGAATTCTGAATAAATAAATCACACTCGGATGATTTTGGTCCAGAATACCACAAATAGTCTGAAAACAAGTATTGATAAAACACACCACAAAGCAGCTTCTGATTTGGGACAATAAAGAAACCAGGTACCAGATACGAAGTCACTCATGGCTCAAAAAATTCTTATTCAGACATCAGAGATACATGATGCTTTTAACCTGTTCTCCACACCCTCTTGTTCATAAAACCCAAATCCTTCTGCTTCACTTACATTCATTGTGGCCTCTAAAACTGAAACTGAGTAAATTTTACAGTCTTAGCCCACTAAAGCTACCCTACCCCTTTTACTGAAAATCCTTCTTATGAGCCAGCCTGTGAATAGCTGGTTCACTCTCAATAAATCCCAGGTGTTCCCACTCTGCAGAAAACTGCCAACATAATCCAAATTAAAGAGCTTTATTTTAATTAAATGCAATGATTTTCCTTTAATTTTAGAAGAGCAAATTGCTGCCGATTTAATATAACCTTGATGATTCTACAGACAAGAGGTGAATCTGTAAATTAAAGATACATCCAGCACATCTTATTTAAAAAATTAATATAGATTAAGAGGTGGTGGAGCCTGACTCCATTTTTATGGGTAATGTGGTATAGAGAAAGGCACACAGCCGGTGACTTTCCATCCAACTACCGGATGCCAGTGGCCAATACACCCGGCTGTGCTAAGTGCACCCTCATCCACACAATGGTAAAAGAAAATTCTGCAGTAATGACAAGTTTCCTTTATAAGAGAGAGCAGACAGCTAAGAAAGCACACTGCAATAATGCACTCAATTCCAACTCCCTCTTGCAAGTCACTTTACAAAGGTCAGTGTGAACAGCTGAAGAGAACAGCATTACTTCCCATTCTCTTTTGGACTGGAGAGGATGCACAACATGATTTGTAGTATTAGAGATTTCATTTATAGGGACTAGAACACTCTCCAATTTAATAAATATAATAAATTGGGATTTATGTGACATCATGATGGGAAGACATGCTTAAAGGTGACATATGACTATTTTTTCATATGTTCCAAAAATGAATGCGCAATTTCTTTCCTACATGAGGAAAACGAAGATTATGTGGCAGAAACATAGCTGATTTGTGTCTCTGCCACAGAAGGACTTCACAGCAAATACTTAGGGTGAAAAAAGGGGTAAAACTCTTTAAATGTAACCAAGTTGTCAGCAAATGCCTCCTCAAGTAAACTGCCCATGCTTCTTCTCCTCCCTCCTGATGACACAGACTGCTTATTTTTCCATCTAAGCAGAAGGAAAGTAAGCATTTTTGCAGAGCCCTGATTAAAAGCTAAAACCACCCTTAAAAAAAATCTCCTCTTCAAGAGGGCTGTATTTAAAACTCCACTATTAACTCCTGTGTAATTCAGCATGAGAATATGAAACAAATGTTTATCTGTCCTCTTCAGGCTGCCCTTCTAGGTTAGGGCAGGCAAGAGCATAGATGCAATATATTTTTAGAATCCAGATATATCCCAGCAGTTTTCTACACCATATCTTGTATTTATTTATTTTTCCATTGCTCTGCTGAAAGCACCTTTCTAAATTTATTGCCCTGAAGTTCATTATTCATTCTTTCCTGGACCAAAAATTTTGATCTCAAACTTTACATCCAAACGGATGACAAAAGCAAAAAACAGAAAGGTAATGTAAGGCAATGTAGATGCTGAGAGCATAAAATCATAGCTACAGGGCTGAAGTTACAGGTGCACTGAATCACAAGCCCAAAATCACTATGAAAAGAATGCCATGTCCCACACTATCTGGTACTGCTTGTTATCAGTATCATCTCAGAAAATGGAACCACATACTACAAACACACTGAAAGGACAAACAATGGCTTCAGACAGTTTTGATGTGCTCCTGCTAACACACTTTGCTAGATCAAAACCAAGATTTCTAACTGGACTTGCTCCTATCTCTACCAGCCCATATTCAAAATCTGGTATTTCTGCATTTTTTAAGAAAGCAGTAAACCTTTTATTTACTTAAAAGCAGTAAACTGCTTTTTAAGAAAGCAGTAAACCTGTTATGCTCCACTACTGTTCACTCACTCATCAGTAGTTTTACCAAAATCCTAAGCATCCTAACCCACTGCTCTGTTCTAATTCATAAAAGTGACAGAGACAAAATTTTGCAGCTGTTACTCACAGAAATAGTTTTACTCCCAGAAGTAATGTTACTAAGAATTCACACTCTAAGAAGTGAAGGTATAGTTTCTTTTTTAATGTGGCAGTAGACTGAAGAACAGTGCAGCTTTTACAAGTTTTCCTGATGGTTCATTGCTTTCAGGACAATTCGAAAAAACCTCATCTATCCCTTTCTTTCTATTAATTACATTAACTGTACACTGTTAACTGAAATCTACTCTATTACTGCTGCTTTTTCAGCCTTTCCACTCAGATGAGGCTCTATTTTCCTCCTCAAAAGTCAAAATCATTTCCCTTTTCATAAATCCCAAATTTCTTCAAAAGCACAGGTAAAAAAGCATCAAACACATTTAACAAGTCATATTTTATGTATCTGAACAGTCCAGAGTTTCTCAAGTCTTGACTGAATCTTTTGCTTCTGGGCATGCAGAGATAGATGTTTACTGCTTTAAAAATAACACCTGTTATGTCCTATTTAATAATACATTTTGATCAATTAATGAAATTTTATTAAAAACTAAATGCTGAAAATTATTTTAAAACAACCTCTGCAGCAGCTCCAACAGAGAGATTTGGGTTTTGTTACCCCTATGTAAAACCCGTGCAGATTTAATTGTCAGTGGAATAGAGACACAAGATGCCTCTGGCTCCTCCAGAGACTTTTCTTCTTTCTTTCACGTTTCACTGATTTTGAATAATGAGTGCAGTGCCAAATACATTAAAACCCAAAAGAAACATGCATGTCAGAACTGATGACTGCTTGGGGAGCTACGGTTCAGAAAGTACAACTTTCCAACTGGATAAATGTTCACCAGTCACAACATGACTACTGTATATTCACTATAACTTCCTTGGAACCCAGCAATGCAAAAAACCAACTAAGTACTCGCCAAAGGAAATAAAAAATGTTTGATTACTGTTTTTCTTTCTCTTTCAGGATGTTGGTTTCTACCCACCCCCTGCACAAAAATATCCATCTTAAAATACAATGTATTGCAGGATTTTAGCATTATAACAGAAATACAGTGACCTTTGGATGAGTCATTCAATCAAATCTTCTCAGCAAAGAAAAATAGCAGACCAAGCAACTAAGCATTTAAGACATACTTTGACACTTCTGACAGAATTACTGAATGTTCAGCTTTGAATATTCAAAACCCTCAAAAAATAGCCACAGACTGTGGAAGAACTGGACATTTATAAAATGAGCAAGCATATGCCTGTGAAGATAAGAACACCAATACTCTAAAAAAGAAGCAGATACTGAAGAAAATCAGTGGAACCTGCTAAATAGCCTTTAACAGTTGCAGTATTAAGAATCACAGGAACTACCAGGCTGGATCAAACAGGGATTGGCACAGTTGCCTGAATCCAAGCAACATTTCCAAGATATATCCAAGAGCGTGATAAGTCATGAGGACTCCTGAGTCCTATTAGCTACAATTACTCTCTAAACATCTGAAAATCAAAATCTCACAGTGCTTCTAAAAAAAAAGCTTTTAACAACTATAGCCACTTCAGGCAGCTTCAAATTCTGTGTCTTGCTAAATTCACGGCTTCAACAAAACCATGCTTGAACACATTTCCAGATAAGATATGGGGATGTGAAATGTTCTCTTCTCATTATAATGTAATTCTTCACAAGTTCATCACTGTCCTGTGAAGTGAGAGCAATTTTTCTACATAATACGCTATGTCCCTTTTAAGTTCTTTCTGTATTTCTAAATAATTTTGCTTTCTTAAGATGTTTTTTGATGTTGCAAGGTGTTTTTTCTAAGATAGGATGATAAATTTCATATTCTAAATTATGGGAGGATTTTCACTTCTGACAGTAAAAAAAACCCCAACCAAAAAAAAAAATCCCCCCCAAAAATAACTCAAAAAACAGCGGGGGAAAAAAAATCAAATAATAAACCACATGTCACTTGACCTGTGTCATAGATAATTATTGATTTGGTTCTCTTGGGAGCTGACAGCCAAAGCACTTTGACAGAAATACACACCCTTACACACGTTACAAAAGCTTTGCTGCAACGATCCCACAAGAGCAGAACTGAACGGGGGCACAGCCTCCAAGGGGCACAGCAAGCAACAACACAAAGGAAAACAACAAAGGCTGTTTTGTGTAGGATTCCTGTCAGGTCAAGGAACACAGGAGTATTAATGTGCAGACCATCTGCAATACCCAGGAGTCACAACTAGTAGTGCCTTTTTTTAGGCCCATCCATGGCCAGTTTTCACTGATGCAAACACTATAGAAAACAGCAGAATGTCACTTACCAGTTTAGATTCTGAACACTTCAACAACAGCTAAGTTGTCCTCTTGGTATGCAATATTTCTGCAGTGCAGGAGTAGCTGTGTTTGCCTATTACTTCCCAGAGTCAATCATCTTTACTCTTTCATAAGAAAAGGAGCCAATGACATCTAGTAGTCAATACAGTGAACTTTTTGTTGACATCTGAAAATACTAGGAATCCTCCTACATGAAAATGGTATTTGTGACATTCTTTTTATCCACATGTCCTTCACACAAAGGGCTCAGAGTAAAGACGAATGTCAAAAATACCAGATAATTCTGTTATAGAACAGCATCTTAGAGAGAAACATCATGATCTCTCACTAAAAATATAGTGAGTAAACACAGAAAGTTTCAGTTAATATCATAAAATCAGGTGAAAAGGATGTTGCCATGAGCATATGGATGTAACAGAAGGAAAACAGACAGTATTTCTATCCAACACTGCACTATCTAAACAAATTCAACACAAAAGTTAAATCCAAAAATAAAGTCTCTAATGAGCTTTGTGGAATCCCCAAAATTAGCAACTGTGGAACTGATATTTAAGTGTTTGACCAAAACACCATATGGGAAAATCCCAATAATCAATGCAGAAGAGAAGAAAAAAGAAAAATTAAAGCATCCTTAAAAAAGAGGTATCCTTTAAAAAATTAAAATTTAAAAAATTCAACCTAAACAGTAGTTTTTAATCACAATTACTGCACAGACCACAAAGCTGTGGGGTTTTTTATCTACTGCTCTATAGAAAAAATGAGAATAATAACAAGACTTCCCAACACCTATGGTGGGCCATGGCTGAAGATATACATACATGTTATTTTAGCTGTGCTGCTCCATATCCAGTGCCTCACAGTGCACAGGAGTCCATGAATTATCCTGTTTCCAGTGTAGCCCTAAGAATTCCTACCACCCCCTCCACCTGCCACCTCTCCCAGCTCTGCTTCACTTCCCTCCTACAGATTCTTAAAGTTGATGGAGCTTCAGGTAATCACAAGCAGTCCTAGACATAAATATGCAACAGATCCATCATCTCAGCTGTTCCACATTCCTCCCTGAATCACAGCTTCCCTTTCCTCTCCTCGCAACCTTTCACAAGATCAAGCAGAAATTCCCCCAGACATTATTTGACAGCTCTGCCAATGGGCTCAGAAAAGGCAGTGTAAGCACCTCCAAAATACTGTAACGATATAAAGCAACATAAAGGGATTACTCCCGGCAGACAAAGTGTCAAATTCATTCTCCAAAGCCACTCAATACTTTGATACAACTGTGCAGATGAATCTATGCAACTGGTAACTGAAAGGGAACATTTGGGCTTTGTCTGTACATAAACATTTGAACAAGTGTAACTGAAAAGACTTATCTAATGAGGCTGGTGACTGTTCACACTAGGTACACCTCGACCAAACACACTTATATTGAATTAAGTGGACTTCAGATACCACACTAGTTTGCCCACTTGGTGTCTGAGAGTTATACAAGTTAATGACAATCTCAGTGTCAAACTACACATCAGTGCCAACCCTCTGTTTTACAATACATATACTTACCACACCATGACTTTTTTTAAACAAACTGAATGAACGATCACGAACTAATCACATCTCAGTCAAAATCTCTAACTCTAAACTTCAATAGAATTAATTAAGTATGGCTCAACAGAATTTATTACCTTTTTTTCCAGTGGTAAGGGATGGATTCTAACCATTAGCACACAGGTAAAAAATCTAGTTTAGATAGAACTGATTATTGTTAACATTAAACAAGACCCAAAAAAGTCACCTTGTGTAGCAGTAACGAGGCATGTCATTTTTTTATTATTATTATAAGCTGCAGTAAATGCAGTGAGCTATACTGCACGTCAGTCTGCAAATTAAACACAAATGTCAAACATTTTACAGCTTCCCTTTAGAAACAAGTTTTTAAAAGTTGAAGGGCTAACTGGTTGTAATAACAATGAAAAACCCCAAACATCTTGTGATAACAAAAAGCAAAATGCAACTCTTACCACTCCCAGCTTTTCAGAAGCATTAGCTTTCCACAGGCGAATATTCATCTCATCCGAGCCACACAGAATGTATTTGTTATCTGAAGTCCATTTTACAGTGATGACGTGCTGCATCCGTTTGGTATGATAAACCTCCCTAAAGGAAAGAGAAACATTTTTAAATTATCTATCATCACTTTTCTCACCAATACCTTTCAAATAGCAGAAAGCATTCTGTTCAAGGCAAAATTTATTTTTTTACATTTTCTTGCTGTTGTTTTTTAAGAAATCTGACTTTTTAAAACACTGTGCTGATCTTATCTTTCTAGATAGAGATACAAATGAAGTGTGATACACTGATAAAGGACCACCTAGGATAAGATGCTTTTTAAATAAGTGCTTTCATAGAAATTACAGTAAAGAGTTAAATAATAACACTTTTTGCAAAATATGCCAAAGGTATACAATATGAAATGCTTACTGTTCCTGAAATAATTTTGATTAATATGTTTTTACATTGAGAGTATTGTAGAACAGGAATGCAGAAAAATAGGTGCCAAAGAATCTGACACCACCATCACGAATAAGAAAAAGAACGGCAAAGAAACACCTCCCAGTTGTCCATTTATGATATGGCAATGGATTTGCTACTCTTCATTGCGATTTCCTTCCTTTACCCAAAAATGGACTCTATTTCTTTTTTAATTTCCGCTGATCAGACTCCTGCTCAACAAGTGAAGTTGAAAAATGTTTCTGCATGCTACATTTAAACTAATAAATAAGTTAAATTCTTGTCTAATTTTCATTAAGTAGGTATCAAACAAATTTATTCTTTCATTTCTGCTATAAAAATACAGGACTAGATACCCTTTTCTGGGAATTTTAGCTATTTATTAGCATTCTGAAAGGAAGGGAAAAGTAAGGCCTATTTATTGTCCACCAACAGCCATTTCTTTGATGCATCAGTCATGCGCTACAGCTTATTCTCTATCTTCCACTCAGTTATTTTTGCAAGGAAAATCCAAGTAATAATGTAAAAGAAACACAAAAACAACATCTATTCAAGTGCTGTGGAGAAACTAGACTGGGGCTGAGCTAAAGTGCTTGTGAGAAAAAGAAAAGTAATCAATATATCAGAATAAAGAAGCTTTAATAAAATTAATCACCTCTTGTAATTCACCAGCAAGCAATACTCTACAAGAACAACTATGTGGAAGAATTAGTACAAGTACCATCAGAAAACATTAATACTCACATCAGCTTTTCACTGTTTAATAGCACGTGTGCACATCTGCACTTTCACAAGAATTTCTATGTTTACTTTCCTTCTACTGCATGACTCAAAAACAAAGCTTTTCTTCACCCACCTTTGGGGAACTAAGTCCTTTTCTTTCCTATACTTTGAATTTGCAGCCTTTGCCTATCCTGTGGCTGTCATCACAAGGTATTAAATATCATTTTTCAGGGACAGGAAAAACAGAAAATATGGCCAAATAACCTGGATCTGTCATTTAAAAGTTTGCACAGAAATACAGTTCTGTTTACTAAGCATTTACTAAATTTAATTGACTTCATGGCAACTCTTATTTCTTAGGGCTAAACAATTTCATTATTTAAATTTTCATTATCATTTGAAAATAAAATAGAAAGCAATTGAAGTTAGGAGTTTTTCAGATTGGCAGGACACCAGAAGTCAAAACTAGAGTAGCATCAGGATCCTTATTTACAGATATTCTTAACTGCCCTCTCAGTTTTCCAAGTAGAATCAGATCTTCTATTTAGAGACTTTTCTCCATTCCATGAGATTAATATGAACTGTGCAATTCTAAAGAAGCCCAGCTTCTAAAGAATTTTAAGCATACCAGAACACTCTAATCAGCTCACATGAGGCAAAATTTTTCATTTGTAAGGCTTCTCCTCACTAGATTTATGGCTACTACACAAAAGGGGAAAATGTGGGGACAAAGAGAAACACCCCTTCCACAGGCCTTGGCAACAATCTGCTAAAATGAGAAATAAAGCCTTTTACTGTTGCATTATGGGGTCTGCAAACTTCTCCTCAGTGACATGTGTTAACTTTGCATATCACCAGTTTTGTGAATGTCATTAATTAATACAAAGAAGCTGCTAACCATATTGTTTAATAATGCAAGAATTAGAAAATAAACCAAAACAAACCTACAAAGGAACTGCACTACCTAATCACATCTAAAGTATTATTGCAAGACAAAAAGAAAATGAAAACTATCTGTAGATTAGATATAGAGGAAATGTAAACAGCCCCTCCCACTTTTTAATGCAGCACAGGAGCACAAACAGTTACACAGCATGCATAATTTCACCAATCAATAATAAAAATATACTCCTTCGCCAACCAATATTTCAACATTTTCGCTCTCAAACCACCTAGAACTTGACTTAGTAACAACTTTCTGGGGGGACAAGCTTGGAGAGAGGAAGTCAAGCAGAAGTAAAATAAAGTTAAGAATAAAGAAAAAGGAGGAAGAACTGACAAGAAAGAATAATGAAGGCAGGTTTATGAAGATCAAATGATACCACAAAGATCAGATAACTTGCTTCAGTTTTCATCAAACTGAAAGAAAAATAAAAAATATTGGAGACACAGTAGACTCAATCTGAACTCCAGCAAAATATTTAATATACTGACTTATGAAACCTTACATGAAAAACTAAACCCAAGTAAATTGTATTCAAAGCACTGTAATACATATCAAAACCAGGTTAACCAAATATGAACAAAAGGTAGTAAGTGCACTGAAACACATCACAAAAGGGTCCCAAACTGATCCTCAGGAAATCACACAGCAATCAATTTTACATAGTGTCTTTAGCAATCATCCATATAGGATGAAGACAATCCCTAGGAAACCAAATGCTACAATGTTGTAATACACTGCAAACTTAAGTGGTGACAGAAACAGTACAAAGCAACCTAAAACCATTAAAGATGCATAGAGAGGGAGATCAAATGAGATTCACCTCAGTAAATATGAATGACCCAAGCACAATAATCCACTCTAATTTTAATTCCATATTGTGGAAGTACTGCTACTTGTTAAGTAGTTTCACTCTTGATCCATACCCCAGAATTGTGTCAACTACACAACCTGTCAGCTTCAAGCTACCGACAGAAGGATTTCAACACTCACAGAAAGTGAATGCCCCAATGAAGATGTTAATGAATGAATTAGTAACTTTGAGGATTTGGGAGGAAGTTACTGGAATGACAGACAGCAAGAGAGAAAGGTGTAAGACTACTCACCTGCTGTGACCTTTGTCTACAGGAAAAATGCGGATGGACTTATCAAAGCTGGCAGACACAAATTCTTTCCCAGTGGGTGAATAATCCACATCAAGAACAGCAGACACATGATCCATATGCACCATCACAGGTGATTCAAGAAAGCGCATATCAAAAGTATATAAGCTTTAAAATAAATACATCAATAGCTTAATATCATAACAAGTCCTAAGTAAACAGTACATTTTACAGAAACCACACTTGAGGATAGACCCATATTGCAGAAGAAACTCCTTAAAACAGCTCATAATACGTGAAAAGAAAAAAGACTGCATTGTTTAGGGTTTGAAAGAAGTTTGTCAGTCAGAGGGTTTAGTTATTGGATCAGACCTAGGTTTCTTGCTCTCTATCAAAGGACAGACAGGCTCCACTATTCCCTTCATCATCTGTTCATGGGTCACTGACCCCAAGCATCACACTGGCCTCCTTTACTCCATCTTCAGATGTTAAGTATGCACCCTGAACTTGTAAAAGCATCTCTGAACCATTACAGCAAGCCTATCAATTCTGAAAGGTTTCTATATTCCATATTGTGAGCTCCTAGTAATTCAGAGTCTACTGTAAAATTCCATTTGGTTGGCACCCTCTCTTACTGCTTAATTATCTTAGGCCAGACATGTGCAAGGAAAGCTTGGTGTGGCAAGCGTAGGAGTGCAGGGAAAGCTTGGTCCTTACACATGGAGATGCTAGTTCAGCAGAGCACACTATCTATAGAAAAGCATTATGTTAAAAGTAAACACCCAGCTGCTGGACCACAGCTGGTTTGCTCTTAAGGACTTCAAAGCTCAGACAAAGTCTGCCCCTTCTCCCTTTGAATAAAGAAGCTAAGTGGCACAAGCTAGGCATAATCACTGTGTAGATCATCACATAAGCATATGTGCTTTACAGACAATGCATTTATTGAAACCTGCTTAAGATACACAATTTAGTAGAACTATTATGTTAAAAAAATTTAATTCACCAGGTTTCTCATCCTCCTTTCTGCAGATGAATGCATAACTGAAATTAAATATATCTTACTAAATACTATAATGGTGATTATTGCTTTTTCCTTCTAAATTCCCCAAGAAAAAGTATGCAGCATCTTATTCAAAACTGCTACTCCATATAATCAGCAAATACTTGCATATGCATTGCTGATATATGCATTTGCCTTTGCATACTAAATGCTTCAGGCTGCAAGAGGACAGTTGTCCCTGACAGTAACAACTATATTTTTCAGTTTAGCAAGAGGAAGAAAAAAAAATTTTTTAAAACCCCAAACCAACCAAAAAGCAAATTCATAAACAAAAACCCCAAACTTATAAACAAACAGATTAGGTAGTCTAATAGTTTTACCATACCATACCATAAATACAAGAAAAACAGCACATCGAATTTAACACCACTTTCAATGTCTGAGCCAGATTCCATTTCCTTAGAAAAACAGCCTTAAGATAAGTGATAAAATTCTTATGTTCTAGAAGAAAACAGTGATCTATTGTTAGATCACTGACTTCCTGGAAAAACGGATATGGAGCACATTTGCAATGGCCTAGTTTTGAAGGGACAGCTTTTTCAATATCAGATTAGCTGTTCACATGAATAGTATTGTTCAAAAGTAAAAAACTGCTCCGAGACATTGAAAGGATAAGCACTGCAGTCTCCAGAACTGTCTCACAAAAGATTAATCTGGCTTTTTTTTAAGAAATGTTCTCATCAAAATAGCTGATCAGTACAATGTATCAAGCTTCACAAGAGCTGGCAAGAAAATAAACACTTATATTGCCTCAGACTAGACCAAGAAAAGACTACTTCTTTTCCAGGTCCCATTTCAAGTTATACTTGCATTGGTTCAGCTGCATTTATTCTAAGTTACACTGCTCTTTCCCCTCCAAGTACTGAGACACACAGAAAGAGGCAGTCTACTGTCAATTCAGATTTCTTAAAATCAGTATGCCTCTAGGTTATGAAGTGATGCCATAATTCTCTAGGTTATTAAGCGATTCAAATTAGAGTTTGAGTAGTGTTTTAAAAATTTATTTTAGCATGATCATAAATCACCAAGATACAGATTAAGAATATAACATGTCCAGGATTATCAAAAAGCAAGGTTACACTTACTTATAATCTTCATTTGCTGCAGTAAAAATGAAAGCTTCCATAGGGTTCCAACACAGTGTATTTGTCCTCATGTTTAAGATAACCTGAAATACATTTACACATTGCTACCTTGTTATAGGCAGTAAAATACTCACTATAGTTCAAAACTTCTTATATACCACTACAGACAAGCACTTTTGTAGATAGAGAATTATGGCAGAGGAATAGTACATGATAGAATGTTTCCTCAGCAGTGTTAGAAGTGAAACCCAAGAATCTCCTGCCCTTCATCATATGCTTACTGCTTTGGGCTACACAACAATGAAGCTCTCCTCTGTAAATCACCTTAGAATCAAATTCTTCTAAGTGGTCATTTAACATGACAACCTGCTAGTGGTCAACAAGTAAATCTGGAACTTCCAAAAAATTTCACTTCTCTATCCTGCTTACAGGAACCTTTAGTTAAGTGATCTATAGACACACCTAATTAAATCATTATTTCAAGGGATATAGTCATTAACTGAAGCTGTGAACCAGCATTTGCAAAGCAATTGTAGTATTTTTATGTTCTCCCAGTTATTACCCCTTCATTATTTTATGTCTGAAACTGTAGTTCATTAATTCTCCTGAACAGTTGTCACTTCTTGTGGAAGTGCCAAGCAATGTATACAGAAGTTACTGTGTTGTCAATCTACTCAGCACTATCACTGTATCAGCAGTGAATCATTCCTCACACATTTGTAAGGTTTGCTTGCTGCTTGTAAGCATATGGCCAACAAAGAGGCCAGCTGGCCCTGAGGAGGGAGGAAGGCAGCTGATAAGACTAGTAAGACCCTTTACTTTGCTCACTGCAGACTAGACAAGAGGCATTAGCAAGCTGTGTGTTGGATGTCCCCACCTTGGAGGACAGCTGGGCCCCTGTGGGACAAGACAAGGCAAGGAGGAGGTCACCTGACACACCAGGCACAGCAGCTTTAGCTTCTGCCGAGTCTGAGAGGAACTTCCAACCATTTACTTAAAAATAAGAACTATACAGTATGCCTGACACAAAGTGGATGTGTAATTACAGAGCAACTTATTAACAAACTGAACAACTCTAAACAGGATTGTCTACAACGCTCCAGGCCAGCTATAATGCTACTTAAAAATCCTGAAATTTGGGTGTTTAATGCTATGGTACTCAAATCTCATTTTTGTTCTTGGCTTACTAGACCAAACACCATAAAAATTTACACACACATTTCAGAATATACTTGTACAGTTATAACTCTTACAGTAATGAAGACAGTCTCAAAACAAATTAATAGTGATGACTTTACTGAACACCTCTCCAAAAGATTGCAATGAACGTGTGCCTATTCTTGCAATTCTCATTCTCCCTAAGTCCTCATTTCCTAGGTGACAGCACCCTGTCCATTATAAAGTCTGTGCTGCAGAACACAGCTCATTTTCAGGAACTACATTCAACCAGAACTGAATGTAATCATCAGATGTCTAAAGCGATCTCTAGTTTAAAAAGTGGCCACTGAAATGCCCTCTGTTTACACTAATGTGACAGCTAGAATTTGCTCAGATTTCAGTATTGTTCTAGTTATAAATCTTGCACAAATCTGGGAAGTTAATAATCCAGGAGTGTTCTTTATTCCTTCCTGTACAAGTTTATCAGCCACTGCAAAACGAGCACACAATTTATGTTAACCCACCATACGTATAATAAGTACTTTAAATCATGTCACAAAATAACCAATATTGCCAAAAAATCCAGCTCTTTCAAAAGGAGTCAAGTTCTGTCACGCTCCGAGTCTCTACTTTTTCACCGAAATTTACAAGCCTTCAGTTCATTTCAGCACTGGCTTTTGGAATTAAAAAATGCCTAAGTGCCTAAGAAATAAGATTGTCTCTACAGTTCTAGCATTAGGTTCAGTAACAACTATGTGAGGCAACCTGGGCTGGAAATAATTTAAGTTGCTGTAAATACACTAATAATGGCATTTCAGAACTATCTAAACCCATACCAGAGCCATCTTTCACTGCTATTTTTAATCTATTGTACATCTTCTTATAAAATGGGTAAGTTTAAGTCCTTATTAAAACAAGTCAAAATTGTGAAGTCCCTGAAGACTTGGTTCTCTTGGTTTATTTATTTTAACTGTGAACACTTGCTTACAAAGAGTGTCAGCCTGGAAATGTTGAGATTAACACAAAAAAGGATTACCCAAATAACTAACCTATCTTTCTTTACTACCTACAAGGTATTTGGTTGAGATGAACACCTAAGAATGTAACAAGCAAGAGAAAACACAGTTCCTGTCAGCTGTTTAAATGCTGAAGTCTATCTTTAAAACACCCTAAGCTTTTCTGATCCCACAGGCTGCACAAGAATGACTTTTAAAGTGCACCAACTCCTACCAAAACATTTTCCTCGTCTTTCAACAGAATTGCTTTCATTCATGTTTTCCAGCTTTTTTAGACTAGTTCTTGTCTTGAACTTAGGCAGCATCTCACTATCTCATCCCTCCCTTTTTAAAACTTAAGGCTTCAAAACCCACACCCAGGACAAACAGGCAACAGAGCTACTGCTTCATGATGTGAGAAGCTGTACTCCTATTTCCATTAATGAAGGGACTCCCACTAAGTTCCAACTGCTTTGCTGATCAGATCCCAGGAACGCAGCAGTGCCAGAAACCAGTGCCCATACATAAGTAAGGTACCTCTAATAAGCAAAACCCTTCTCTTAGGAGTTCCAGAGCTCTTAGCTCTCAATGCAGAAATGGACATTTCACCTCCTCTCCATAGCGGAATCACCCCTATCCCAGGAGGAAACCCAGTACTGTGTCCATGGAAGCAAGGAAGTACTAATCAGGGTTTTATTCCCATAACAGGAAATGCACCTCAGCACAATGCTTACACGAGATAAACAAACATGTGCACACAGGTCTATATGCTCATGTATGTACAGTCACATATTTAGCATATATCCATACGTACAATTCTGTTAGATTTAAACTTAGTTCACAAAGGATCAAACTGCATCCTTTGACCTTGTAACTGCAGCTCTACAGCACTAGCTGTGTTCACTTCAACATTCAGGTCTTCAGCTGGCACCACTGACAAGTTTTTATAAGCACTGTCTCAGTGGTCCAAGTGAAATTTCACTGAAAATTGTTGGGGCACAGGGAGAGAAAGAAATACTGTTATGCCAACAACATTCCTGTTTTATAACTAAGTACCATTATGGTGTTCTAGTCCGTATCAAATCAATGACACTGCAGACAGTATGTAACACAGGAGAACACAGTGCATACTCACAAGCCAGAATATTGTATTTCAAGAAGAATATTGCTAAGATAGTTCTGGGGCTCAGAACTACTGAACTTGATTGAGGTTTGATATGTGTGTATGAATTACCAGCTTCTCATCTAAAATAAAGACATATATTCTCTTAAATAGGAACCTTTATGTCATCGGTAAGTTCCACACATAAATACTATTTTGATCACAGTGCAAAGGATTTCTGAATGTTTATAGTAGGTGCACAGGGAAGGGTTTATCTCCCTGCAAAGGAAAAACACATTTCCAAATGCAAGGCAAGGCTCTCCAGTGCTGAAGTTACCTTGTTTCCTTCCGGCAAGGAGAAGGAAAAAAAAATTTAAAAACACACATAATATAGACAGAACGCAATACAGGAACATAAAGTTCTTATTGTGAAATTGCTGTCAGGTCAGGCACTTGATCAAGAATTACAACAGAGTGAGCATGACAGCCCGTCTGAATGCAGAAAAAGGCCCTTCTAACTCTGCATTGTTTAAATCCCAAGATTAATTCAAACTCAGAAGACTCAGATATTGAAAATTCAGTGAAGTCATGGTACAGAGCTTTCCGTTCTCTACCACCACCAACAGTTACAGGCTATTAACACGTTCAGGATGATTATTAGCACCATTAATTAATCTTAAAAATATTACCTTCTTTAATGGAGTTGATTTTCTCATATCATACAGCACAATATTTCTGTCAGAAGCACAGCTTCCCAAAAGGTAAGTCTGAAAAAAAAAGCCAAAACCAGCGTGTATGGTCTTTGAAATACTTCTGGAGTATGGTTAACAGCTTACATCAGATACCTAAGCTATTTCACAAAGCTAGTCATCAGTTTCTTTTGCAGTCAAGGAAATACACTCATCATTCTTTCTGTGCAGCTAATTACTCAGCACAAACACTTTAAATAGCTTTTGCTGTAAGATTCAGAATCCATGCAGTGCCCTCTACTTTAACAGGCAATTCCTCATGAACACTTATTCTATGAACATAGCCCAGTCAAGGGGTATAATAGGAAGTGCTGTAAAAGATCAAATGCAATTGTTTTGCCATGGAGAGGGTGAGAAGTCTCAATTACAGGCAGCAGAATACTGGAACAGATGAACTGGCAGCTCCACAGCCACATAACTGCTACGCTGTGTGACTGAGGTACCAGGTATGTACTGCTGTGGGTAGAATGGAGACTGCCCTGCTTTCGTTTCTCCTCTCCCCCACCAAGAGAGACAAAAGGTAGGAAGATAAAAATATATGGTACTACATTCCAAAATAATATAACCATAAAAATCTATGTATATGTCCCCCTAAATATTCCATTAAAACAGAAAATCTAAATTTGGAAGAAAAAAATTCAAGATGGTGTAAACAGTTTAGATCTCATACTGCTCAAGAAAAATACTGATTTCCAATATATAACACAAGCATTACCTCAATGGGATTAAATTTTACACTGCTTATGCTATCAAAACCCCAAGTCAGAGAACACTTGGGGCTTGTCCTTTGTTCATCCCAAATGTCCACTTGATGGCCACAGGTGGCAAAAACAGGTTCCTTCCAGTGGTGATCAATTCCTGTATACACTGTCTTTAAGGGAAAACAAAAAATAAAGCAAAAATTTAAAAACCCAATTGTATGCATAAATACTCAAGTATGTTATGTTAGAAAAAAGATCAACAAATCATTGCATATGGAGTCTCACATGGTTTTACTCATTTATATTACTGAAAATTAGGTCACCAGTGCTACCAGAAACTCAGTCTTGTCAGACGTACCCCTACCAGTAGGCAAGCTTTCTTTTTCATTTAAGGTGCATGTATGCATTTCTTGTTAATTTACAATGGAGTTGGCACTAAAAGCATATTTACAAAATCCTGGCTGACTTTAAAGCAAAGGAAAATTTTAAGAGTGCAACTGAACTTTCAGTGGGGACTTGAATGGATTCCACAGACATTGCAATAACTAAAGAGTTTCAAACTATCTATTTGGAAAAAAACTTTAGTGCTTTTCCTAACATAAGCTTACCATAAATTCAAGGTGCCAAAGTATATATTTTTAGACTGCTTTTGTCAAAAAGAAAGATGTAAAGTTAATATTTTGTATTGAATGGCTGTGAAGTATTGGCATGAAAAGAAAGTTGTTTAATGCAGACTAAGCACAGACAACACATCTGAAGAGACTACACAGAAATGTGACCAGTGTGCAGGAAAGGGATAATTAGTACAGACAGAGCTAAGCAGTCTCTGATGGCATTTGAGGTAGTCCTGTCTGGCTACATGTAAAATAAATGTAATAAAAATGTGAAGATACTTTACAAGTGCCATTACAAAATTTGATGCCATCACCTTACAACCCACTATGATAACAGGTGATATCAAACTATTTCTCTCTCCTTCAAAAGCTAAATAAGAAATGATTCAAACTAAATTCAAAAGAAGAGGTGTGGGAAAATCAAAACCCAGATTTACTACCTTTCCAAGAATTGTGTGAATAGGTTCTTCTTCTTCTCCATATTCCGGGCTCTCCATTTTCCACTGCTTCACGGTTTTGTCATCGCCAACCTGGAAGTATTGGAGAAATCATGTACAGTTTTATGTAAATACATTCCCTTTTATTTTGCTAGATGTGCTTTGCAATTAAATACAGGCATCCTTTCAAAAAAAAAAAACCAAAACGTTCTGTGACATACACAAACACTTTCTCCTGCTCGTTCACTGTCCCATTTTATACCTCCAAGCTACAGATCAGCTCTCCTGGTCATAAGATATTGTTAAAACACGTTCATGGTCTGGCTGGAGTGAACATTTTTCACAGCAGCCCACCTGGCACTGTGTTTTTGATTTGTGGCTAAAACAGTGCTGACACAGCAGCCAAGCCTTGGCTGTTGCTGAACACTGCTTGCATGGTGCTGAGGCATTTCCCCCTGCTCCCACTCTGTCTCCATCACCCCTGCCTCACCCACCAGCAAACAGGCTTGGTGTGGGCAGCAGGCTGGGAGGGGACACGGGCATGACAGATGTCCTGAACTGGCCAAAGGAGGATTCCATACCACAGAACAACAATCTGCAATAAAAACTGTGGTACTGGGAGTAGAAAGAGGAGGTGGGGGCTGGCTCCACACTGGTTGCTGCTCAGAGGTTGTCTGGGGATCTGTCTGATTATGAGAGCAGGCAATCCCCAGTTTGTCACTTGTTTCCCACCACCACTTTTCCTTCAGTGTTCAACTGTCTGTCGTGATCCAGACAGCTTTTTCAGTTTCTGAAATAGATAGCTGAACAGGAAAAAGGTGAGCTGGAATGATGGCTATTTTCTAAGGCTACATTTTGTGATTTTTAATCAACTGTCACCTTAAACTGCAAATTATCTTCTGGAAGTCACTTTGATGAGCCTGTAATCAGCTAAAAGGCACTTTCCACCTCAGTTGCTCTGGTTGCCTGTTCCAAATTTTGTTCTGCCTCTTCAACTAATGCCAGCACAAGCTTTTGCATGGCTGTGCAGTGACCTGGATCATGCAAACAGGCCTAGAGAACATTAGCTTTACAAGTTTATCTTCTCCTCCCTGACTGTACTACTACTGTTTCTTCTCTCCCTTTCTCAATTTTCAGGCAGAGGGATTGTCAAAAGGGGAGTAACTAATTTGGAGTCACTTCGGATTTTTTACTGTGACTTTCTCTATATCATAACTACTGTCCCTGCGACCTGGTATATACCTTAGAAAAGATAAATATAATGTAGTGAAAACGGCTCTTCTGTGACCAGTTCAAACAAAGCACAACCTCAGGACACCTCAGTTTTCAAAAATAGTTCTTCTTGTTGTGTTATCTTAGAACTGTTTTAATGCCAACAGGAAGACATACTATTTCCAAACAGTTTACATGCCACTGAATCTGATGGTTGTTATGAATTAATAAAGCCTTATTCACATGGAATGATCTTGACTTAATCAGATTATTTTTAATCATAGTATATGTAAATGGTTACTTTTTTACATGCTTCTACATCTTTCAATAAACATAATCCATTTACTACTTTAATGAAAACTAGTTTATTAGAGTTTTAATTACACGATCATCTGTTAGCTATTTTCTGGTATTTATCCCCTGGATGGTCTTGAATGACATCAGTGTTACAGCATCAGAAAAGATTTCATCGTAAACAGAACTGTCGGGTTCACCGACACATGAAATAAGTGTATGCACACGGTATTTAAATAATGTATGGCAGAGAGCAAGTTTCTCAGTGGCAAACAGATGGTGAACAGGTACTGTGTACTGCTGCACTGGTAAGGAGACACATAATACTTACAGTGAAGAATGACGTGCCACAGAAACGGGCACACATGCCTCGAACAAAGCCTTCGTGGGCTTGTATAGTGCGAATACACTGTCGTTTGGTCAAGTTCCAGATTTTAACCTGTTAAAAACAGAGGAGCAAATACTCTGTAAACTTTCTACAGCCCACAGCTGCAGTTCACAATTCAAGTACTGGAGATCACACGTGTTGTAATGAAATGGCAAAGTTGGCTCGGACACTGGTCAGATTTTATAATTTAAAAAACTATTTATTTATTTCTTGAAAAAAAATTTCAAAAATGAGGCTCTTTCCTTCTTACCCTCTCCCCTGACCTAAGTTGTATGCTTTCTGCATTTTGCACTCCCCTATTTTTGAACTAGAAGTTCGGCTAAAAAACAGCAGCAGTTATAAATTTAGCAAAAAAATACCCCTTTAAAGACAAAAGCACAAAGAAATTTGGAACCAACAGAATTTTTTAAGTCCAGCTGCTGTACTACATTGTCTATAGATGTCCACCTCTTACAGAGGCTTCTGTTTCAAAGCTTTTGGGCTCATTTTGAAAAACAACAACAAAGAAATGGAGGTCAGTTTTTATATTTCCATGCGTTTATAGTACCCAGTACTTTACTCACTCTATCAGTGGATAAGAAATCTGGCTAAACTTTCATACAAATTTGTTCCACTTTTCTCTGAAAAGGTAACCTCCCTTATACTACTGCATGACATATACATTTTCTATAAAAAGCAGAAAGCAACCAACTGCCCAGAAGACACCTTTAAAGTATTCAAGTACTATCAAATCAGCAATGTAAGGGTGAGAAGAGACAGAGAATTCAGAAAAGACAGGTATTTTTTTCTGCAACTAGTTTGAGTTAAAGTCTCCTTGACTGCTCTTTATAATTGTTATGTAAAATAATAAAATAAATACAGGGTTAGCCTTTTTTAGGCAGTATGAAAAATCGTTATTCCAAGAAGTTTGTGGTTGTGTGCCCCTTCCCCCTGACAGTTTAACTTCTTTAGGGGGAGGAGTGGGGGGTCACGTGGGCAGCAAAAAGCAATCACAATGTGTATTGGGTTTGAGTGGCCAGGTTTTGGTAGTGGGAGTCTAGAGGGGTGGCTTCTGGGAGAAGCTGCTGGAATCTTCTCCGTGTCCAGCAGAGCCAATGCCAGCTCCCACACAGCCCCACCACTGGCCAAGGCCAAGCTAATAAGAAATGGTGGTAATGACCCCGTGATAACACATTTAAGAAGGAATAAAAGTTTGTGGGCAGATGTAACTGCACTCAGAAAACAGAGGAGTGAGAATACGTGAGAGCAATAACTCTGCAGACACCAAGGTGAGGGAAGGAGGAAGAAGAGCTGAGGTTCCCCTGCAGCCCATGGTGAGGCAGCTGAGCCCCTGGAGCCCATGCAGGAGGTTAATGCGAGTGCAGAGATCCACCTGCAACCTGTGGAGAAGACCAAGGCCAGATGCACCCAAAAAAGCCTGTGATCCACAGGAAGCCCTGTGGACCCTTGGAGAGAGGAGCCCACACTGGAGCAGGCTTCCTAGGACTTGTGACCCTGTGGGGGACCCACACTGGAGCAGCCTGTTCTTGAAGGACTGCACACTGTGGAAAAGCCACCCACACAGCAGCAATTTGTGAAAAGCTGCAGCCTGTGGGAAGGACTCACATTGGAGAAGTTAATGGAGAACTGTCTCCCATGGGAGGGACACATAGTGGAGCAGTGGAGGGACTCCTCTCCCTGGGTAGAGGCAGGAAAAACTTGTAATGAACCAAGTGTAATCCCCTCTCCCCATTTACCTGTGCTGCTGGGGGGGAGGAGGAAGCACCTGGGAAAAAGGGAGGGGTAGGGGGAAGGTAGTTTTAAGGTTTTTACTTCTCATTATCCTGCTCTGATTTTGTTATTAATAAATTCAATTAATATCCCCAAGTTCAGTCTGTTTCATCCTTGATGGTAATAGGTGAGTGATCCCTTCCTGTCCTTATCTCAGGCCATGAACCTTTCACTACTATTTGTCTCCTCTGTACAGTGCCAGAGCTATAGAGCAGCAGAAAGTTTCACCTTCTGAGTGAGGATAAAGGTAACATGCTGAACGAAGACAGAAAAGTAAGGTGTGACAAAATCAACCAAACAACCCAACAAAACACAAAAGAGAAAGAAAAAAGAAAATAAGAAAGAAAGGTACCTTCTTTGTTGTGGTTTGTAAGCTTACCTCTCCATCACAAGCTCCAGAGAGCACTGTAGACAAACTTTTTGGATGTTTGGCCATGCAATTAACTCCATCTCTGTGGCCATCAAGTGAACTAAGAAAGGGTTTTGCAAACACACGTTCCAGCTTTGTGGCATTCAGAGCTCTTGTGTACTCTCGAGCAACCTCAAATGGATGCAACACAGGGTCATAGTTCCTTGGAACTGCAACAGAAAGAACACACATCAGACACCCATGTTGGAGCAGATCCAGAGGAGAGATGATCAGAGGGATGGACTACCTCTCCCATGAGCAAAGGCTGTGAGAGCTGGGGTTGCTCAGCCTGGAGAAGAGAAGGCTCCGGGGAGACCTCACTGTGGCCTTTCAGTACTTAAAGGGGGACTATGAGAAAGATGGGGACAGACTTTTTAGCAGGGCCTTTTATGATATGACAATGAGTAATGATTTTAAACTTAAAGATGGTAAATTTAGACTAGATAGAAGTAATAAGTTTTTTACAACGAGATGGCACATGCACCATCAAGGTTCTGAGCAACCTGATCTAGCTGAAGATGTCCCTGCTCACCGCAGGGCAGGGTGGGGGGGGCTTGGACTAGATGACCTTTAGAGGTCCCCTCCAACCCACAAAACTCTATTATTCTGTGTGTAAAATCAACTCGATTTTTGGCAGTTTTAATAATGAATGTGCAAAAGCAGAACGCGACGTACCAGGAATGAAACAGCATTAGGTGCAAAACACCGCACGGGGTAACCGAGGAAATACTAAGGTAAGGCGCAATCTCGGGGTACCAGAACAGTGACTAAACCCCCAGCCCGGCACTCCTGCTCCGACAGCCCGCGATGCAGCTTCCGGCACGGCAAGGGAAGTTCTCCTCCGCAGACGGGCACCGCACGCAAATCCCCACCGGGGACTGGCACCCGCGGGGAAAACTCCCGGCGTTCGGAAGGAGGGAAGCCCACAGCCCACTGCCCAGGTCTCCGATTCTCGGTGCCGGCGGGCACCAGCGCAGCGGCGGACCGGACCGGACCGGACCGGACCGGAGCGGGGCGGGGCGGGACGGGGCGCGGCCGACGGGCGCCCGAACGCCTTCCTTCCTTCC